>REGM01000024.1:589622-645054 GCA_004194415.1 Aurelia aurita | reverse complement strand
GTGTTCCACAAAATGCTTCCTCTAAATGATAATGAATTGTTCCCATAAACTAACGTATTGGTTTTAGGGAGCTGCAGGAGGTTATTTATTCGCAGATTATAGTTGGCATCTTTCGGTTTGAAGAACTCGAGCATGAAGGAGGGGCAGGCGCCATTTATGCATTTATATATTTCCAGCAATAATTTTTGCAAATTTTTGCAGTGGATAGTTAACTCGCCCGATCTTCTCAGGAGCTCTTCAAACGTTGCATCATAATCCCTATACAGAGCTCTCAGTGCGCGTTTATGTAAACGGTCGATTGTATTGTTTGCAGTCTTCCCACAAAACATCAAATTAACGGGCAGTAGTTGAGTTTGAGAGGATAAATGCACGATAGAGGGTTTTGGCCTTGTCTACATCAAGATATCGTGCAATACGAGAGAAAGCCCTTGTTTTCTGATTTGTCTTTTTACACATGTGCGTTACGTGATCCCGAAAGTTTAACTTATAATCAATCGTAACTCCTAAGAGTTTTACTGTGTCGGTACTTTCTATAATGTTTCCATTTATGTCAAGGCAGAACCTTTTATTCACCTTGAGACCAAGAAACATCATTTGAAATTTATCCGGGTTTGCAACCATGTTGTTTTCCTTAAACCAGGAGATTGCATTTTCAATATCAAACTCAATACATGCGAATACTTCCTCAATTTCCTTGCCACATGCAAATACCGTATTATCATCAGCAAAATGGCATACCTGGGAGCTCTGTATAGCGAACACAAAATAATTGATGAATAAATTGAATAATAGTGGCCCAAGTACTGAGCCTTGAGGAATACCAGACACTGTGCACTTCCAGTCACTAAAAGTACTGTTTATCTTAACCCTCTGCTCCTACAATGCCCGAATCATCGATGGTTCTCCCGCATTTTTGAAGATAGGGGAGACATCAGCCTTTGTCAGTTTACTGGGGAAAATTCGGGTCATGTAGAAATTTTTGTAACAACTCTTGTGATTGGTCTATTTGAAAAATCTAATTAGCATAACAAAAGAATTGCTTCCATTGAATTTCTGCCCCACATTCGAATGCATTCACGAAATCCGTGTCAGGATAAAATCTCTTATGCTTACTATATTGAATACGGTCTATGTATTGTATCGGGCATGACGAGTGTAACGGATGTAACGGGACTCACATAGCTAGCCTACAGACACCCAGACCCCTGTAAAAAGTGTAACGAGCGTAACAAGTGTAACGGATTACTGGAAAATTCCGGACTCTAACATTGCATTAGCAATTGCTGTTACCTCACTAAAACAGAGAGCAGAGGTCATTTTCAAGATGTTACAGGTTGTCGAGAATGTTCTGGAACATTATATACATTAGTATTGTATAACAATTACGCTGGTATGTTAATGTAGCATCGTAGAAACCTCTAGAATATCTTATTTGAGTGATAAGATCCTTCAAGGATTTGAAACTAGGATGTTTACAGGTATGATCTTAATCGACCTTCAAAAAGCATTTGATACAATTGACCATAAAATTTTCCTGGATAAAATGGCATATCTTGGCTTTAGTCAATCTGCCATTTTATGGTTTAAATCTTACCTTCAGGATCGATCATTTACTATCAACATAGGAAAGGAATATTAAAATCATGGTAATCTGACATGTGGGGTCCCCCAGGGGTCAATTCTTGGCCCACTCATATTCCTTCTTTACGTGAATGACATGGCACGAGCGGTCGACTGTGATCTGCTTCTGTACGGAGATGATTCCTGCTTAATTTTTAGAGACAAAAACATTGAGCAAATAGAAAACACTTTGAATAGAAATGTTAACTCTCTCTGCGATTGGTTTGTAGAAAACAAACTAAGCATTCATTTTGGAGAGGAAAAAACTAAATCTATTCTTTTTGGACGAAAAAAATGCATAAACCTAAAAAAGCTGGACATCAGGAGGGGCGATATAATGATTAAACAACATTCAAGGGTCACATATCTGGGATGTGTTCTGGATGAAAGTCTCTCTAGTGAGTCAATGGCGACTAAGATGCTTGGAAAGATAAATGGCAAGTTAAAATTTCTGTACAGGAAACAAAACTTCCTGGATAGCTCCCTTCGCAGGTTGCTTCTAAATGCTCTTATTCAACCACATTTTGATTACGCTTGCACCTCATGGTACCCAAATTTGAATAGGAGGCTGTCCAAAAAAATCCAATCAGCACAAAACAAATGCATTCGTTTTTACCTGAATTCAAAAAACACAGCCCATATTGGGGCCGCAGAATTCAAGGCTATAAATTGGCTCCCCATAAAGAACAGGATAGATCAATGTATATGTATCTGTGTTAACATAATGAACTTTTTCAAAGGAACTGCCCCAGCTTACAGTGCTCAGATATTCCGTCCAGTCAACCAGGGCCGAACAACGCGAAGGTCAAAGTTCAAATTGGAATTTCCATTTCGCAAAAGTAATACAGGACAAAAATGCCTATCTTATCTAGGGCCGAAAATATGGAATAGTCTTGAGTCTTCCATCTGAGTAGGAATCATCAAACAATATAAATACGTTCAAACATAAGATCAAAGAAATTTTTTCCCAAAATATACAGAGATGGGAAGATGACATATATATCTTCTATTAAGACCCTTCATTATCACTCCCGATCATGTTTGGTCTTATAGGCTTATAAACCACGTTTTACATCGAAAACACATATAACATCCTAGCAGCATGATCGTTCTTATGTCGCCATTTTAGGCTTAATGACAACATGTAGCCTCGTATTCGTGCAGGATTACGTAATCGTATGTAATCGTAATCTCGGAACTGAGTGAGTTATCTGGAACATTCTAGGGGTAGTTGCTTTGGTTAGTTTAAAGACCCTTTCTTGACCGGCAACCTTTGCACCCCTTTGTTATTGTTTACAAAACTTAAGGTGGCTGTATCTAGATTGATTACAATGTGTCAATGTGTCCCATTGGTCTCTCATCAAAATGAGACTACCGCCCATTTATCAACAGTGATGCATACGATGATGTAATAAGTCCTGTGTTCATTCGATCACACACAAAATATGGCGGCTTACTGACAACTGAGTACTATGATGAAGGAATACTTCCAAATCTCATCACAAGTCAAAGTGGATGTCCGAGAAATAACTGCAGATATGTTCCCTGGGTGTTCCCTAAGAGGAAGTAGACCAAATTGAATCGATAACATTTCACCTACCGGTTCTTATTCTGGCATATATTTCCGTCCGTTATTACTCGAACAAGAGGAGTCCAATCCAACGACTGAGGTATAGTTCATTACATTTCTCAGTTTTAATCTTTGGGTTTCTAAATGCATTTATTTGTTGAGTTTAATGCTTGATCATAAAAATTATTAAAATATATTCGATCTCTGATGCTTTCTTTACCGCAAATGAGATGATTTCCTCTCCACTCCTTGATCGTTCTCTCTGCCACTGTAACCGACTGTAACCTAAAATTCTTTCCTCTAATTCCCACAACTCCGATTATGCAGTACGAAAATATATATTGTTTATGAACCAAAGAGACTATTGATATAATTTTTTGACCATTTACGCGATTGTGCTATTTTCTAGATGTCAGAGTCAGAAATAAATACGAACGACTAGAAGCTGTGGGCTATGGGGACCGTCAATCGAAGGCCGTAAAGGATGCTGGTCAGGAAAGGGTCTTTAAATAGAAATGACGCACGTAATCCTTGGGACAATTTAAGAGAATTTCGTAATAATCTGCATAGTCATAACGATACAGCATTACTCAGCATTTCGAGAACATTCTAAGCGAACAGTATAAAAGCCGTAGCCTTATTAGAGAGTAGTGTGATTAGAAACTTAGAGAGAGAGGGTACGTAACTTTTGCTGTGATCAAACGTGAGCTTCAACATCGAGATTTACTGTGGGTCTATCTACTTGCGAGTTTTTTTGCGGAGAAAAAAAGCGTGATTCCCAACAAGGTATGTCACCACAGACTGTCTTAGAACTGTCTAGGTGATTGATTTCATCCCAAACATCAGCAGCACTAAATGGACTAAAGCTGAATGTTTCATTTCCGATCAAAGCTTGCTTGATCCTTGGCACACTAGGATGGTCCTTGTATTTCCAATGGCCTGAGCTCCCGGGGGGGGGGGGTACATAACATGTTGAGGGTACGGGTATATGCCGCCCATATGGGTGGGTTTTTTGCCCAAAATTCTCTAAACAAGGGTCATTTTTCGGCAGATTTTCCTTACATATGGATGGGTTTGGCTAAAATCAGCAAAAAATCGTTAAAAATGGGTAGTTTTCCGCCAAAATTCATCATAAAAGTGGGTACGAAGGCAAATTTTGGCAATTAAAAGTGGATTGCTTTCTGAAAACCGGGCGTCAGACACCCGTCCATNAGCATTACTCAGCATTTCGAGAACATTCTAATCGAACAGTATAAAAGCCGTAGCCTTATTAGAGAGTAGTGTGATTAGAAACTTAAAGAGAGAGGGTACGTAACTTTTGCTGTGATCAAACGTGAGCTTCAACATCGAGATTTACTGTGGGTCTATCTACTTGCGAGTTTTTTTGCGGAGAAAAAAAGCGTGATTCCCAACAAGGTATGTCACCACAGACTGTCTTAGAACTGTCTAGGTGATTGATTTCATCCCAAACATCAGCAGCACTAATGGACTAAAGCTGAATGTTTCATTTCCGATCAAAGCTTGTTTGATCCTTGGCACACTAGGATGGTCCTTGTATTTTTCAATGGCCTGAGCTCCCGGGATGGGATGGGGGGCGGGGGCGGTACATAACATGTTGAGGGTACAGGGTACGGGTATGTGCCGCCCATAAAACAAGGGTCATTTTTCGGCAGATTTTCCTCACATATGGATGGGTTTTGGCAAAAATCAGCAAAAAATCGTTAAAAATGGGTATTTTTCTTCCAAAATTCATCATAAAAGTGGGTACGAAGGCAAATTTTGGCAATTAGAAGTGGATGGCTTTCTGAAAACCGGGCGGCAGACACCCGTCCATCCACAAGTCGCGTACCCCCCCTCCCGGGCCTGAGCTACTGAATTTTAGAATCATTTTGAACGAGTCGCATGGGCTTCTCGATATTGAGGATATCGAGAGTATCAGTTATGTTAACAAAATAGTTGTTGAAGCATTCACTTATATCCTTGTCATCGGTAAGTACTGTACCGTTCTCTCCACAAGTGTTATTTTTGACGCATCATTTGACCCCCTATATTTGCATTTGTTGTCACTTTTACGCAATGTGATTGGCCAAAACCATGAAGGTGTGTCTAGTTTGTCGGCCAATCAGCATTTCGCCCCTGCATAAAGCAAGATTACATGAAGCAGTTCCAAAAAGCCCGCCATTCTTGCCTTGCCGCCTTGATCCTTTGTTCTATAATGTACTAACAAAGAAGTATTGCATTTCAGAAGCGAAAGCCACTCAACATTTTACAAATAGATGCTTGCTCAAGTCCTTGAAGATCAAGATCCAATTTCACGCTACTAACGAATGAAAGACCTTCATTGACCTGGTAAGATATCATGGATTTCTTTCGCTTTCTCATAAGAGCATTAAATACTCTGTTCCTGCTTGCAAGTAAGACCTCTGCCCTGCATTGCATTCTAATCTTAGGCCGTGCAATGTTTACAATACGTTGCCGCCTACTTTACAAATTTAGGCCCATGTTCATGGTAGGTACTGGGCGTTGTTGTGCACCGTCATTCACAGTAAAGGGTTTAATTATTAGCCAATATGATACGAAAGTAATAGGAATATAGCTTAGGCATATCGCATAGAAGCAATATTTCTTTACGATAATATGGGGTACATTACATAAAGCAAAGGAGACTATTGATTTTGTCCTGGGGCTGCTCAATTTGCTATCTACGGAGGAGCAGAACTGTGCAGAGTCATTGTCCAGCTGCCAGCTGCATGCTGGTGCTCAATTACAGGATTGCAGGAAGCATTGCACTCAGTGAAAAACTTGACTAAAGCTGTTGTAAGTCGTCAACGACAACTGCCTCCTCTTTGACCACTTTTATTTCATTTTCTTCGGTGTTTTCACAAGATATGTGCGTCCAAACCATCTGAAGTGAAGGGCCAAGGCTCCCTTGCCAGGAGGGAGGTCTAGAGTAGAAGATGTTCCTTGAATGAAAAGCCCCCAGGGCCCATAATTTCTTGCTTCGCTCACAAACCAGATACTGAGAACTATCGCTCCCCTGTCTTTCCAGTCCAGTGCCACTCCCTGGGGGACTGAGGCAATTGCGGATTCAGGGGGAAGTGGGGGCAACTACCCCTTTCATAATTAAAAATCTGTGACACTCCATTTCTTGGTGAGATGTCCACCCCTAATTACTTCAGCGTTACATTTTTGTCAGTCATATGACACCTTCTCAGCAAACTTCCCCTTCACCTTCAGACTAGATCCACCCCTGGAGGGATGGGTCCCACCATTTAGGGAGGGTTGCCCTTGAGGGACAGGTTAGATAGTTTGAGTTTTGAGGACAAAAAGGGTGTTTCCTGGGGGCAAAATGAGGTTTCTTCCCAAGGGAAGAGGGTGCACCCTGAAATATTTTCTTGGCATCCCACCCCTGGACCCCCATTTCATTATTTCTCCCCATTCTTTACTTATTTCTCATTCAGTTCCTGCCCTGACCATCCCCCCGGGTATTTGCTCAAAAAATATTCCCTGCCCCCGGGCATTTAACAGTAAATTTTTCCCCGGCCCCGGGGCATTAGACAAGACCAGGAGCTTTGCATTATGCAGTTACTGGGAATATGGTCGTGCTTACAACCAAAATGTAGGAAGAACAGCTCAGTTTACGAATACGTACTTTCAAAACACACTGTTTGAATGGAATCTACTGGCTGATAATATAAAAATGCCAGATCTCTTGCAGAGTTCAAGAGCAAACTACTATCAACCATGCGACCCTAAAAAAGATCTATATATGGTATTTCCGATATTGTAGGTATCAAGCGCTTGACAAAGCTTCAAGTGGAGTTTAGTGCCCTCAACGAACACAGATTTCGTCATAACTTGGACTGCGTCAGCCCACTATGCTTATGTGGTATGGGCAACAAAGATAACACATTTTCTCCTGCACTGCCATCGGTTTGATGTGATGCGTCGTGATCTCCTTGGTCAGAACAGAATAATCTTAGAAGCAACTATTTTGTTCATTGAGAGGTCTATGCGGTTGGGTTGGACTAAATACTAGTGTAGAGTGCGAGAGGGGGGTTATGTGGAGTGGGGCTGTGGTTTTGGCCGTGGGGCTGCCGCTGCCTTGCGGGGTGCTGCAGGGTAGGTGTTGTTTGGGGGGTTTGGTGGGTGGGGCTTGGGTCTTGCGATGGTTGTGGGGTTTTGTTGGCTTGGGGGGCTGGTCCCTTTGGAGTCTTTCGAAGTGTTTTGTTAACCGATTTTGCAAAACAAATTTGATATTTTATCAAACCGTGACGTCGAAATGTAGAGAAACAGAATAATTTGTTGTATTCCCGGGGGACTGGGCCCCTTGGGGTCGTCGGGGTTTCGCGGCCGCTGCGGGATTCGGGTTCCGCTCGCTGGGCTGTTTTAGATGGTGCCTGGTTTGCGGTGTTCTGCAGGGTGGTGGTTCTATGGCCGGGGGCGGTCTTGCTCTGCGTGGTTTTCTCTTGTACTTTAGTGTAGCGTAATGTGTTGTGTAGTGTTGTTGTGATTGTTTAATTAATAGATCATTGTATGTAAGGGTCATCATTGTAAGGGTCATTCATAGTGGGGACTAGATGACCATGTGTCTTTTCCCGCTATGATTGGCTCAGAGCATTGTATTGTAGTTGATTTTAATATTATATAAAAAAATATATATATATGGCACATTCTCAGTGCCCGGCCCCTGGGCATTCGCAAGAAAAATTTGCCCAGCCCCCGGGCATTTGTGCAAGCAATTTTTGCTGACCCCCAGGCTGCCCTGGGGGGATGGTAAGGGTAGGAATTGAACGAGACATTAAGTGCCATTCCTGTCTAGCAGGCCTTTTCGTTTTACGCGGGCGATCGCCCTCGCCAGCGCCCTCGCAAAATTGTTTACGCGGGCTATCGACCGCCCTCGCGAAGAAAGTATTTCGCCCCCGAAGATCAAAAATGATTTCGTAAAAAAGACTTTCGAAACGAAACCCTCTTGATTTAAAATTGTTCGTTCAATGACAATCGCGCTTCGAGTTCTTTACGAAAGAAAACCGTTGTGAAGGCTATGGCTACCCACTGTCCTGGTGAAGCAAACAAGATGCAAAAAGAACCCAAACAAAACTCTACATATTATTGAATTTATCTTAGCAAAATGAATTTAACAAGAAACCTCCAAAGAACCGCAAGATACAGAGGAAGTACTGGTCCTTAATAATTATTGCACATGCTCTTTATTTTTCGACAGAAGTGTTTCCGAAATGTTTGCACATTTTCTTCCATTTTTCGACACACCTGACACCTACCTTCTTTTTCATCGAAGTTCCTACTTTAACTAGCGTCGTAAAAGATCAAGGAGCGAAAATAAAATGAACAATACTCACAATAATCTTACTTTGCTGCGAAGACTTTCTCCGATTTAACTTTCTATAGCCCTTCTCTGGAGCAGGCCTACTACGACTTTGCGTAAAGTTTTCCTACAAACGTTTAAAAGAGGTTTGGTTGTTTTGTTTCAGGGGCTTATATTCTCTGCTCTAATCCCCTTCTATAATCTGTTAATGACTTTCCTGGAATCTTTATTCATCTTGAATGGAGCTTCACACTTAATCAAATGGGACAACAGGAAAGTGATTGGCCTAACTGATTTGACCGTTCTCTAACTTGAAGGGTAAAACAACGGAGCAAGGAGGTCCACATCAGCATTTATGCTGCCACCTTAGCTAACCTGCTTTAACAAATATATGATGTATGTATGTATGTAGGAAGAATATTACAAACCAAATGAAATAAAATATTTTCGCTATAAGTCTGTACCTGTGAGCAGACTAGACTCTCTTCTCAAAAGTAAAAAAGGTCAGGTGAAGGAGAGCATCATTCATACAAGAACAACATAACACGTTGAAAGCTTTCATTGCCTATCAGTAAAAAGAGTAAAAATGCGAGACTATTTTAAGGGGGCGATCGCCCTCGCATGCTTAACTACGCGGGCGATAAGCCACCCTTGTGAATATTTCCTCACGAAAAGGCCTGCTGTCTAGTGCCATTCCTGTCTGTGCTGAAATTTTTTTGATAGAAAAACAAAAACATTGCCTTGAGTTTCTTGTGGTCAAATATTGAGGGTTTCCTGCAAAGAATAATATGTTTCCCCCTTGAAATAGTGTGATAAGTTATTCTTGAGGATTAATTCTGTGTTTTGCGTTATTTAAGGAAACATGGTATCATTTCATTATAAAATGTCATCAAATAGCAAAATATTCGATTGTTTTATAGTTGTTTTACTAAGTTCCTACAACTGATCTCTTTTGAATTTGACATTGCAGGGAATAAGAAAGTGCGGAGAAATGGAAGAAAATGACAAAGTGGAAGCAGATGAACATGCTAAATCAGTGGGAGAGAGAGAACCTGATAATATTGAATTAGAAGAGAAAGGAAAAGATGAAGAAGAAAAATTATTGGATAATGAAGACAAACATGATTCAAAA
Source organism: Aurelia aurita (assembly GCA_004194415.1). Classification (NCBI taxonomy): domain Eukaryota; kingdom Metazoa; phylum Cnidaria; class Scyphozoa; order Semaeostomeae; family Ulmaridae; genus Aurelia; species Aurelia aurita. Next base: position 635,406 of record REGM01000024.1, on the reverse strand, counting down.
GAGAAACAGAACCTAGATGAATCTCCAATGAGCAAAGCGTTTTGCATTTCAAAGTATATTACGTTCTGGTAAGTTTCACACTTAAACGCCAGGTGTGCGAAAAAGTTATTTCTGAGAACAGCTTTTTTCATCATAAAGCTAAAGAGTTCTTGGGAGCATTGCTCACACACTTTTCCTTCTACTTGCCTAAGCTTGTATTTCTGACAGATCATGCTTAATATTCCGTTAATTTGTTGAATCTTCATATGACAACTATCTTGGCAACAACTCAATTCCTGTAGTTCTTGACGAGATATCGCTGTTGATAAAATGGACTTCCTCTTGTTACTCACTGCATTTACGTTGTTTTTATACTCCACCAAAACTTAGTGCATTTATCATGTGTGGCAATGCTTGAATACGGAAATTTTTGACTCCTTTCAGCTTCATGCAACTTACATCGGTAGCAAAATATGAAGTAAGAACAGTCATTTGGTTGCCTCTAGCTTCCTTCCATTGTCTTTATGCAAATGAAATCACAGGCTCCCATGCTTTCTTGTGCCTCAGACTTGGATGATGCAAAGGTGTGCAATTTAAATAGCCACTTAGTCCAGGTGAATCCTAACAGACAACAACTCAAATTTTTCTTCTTTTTCATAACCAGAAACTTGACCCTATCCATACACAAGTCAGATTTCGCCAAGCATATAGACACAAGTTGAATTGGTTATCTAATATGTGAATGCTACCCTCAACTTTTTCAAGTTTCATTTCTCAAANTACTTGCCTAAGCTTGTATTTCTGACAGATCATGCTTAATATTCCGTTAATTTGTTGAATCTTCATATGACAACTATCTTGGCAACAACTCAATTCCTGTAGTTCTTGACGAGGTATCGCTGTTGATAAAATGGACTTCCTCTTGTTACTCACTGCATTTATGTTGTTTTTATACTCCACCAAAACTTTGCATTTATCATGTGTGGCAATGCTTGAATACGGAAATTTTTGACTCCTTTCAGCTTCATTCAACTTACATCGGTAGCAAAACATGAAGTAAGAACAATCACTAGGTTGCCTCTAGCTTCCTTCCATTGACTTTATGCAAATGAAATCACAGGCTCCCATGCTTTCTTGTGCCTCAGACTTGGATGATGCAAAGGTGTGCAATTTGAATAGCCACTTAGTTCAGGTGAATCCTAACAGACAACAACTCAAATTTTTCTTCTCTTTCATAACCAGAAACTTGACCCTATCCATACACAAGTCAGATTTTTCCAAGCATATAGACACAAGTTGAATTGGTTATCTAATATGTGAATGCTACCCTCAACTTTTTCAAGTTTCAGTTCTCAAATTACAACTTCCAGAGGTGCTCTTTCAAATCTCAAGAGTATTGTTTCTTGTAATGTATATAACAATTTATACTGCATTTCCCTAAGGGTGCCGGTTGAGGTTGAAAAAAGGCCCATTTAAAAATGCCAGCTGTCTGGATACAGTCTTGCCCAAACTCTAAAGCATAGAGACATAAAATCTAATCATTATTTTATTAAAGTTTAGGTTCAGCCCTAAAGCTGTAATGTTTCTTCAATCCATTCACAAATTCAATGCGTTGATTTTTTAGTTTTCATTGTTGCATGTTGTATATATAATTACTATGCTAGAAATAGTGCTTTCAATTCAAAGAATAGATGATCTGGAAGTACAACTTGTGTAGGTATCAATATACTTTCGAGTCCGGAATAGACGGGAATAAACAGGGTGTGGGTGGAAAAATTTCGCAAATCCTAATGAAAAGGGGGTCTAGAATTAAAACACACCATTTTTTTACTGTAAAGAACACCACAAACAAGTTAACAATCACAGAAAAAATTATTAAAATGAGAAATACAGTTCAGATCACATTCAGGAAAGATGATTTCACATGTTTCACATTCCAAGAAGCTCAAAATAAACAAAGTGGGGGGGGGGGGGGTCTAGAATAAGGTGTCCTGGATGCAGTTCTTTCAAAAATTTATTAAGCAGGGGGACTTTTATTCCAGTATCGAGAGTATGTTTCATTTTATTTCCTTAACTTTTTATTTTTCTCAACCAAAGGTGGATGAACAGTCTTTTCTCATTGGGTAACGAAAGACCTCTGGAAACTGAGGATTTACCAAAACCACCTCTCTGTGACACCTGTGATCCAATTGCTGAAAAATTTGAAAGGTAATGTTTGGACGCTACAATTTTTATCCCTGGAAAAATTGCTATGTAGTGACTAGGAAAGAGAAGTTCTGGAACATGATTTTGTTCCCCTAATTTTCACTAGGTTACCCCAAAAATGGAAACTTTTTTGCAAAATCACGGTCATTTTTCTAAATATAGTCAAATTACGAGGACTTATAAGAAATACGTTCGAATATTTCTTTTTGTCTCTTTGTGTCAAGAACTTAATTGAGTTTAGGGACGAATGTTATTTACTTCATTCATAAGGGAAAGAGACAATGCTTAAAAAGCCATATTTATATCCCATTCACACTGACTGAGATACTTAACCAACTTTATTCAAACCTGGTTAAATTTCAACCAATGAAGTGCATTCGATTTGTTGGATTGACCAATTAGAACTCAAAATTTCATAACCTGGTTTAGTTAAGCTGGTTTAAGCTTGAAATTGTTCATGGGGTATCAGAGAAAGTAGTGTAGATAAAACTTCGTCTTTTAATGTAATATCTACGAGGTTTATTATTCTTAATTTACCATAACTTTTCTGCAACAGAGAATGGGAAAAAGAATCTCTAGATCAAGATGGAAATTTGAGACCAAAAGCAAATCTTCTAAAAGTCTTCTGGCGTTGTTTTGGCTGGCAATACGCATCACTTGGAATCCTTGTTGTTTTCAGTGTAAGTGCTTCTTCCTAATTTCGCTAGTTTTTTATAGTTGTTGTTGTTGCTGTACCTCGTTATATGATGTTTTTACATACGGGACTCTTGACTCTTCTGAGATTACTAGAACTTAGTCATGGCCTAAATTCAGTCATGTATTTTCTGTGAGCTCGCTACAATCATTAATTAATATTTATGGGCACGATAGACCATGTAACATAGTGTCAGGTGTGGTTCCTCCTAATTTTGGTAGTTTCTCTCTCTCCGTTTTCCCCTGAAATGAGCAGCAAGTTGCTGTTGATTCAGTTAATTTCTAGAATTCTATTTGGCAAACGCAATATTTCTGTTAAAGGGGCTCCGTCGCCAAATTATCTATAAATAAACAAATCTATAAATACCATTGATTTAGACACGACCGTTGTTTTGTGCAGTTTGTTTGATTGCTTCACCCAAGCCATCAAACAGTAACCGTTAAAAATGCACTGATATCTGTGAGCAATCATAAAAGATCTGAACGTTTGGTTTGTTTTTCTGTGAAGCATAAGGATTTATCTTCAAAATGACGCGTTCATTTTGAAAAAACGATGAAACGTTTGGGTGATATTGCCTATCAAAAACTGCGAAATCACCGTTTCGACAAAAATGTGGAGACGAAACCTCTTTAATAGTGGCTTTGCAAACTCCTTTTAAGACTTTTCTTCGATTTCAGAAAAGTGGCTTTATCTCGAGAACTACTTGATTTTCCTCTGCTCTAGCTTTCGCTTCGTTCTTGTTCATCTACATCGATGAGGAATTTATTTACGATTTTTGAGGCAGTAGCGTTATTAAGTCCCTTGTTTTCCTGCCTCGTGTGACTTTAATGATACCACTCTACTAATCAGTTAAAGTTTAAGAAGACCAAGGGACCCATGTAGGAAATTTTGTCTTGCATTGATTCTTGATAATATTCTGTCTGGGAAGCAACCCCATTTTCACTACGTAATTTCTATTCCTTTTAAATACCAGCGCCTGCATCTGCATATACACAGTGTCCTAAACAATTGTGCCCCTTTTGTGTGGCTGCTGTCGAGAAGCTGTAACTTGTGTTGTCTCCGTTTTTATACTTTGTTTACCAACAATCCAAAAATAAAAAAATCAAGTATACATTGCAAGAGAAGGTTGTAGCGTTGCATTTTAATTTGGTACACATTTGAAAAAAGGGTTGATAGTGTTCCTTACAATATAAACAACACTGTTAATCCTTTATCAATTTTGATAAAATTAATTTACAACGCCACAACCACTCTTGCAATATCTACTTAAAGAACCATTGCCAACCATGATCCTTTGTGGCGCCAAAGTCGACTTTCGTACGACATGAAAGTCGTTTCTGGCCTAGGTTCTCTTTGTCTTGCTTTTCGTTCGGCGCACAAAGGATCATGGTTGACAATGGGCCTTTAATTTTGATGTCATTAGTAAATAAAGGATCTGCTGTGTGTGAAGCAACCACTTTTTTACCTCCTTGTATCATCAATCAGCAACCACTTCTTAAATTGACTCAAACTGGGTCTCAAACTTTAAGTTGAAGCCTATCCTATGCAACTATATAAAAATCGAGAGGATTTATTTTGCGGCCCCTCCACAGCAGACACACACGCGTAGCACAATATTTTTGGGACACCCTATAAGTTCTGCCTAATTTGCTTCTTTTGTTTTCATTTCTCTACAGGAAGGTCTCAGAATCATACAGCCAATATTCCTTGGTCTGCTTGTGAATTATTTCGAGCCTACTTCAAAAGTGACTAAAAAAGAAGCTTATCTATATGCACTGGCACTGCTGCTGTGTTCCTTTGGAATGACTCTGAACATTTTGCCGCTGACTTTTATGAGACAGAGAATTGGAATGAGGGCACGGGTAGCAGCAACTACATTAATTTACAAGAAGGTAACATGTCAACTTTTATGATGATTTTCCACAGGACAGCTGGACAAAGGAGGTGCAGGGGGGTAATCGCCCGTCCTGTGCTCTCAAAAATGGCCTAAATTTGTTATTTTCCTATCGTTTTGCCCCTCCGTTCAAAGCTTTAGCCCCCTTAAAATGTGCCTCTTCCGGTGTCCCTGATTTTCCCAGAGGTGGAAAGAGTATCGCAAGCTGGGACATGGTTCCAAGAAAACATGTCAAAGAATTTTTTCACAATTAAACTAAATATGGTAGCTGATACTTAAATCCTAAAGCAATACCATGACACAAGCATCGAAATTTAAATATTTTGTCTTTTATGTGCCACCATCTAGTCGTTAAAATGATATAATCAAAAGAAGTGATTCGTTTTATAGTTGCACAGTTAAAAGGTGACCACTACCTACGAAATATAGCAAGTGTGAAAGTGTTCTGAGGTAAGGAAGAAAATTAATGCCGTTGGTCTTTAGGTAGTCTAACGTCGTCGTCTCTTTCAAGTGGAAAACATCAAGATTAAGCCAGAAGTTTTTTCAAAAATTCTCAGCTCGCCCGAAAAAAAGAACAGTTTTCCAACTCTAAATTTTCCTATGAAGTAAATTTGAAACGGGAACCCTCTGAGCCTTTAACCGTACCTCTGAGCACTTTGAGTAGACATTATGCTACTGGCCGCTACAAAACTAGGAGTACGCCAATATATCAAAACCCTGAAATAATTTAGGGTTAGGGTTGACATTGAAATAAATTAGGGTTAGGGGCTAGTTTTGGGGTTAGGGAAGGGTTAGGTTCAGGTTTAGGGTTACGGTTAGTGTTCAGTTTAGGGTTAGGGTTTGGGATTTCAAGATTTGGTATAGTGTCATATTACCACAAAACTTAACACCATATTTGAAAAATTGTTTCTTAAACTGGACAGGTTTAAAGATGTAGTTCTTATAGATCAAAACTATATAACCTATTGAGAAATAGGTCAAGTTGAGAACTAAAGTTTCATATCAGAAATCATATTTATGGAAAGAAAATATTAAGTATTAAGCTTTTTTTCTCATATATTGTTTCAAAATCACATTCAGGATATAAAGTTCCGTAACCTAAGTATTGAGTTTTTGCCTTATGATGTCAGAGATGTGAACGAGATGTATTTTCATGAAGCCTGAAGGGTCATTTTGTTTTTATCTTCCAACAACTGTTATTCAATACTAGCTGCTGTATGTGTGTCAAGCAAGGCCGACCGAGAAAGGGCAAGGGGCAACTGCCCTTTTGCCCGCATAAAAATATGGCTATCTTGGGAGCCCCGCAGACAGAAACAGGGATGAAGTGTCATAATAGCAGAGAAAATAGGATAAAAGGGCCTCTGTTATCTTGGAGGTCCTGTGTGTGTCATCTAAGGGGATACAAGGCTATCATTCCTACATGACTTCATTCTGAATTCACTGCTTTCAGTGCATATAAATGTCTATCCCCATGCTTAGAGCCTCAGGATCCTGCTATGATGTTCCGAAAAAATTCTTATTTTTTCGTTAAGTGTTAAGTTTTATTCCTTTCCTATCGTGTGATATTGTATTCATCCCTCCCTCCCCAACGAACCCCTTTTGGCTCTGTCACTGGTTTCATGTCTAATGGATTTGCATNGCAGAGAAAATAGGATAAAAGGGCCTCTGTTATCTTGGAGGTCCTGTGTGTGTCATCTAAGGGGATACAAGGCTATCATTCCTACATGACTTCATTCTGAATTCACTGCTTTCAGTGCATATAAATGTCTATCCCCATGCTTAGAGCCTCAGGATCCTGCTATGATGTTCCGAAAAAATTCTTATTTTTTCGTTAAGTGTTAAGTTTTATTCCTTTCCTATCGTGTGATATTGTATTCATCCCTCCCTCCCCAACGAACCCCTTTTGGCTCTGTCACTGGTTTCATGTCTAATGGATTTGCATGAATAGTTTTGCAAATGTAATGTCATAGATTTTCTCTGCCTAATTTGTCACATTTTGTGCTTCTTTCAGGTTTTGAAGCTCAGCAATGCAGCTTTAGCTAAAACTACAACTGGTTATATTGTCAATCTTGTTGCCTCTGATACCCAAAAATTAGATTTTGTAAGTAACGTCTTTGTTCTGTCAATTTTTTAGATTTTTTAGAACCAGCATTCTACGCACGTGTCATCTCTTTGTTGTCGCCATTTTCATGGGCCATGAAAATGGCGACAACAAAGGCCAACCAAGAGATGGCACATGCAAGGCATGCTGGTTGAAACAGACCCTTTAAAGTTTAAACGCATATTGTGGAGTTTTTTTTCATCAGTTGTGACAAATTTTACAATTTTTTTCGATTTACAAAAAATCTTAAATGACAGATTCTTATTCTATGGGTTCTGTTTCTCTGCACAGGTAAAGCTTAAAGGCCTTGGGATAAGGTGCCAATAAGTGCTGATCTGCTTGGCTTTGATACACTTGAAACACGAAAACATCGATTAATGTTTCTCGTGAACATGTGAACAGTATCATATGGACTGTCCCTGGTCAAAGTCTAGTTTGAGATTCTTGTTCGGTATAAATTTACATTTAGGGTGCATTTTTCCATAAGCTGTTGAATTATCTCTCCTGAAATTTTGTCAAGTTGAGGTTTTCCAAAACCAGGCATACCTTTTGATAAATGCCACAAATAAGAGGTTCTTCATATCATCTTGAAAGAAAACGAATGGGTGTTGACAGAAGGGTCAATCTTCGCCGCTTTTCAAAACTGTTTTGGCCTTACCTCCCATGAGGCCAGTGTTGAGACGACAGTTGCGGTGGACCTGAATCAATGTGAATTTGATTAGCTAAAAGCATTCACCACTTTTCTTGTATTTTATCGTCTAAACATGTACAAGTGATTCGTTATGTCGGTTCGTTGTGGTTGGCATAAGTATACGAGCCAGGGGGGCTGGGGGCGAATGTTGGGAAGAGTTGCACAAAGTGGTCCTATTCGGGCAAAATATTCGCTTAAAGTCGGGCAAAATGTTTGTAAACAATGGTCTTGGTGTCAGGGCCCCCCCCAGATTTTTCTTCCTGTACCTTTATGGTAGCAGGATTGGTAAACAATTATTGCAGCTTGTTAAAAGTAATAGAATTAAAATGTTGCCACTCTCTTAATTCTAAAAACTCTTCTGGGCTATCGTCTAGGGATGCCAACTGAAACAAGAAAGCTTTAACTTCGTTAACCAACCCCCCCCCCATTCAGCCTGTCCTGGCAATTGTTTAAATATGAATTTTAATTGAGTTGCTCGATTTTGAAACATACCAAGAAGGATCTGTACGACGGGAAGATATGAAATCGATTTCAAATATTGCGTTGACTGTTTGACGATAAAGACAAATTTAAGATCGAGTTTATGTGGTTTAGTTTATGAATCTTTTAGTGGTTTGAAAACGTTTATTTTGTCTCGAAGGACTCCCCTTCCAATAACAAATGAACTCGCAACCCATTGACAAAAAGGTTTCTATCGTTTCAGGCGTGCTACTTCATGCACTACCTCTTCCTTGGACCAATAGAAGTTGCTATTGTTGCCTTTCTTCTGTATAAAGAAATAGGCTGGCCTTGTTTCGTTGGAATCGGGTTGTTGTTGCTGTTGGCTCCTGCGCAGATGTTCATGGGTCGATTACTGATGAGTTTCAGGTTGGTTCGTTTGAATAATTATATGAATATTTGCCAATGGCTTGATTTTTTTACAGCCATGCAGCGTTAAAGGGGCTCCGTCCCGGCTCCGTCGCCAAACTGTAAACAAATCTGCAAACACCATTGTTTTAGGCACGTGTCCATTGTCTTTTTCCAAAAAGTGACCCTTAAAAATCCACTGATATCCAAGCAATCGTAAAAGATACGAATGTTTGCTTTGTTCCTCTGTGAAGTACAAGGATTTATCTTCAAAGACAAAATAACGCTTTCAGTTTGAGAAAAAGATGATAGTCTCTGTGATATTGCCTATCAAAAAAACTTCAAAATCACCATTTCGACCGAAATTTGGAAACAGAGCCCCTTTAAACTAGCCTGCGTGCAGACTGGACTGGTTTACAAAAATTGAAATTGAGTTGAATTGAAAATTGAAAAAAACGTCTTTTTTTTGGAGTTTTTTTTTCAATTCAACTCAATTTCAATTTTTGTAAACCAGTCGAGTCTGCACGCAGGCTACTTTAAACCCTTTCACGCCAGTAGCAATCACTCAAAGAATAGCGTAAGAGTGTATGGCATTTTAAACATCTTTCGGGATTATAAATCTCTTAAGTTTAGATAAGCATGAGATTCAACAGCGAAAACTTGGTGTCCTGTAGTTTATTTTCTGGGGGAAATCAAATAGCCAAAAAAAATGTTGGCACACTTGAAATGATGCTCTTATTGTGCCTTTAATGAGTCGATCTTTTTCAATTAACAGGCGTAAGATCATGAAGTATACTGATGAAAGAGTAAAAGTGATGAACGAAGTGATTTCGGGAATGAAAGTGATCAAATTGTACACTTGGGAAGATTCGTTTGCTGATCTCATTGGAAAGATACGAGCGTAAGTAATCTACACAATCAATGCTTCATCCATTCAGCCAATCAGTATTTGTGATTACTACAATGGATCTCTACAAAAGAGTACCTATTTAACCTACAACTAATCAACTAATCATTCCTACAACTAATCAAAATCCATTTCCGATAATCGTGCCAATCAGTACGGTCAATCAGTGCAATCGTGCAGTCAATGCTTTATCATTATGTTCATGGCATTTACGATTCTGCATCCCTAAGCTACTAAGGCGAATCAGTCGATAGGTTTTGACCGAATGATCCGTATTGGTACCAAACCATAGCATGTCACAACTATATCACAACATAACATCATAGGAAAAATTAATCTCCTTATAGCAACGCGACATGGACGTGAACGAAAATGGGCACGCAGAAATGTTTGAGAGTCAAAAATTTATGTAATTTCTTTTCTCGGGAAGCTGCTCCAGAAGAGTCGAACGCTTGAAAAATCGAACGGTACTTCTCTTGCAACGGCAATGCAATTCATATCCAGTCCAAAGTTGCCTTTGCAGAATGTTATTCAAAAGCAGACTTTTCACATTGTTAGTTGCAAAAAAGAATTAGTCCTGGGGATACAAAGAGATTCAAAACTTTTTTTAAGCTGATCTCTCTTTGTGATTTATCTTTTGCAAAAGAAAGCCGGGCTGGCATATTCATGACTTTCGTTTCTTGTCAAAACAGCGTGTTTGTTTCCCTTAACATCTCTATTCGAATATAGACACATTGCAAACCTTAGAATAAATCCACACATTTTCAAAGGGAAAAGGTATCCACATGTTTCACTCGTGTTTGTGATATGCAAATGGTTGGCTAATTTTCACTGACCCATCCTGTCCATGTACCACTAGACTTGCCCCAAGTCTATTTCATCAAGTCCGTCTGACCGATCCCTTTCCCATAGTTCCCGGATCCGCGAATCCAACATTCCGTAAAGGAACAAAGTGGTGAGAGGAGCTATCTCCCCTTTGTTTCGCTACGGAATGTTGGAATGGCGGATGCAGGAACGATGGGAAAGGGATCAAAAAGACGGACTTCAGGAAATAGACTTGGGTAAGTCTAATGTACCAAATGAAATCGAAGTTGAGGCTTGATCAAAAATGAAATCGAGGCTTGATGAAATGAAATCAAACTATATAGCACTCTCAAAAGTGATCAGTTAAGGTCCGCAAAGTATTTGCTAATTGTGAGCTGCAAATGATGTTTTCGCCTGTGTTGCAGCTAGACATATAACCAGATATTTTAATCCTGAAAACAGGAATTGGTTCTTTTCTGGTGTCATTTGAATCTAGCGTTAATTGATCTGGATTTAAAACAATCTTTTTATCCCTTGCAATAAATAGCTGATGAGGCACAAGATTAAAAACTATCTTGGTATAGCTTAAATAGGATTCGTTGTTTGGACATCACCGATCACAACCACACCAGCGCATTTGAAATTATAGAACCTTGAAACATGTTCCCTGACCTTGAAATGTGCGTTTAGCGTAGTGTTTATCAGAATTACGTTCGATTTGACTGGTATGACACTCTGAAATGTGCAAGCAGCTGCCTGCAAGGTGGGAATCTAACATTCCAAACTGTTTTTAGACCTGTCGGACAGCCAAATATTTGCCACTATTATTAGAATGCAAGATAACCGTCGGTCAAATTTCTCGTAGTATCTAAATTGAAAAATAGAAACGTCAAGAACATGCTAGTGGCGGACACTTGGGCAAATATTGGGGGGCGAAGCTATTGTTTCGGATAAAATGTATTTTTCACTTTTGTTGTTTTCAAACAAAAAATTCATTGTTTTCTCCAAGATTGGGGGGCGACCGCACCTCCTCGCCCCCCTAGTGTCCGCCACTGATACATACAGGTCTTGGTAAACCCGTTTGCTTCTTGCATTAATATTGAAGGTATCAGAAGATTTTAGTAGTATGAAACGTATTTGCATTTTTTATTCACCTTCATTAACCATCAGTTCATTTGTCAGCTTATCCAAAAGTTTTTAGTAGTTGTCCAGAAATTGAATTGAAATTTTGGATACTATGTATTTAGAATTTGAAAAAATCTATGCCAAGCTCCAGGTTTTTATTAATTTAGTCCCCTTATTTTATACTCATTACATAAGTCTCAGTATCGCTCATTGAATTGGATTGTTATCGTGCAAACTGAGACTTATGACCAAACGCATCAAAAATGGGGACTAATTTAAGGATTTCCGCGGCTTTTCCAGCGGAACCAATCATATCAAAGATATGAATCACATAACATAATCCTCATAGCATCCTGCATTCTTATTGGATATAGATGCTCCTTCTCAGGGTATATGATGTCCTGAACCTTGTGTTTAACAAAAATGTGCTGAGGGTCGTGTAGGAATTTTTGCTTCACGAAGCATTCGGTTTCAATCAAATTTAGTCCCCAATTCGTTACTGATTGGATGTGAGTCCTTATATGAGAGAAAATTAAAAATCAGATTAAAAATATTGAACGAATACAAGGAATCACGTCGTAAGTCTACCTTATTTGCTATCCTATATCATTTGTTCATGCTATTAAATATCTCTAATCAGTTGCAACGTTTTGATTTCAGGAGAGAAGTGAAAGCGATCCTAAACCTTGCATATCTTCGAGCTGGCTTCATGTCCTTTTTCTTTAGTTCCTCATCCCTCATCAGTTTTGTTACATTTGCGACATATGTGCTCAGTGGATACTACCTCACACCGCAGAAAGTCTTCACTTGCATTGCATTGTTTAATTCAGCTCGTTTAGTGATGACGTTGTATTTTCCTATTGGCATCACGCTGTTTAACGAAGCACGTGTTTCTTCAGAGAGGATGCAGGTATCATAGAGTATCATATATTATCATATATTATCATATACTATCATATATTATCATACTCAAAAACTACGATACAGGCCGTAGGATTAGAATCTTTAAAAAGCTAGTGCAAATGGCTATTACATCTTTCTTTGGATTCAATGGCTTCGAAAGAAACTTTGGGTGTTTTCCTGTAATTCTACCGTTAGCGTTTTTGATATCTTGATTATTTTCAAGTGCANAAGCCTGGTTTCCATATGATCTTTCGTGTCGTTCCCGTCGCTCCCGTCGCTGAAAAAACATACCAGCGACCGTAGCGACACGAACGATTTGATGGAAACTATAACTTTTTTCTGCCAGCGATCGTAGCGACGCGAGCGACACCCTGTCGCTGAGATAGAAAAATGTCTATCTCAGCGACGTGAGCGACTGCCAGCGATCGAGTTTTTTTAATGGAAACCACTTTTCAAAGAGTCAGCGATCCCAGCGATCGCAGCGACGTTCTGCGCATCTGCGCATCTGAGCCCAGTCTCATTATTTTGAGCCTGTGATGCAAACTGAACGACAGCAGCGATCATATGGAAATAGCTCGATCGCTCCCGTCGCTCGCGTCGTTCGTGTCGTTCGTGTCGTTCTTGTTGCTGAAAGAATTTCCAGCGACGGGAAAGACAGCAGCGATCATATGGAAACCATTCGATCGCTACTGTCGTTCGCGTCGTTCGTGTCGCTGAAAAATTTTCCAGCGACGGGAAAGACAGGAACGATCATATGGAAACCAGGCTGCAAGTACCTTATGTACAGAGGCGAGATTACGGAGTAACTTTTCAGACGATGCCAGACCTATTGCTTTGAAAACAAATTCATGATAAGCGCTAGAAACATTATTACAAGCCTTCCAGTTTTATAACGGTCAAATAAGTGTCATTTGTATTACAGTTGTCCATATCTTTTGTATATTAAATGCATAGTATGAACTCAGCTGCTGAAGACTTTCTGCAAAACAATTTCCAAAGCAAATTCTGACTAAGAAAATAATAATTTTTATTCCAGGTGAAAAATTGGAATTTACTGCACCTGGCAGGACTCTACTATATTTCTGACTACTACTTTCTTTGGGTTTAAAACTTCCTTTTTGTGAAAAGATATTTTTAATGTTACTCGTCGATTATTTTTGCAGTCGTCGTTACTGATGGCAGCACTCGGTGAACTTCCATCTCAAAAAGGAACCGTGCAAGTCAAAGGAAAAGTTTCTTATTCGTCTCAAGAACCGTGGGTATTCAATGGATCATTGAAATACAACATAACCTTTGGACAAGAATTTGATGAAGCCAAATATCAAAAAGTGCTTAGAGTTTGTGCACTTGAACGGGTATGTTAAATGATTTTCTCCCCTGTTCAATAGCTTTGTCTGTTACCTCTGAGTTTCGTAATTATGAGGCCTACAACCACAGCTTTCTTTTTCAGCAGCTTTAACAGTTAAGTCCCGCCCAGGTGTCATTAGTTCTGGTCCTTTTTGTAGATAGTAAAACTGTATTTATCGTGCAGAGAGTGAGAAATGCGGAAGGATTTTTGCATATCCTGGTAAGGATTCACTTCAAAACTTTGTAAACCTGTGTCGCATTTTAATACTGAATCTAATGGCTAATGATTTGCTTCTGTTACAGGACATTGAACTACTTCCAGAAGGTGATATGACTTTAGTTGGAGAAAGAGGAGTTTCTTTAAGTGGTGGCCAAAGAGCTAGAGTCAACCTTGCCAGGTAAAGTCCCTTACATTTGTTTTAGTTGTGCTTAAAGTATTTAAGAGATGATCAACGTCCTTGCAGAAAGTATTGTGATGGTCGCCTCGAACACCTCTAAGAAACGGCTATCTTTTTTATCACGCTGTGTGCAAGATTTCAATTGTGCCAAGCATAGCTTCACAGGAGTCTCCCGAACAAAATTTTAGCAGAAAATTACTTTTTCGACTTATAGTGGCATCTTCTTGCTCTTGATGGTTGACTGTTATGCTAGATTCTTTAAGAGGACAACTAATATCTCAGCAGTGTATTTTTGGCAATGCTATCCCGCCATAGCTGTTACCAGTAGTAGGAATTTGGTTAATCAGTCTGTCCCACATATGTTGTTTCAATCTCAAAACCTGCCGTATCACGTGATACAAACCAAGTAATCCTTTGACGTCATAAAGCCTTCAACGCTATATTTTGGTTGTTCACTTTACCTATTGGTAGCAATTACTTCTGAAGTTAAAAATAATGGATAAGGAAGTTTGGTTTCCGAGTTTGCCTCTTCTTTTACCCCACAGTTTTAGATTCTGGTGGTTTTAAAAGATCAGTCATGTCTTAACGGACGTTATCTGATTGTTTACAAAATGTTTTCATTTTTGCCTCAAAGCCGTGCTCATCAAGGCTAAAAATCCTATGCTTTGCTGAGAAAACGATTTCGTTATCGCTTTTCGCGTTTTCAGTGAACTTAAGGATGCCGTCATTTTTTGTTTTACCCTACTAGAGGTTGGGGACTAAAGAAAGCTTTTTCAGGAGTGCTTAGGTCCGTTGTATGTTAGTCATTGAATAGGTTTTGCTGTTTTACTTGAGCTTAATCCGCCTAAGAAAACTGTTGCCAGTGAAAACTCGAAACTCGTATAAATTATGGTTGTGTTCTGCAATGCTACAACCAACTCGATGTTATACAAATTTGTTTCCTTTTTCACAGAGCTGTTTACAACGATGCCGATATCTACATCATGGATGATCCTTTGAGCGCAGTCGATGCAAGTGTTGGTAGACATCTCTTCAACGAGTATGTAATACACATTCTACCTCACATTTTGTTATGTGTAGTTGCTATTATGTGCTATTGTCTAATAGATACACTTTATTAGGCCTATTTTTGCTAAAAATCCTCCAGAGGAGTGATTTATTCTTCAAGAACAGAAAATCCCTGCAATAGTGTAGGTCCTTGTATGTTTTGACGCTGTTCTGACTAGACTTTAAGAACCTTTTCCTTCCTAACGTAATAGCAATCCCCTCCACAGGAAGATTGAATAGTTCCGCCTCGTTTGTACGCAATCAATCTGAGTTAGTGTACTTCACTGACAGAATTTTCTTAGGAAGTAGAAGCAGTAGTGCCATCTTGCAACAGGGATATATGAAATGGTGCCCGCAAGGCTTCGAGGATCTGAACCAAATATTTTCCGATGTCGACTCTCACGGAAATTTTACCTATATACCAAGTCAGGGAGCAAAATTCTTACAGAAAAGCCATTTTTATTCTCTTGTTCTAATGTTCGGTTCTCTTATCCCCAGGTGCATTATGGGATACCTTGGTGACAAGCCCCGTATCTTAGTTACACATCAGCTGCAGTATTTAACTGATGCCGATAATATCATTGCCTTGTCTGAGGTAAGGTATTTTTATTGCTAACAAGAAAGTTTATGTGCACTCTTTATTTAAATTTGTCCTGCAAAATCTCTGACCAGTAACTGTTATCGTTTGGTTAAGAGTAATATTCTGTAACAAAGCAACTCTCTTGATATCATATAACAAAAAACGACAAAAGTCCCGTAATATACGGTGGAAGATTCTCCAACAAAAAGTGCGGTGATAAAATGTAGCAATTCAATCGTTTTTGTGCAATGTTCTGCCGTTTTAAGAGATTTTCCAGCATCGAATTGGCAATTTGCGTAACTATTCAATTCCATCCAATTTGCGTAACTCTACGTAACGCTGAATTGCTCTCAAAAGCTACATGGACAGACGGTCTGAGCAAGCGCCATCTTCAAANGTCCTGCAAAATCTCTGACCAGTAACTGTTATCGTTTGGTTAAGAGTAATATTCTGTAACAAAGCAACTCTCTTGATATCATATAACAAAAAACGACAAAAGTCCCGTAATATACGGTGGAAGATTCTCCAACAAAAAGTGCGGTGATAAAATGTAGCAATTCAATCGTTTTTGTGCAATGTTCTGCCGTTTTAAGAGATTTTCCAGCATCGAATTGGCAATTTGCGTAACTATTCAATTCCATCCAATTTGCGTAACTCTACGTAACGCTGAATTGCTCTCAAAAGCTACATGGACAGACGGTCTGAGCAAGCGCCATCTTCAAATTGATATCAGGAGAAAATTGTCTTTCCGATTACACAGTTTCGATTTCTGAGAGATTTGAAGCAACAAACTTTACTGAACTTTTCTTGCTCCCTTTTCTGAGCTCAAAACTCATAAGGACTCTCGCTATCCAAACCCCTTGATGATGATGGTGATGATCTTTCGATCGATGTCTATTTGACAATGATGTGATTAGTCACATGAAGTCTTTGGCTAAAAATGTTATTTGTTCTTGTAGCTTTTTTGAGTACTCTAGTCTTTAATTCTGCATTTTTGCTCTTCAAAGGGAAAATGCATAGGACAAGGAACATTTGCACAACTCGTTGACATGGGAATCGATTTCATGTCGTTATTGGCAGCGGATGATGCTGACTCAGCAATTGAAAGTGACGATGAGGCACCTTTTGAAGTACGCAAGCGCAGATTCAGTCAACAAATGATGTGTGTCGGCGATGATTTAAAAAAGTCACTTATGAGGCAAGAGAGTCGATATACGGAAGACAACAGAATGCAGTCTGAGTTGAGTGTTGCTGCGGAGGTTCAGCGAGTCGAAGTTTATGTAAGTATAGTGTATAGACTGATTACAGTGAGTCCCAGTTATTGCTAACCAAAGCGAGGCTAACACCAACTTGAGAACTCTCAAACTGGGACTCATAGTTTTACATACACAAAAACAGGACTAATTTTCCGAGCTGAGGCAATTTTTTGTTGCGGCGATCACTGAACAGTATTTAAGCGAATAACAGTCAAAGATTTCCAATTTATGGCTAAAACAAATATAAATCTTGCTGCTGCCAGTTTGTTTTCCCATCTATCCAGCACTGGAAACAACCGTTTTGCCATCGGGCTCTTACTTAGGCGATCCGCCATTGGAATATCAGAATGAGGCTCACCGTCGGTAAGTTAGTCCATTCTTGATGATTATGTTTCGTAGTTGTTAGAGCGTTCGGGTGGTCTTTCAATGGCGATGAGTACGAGGTTGTCATCATTCTAAGTAGAGGACGGCACTACGGCGGCAAATTGATGCTTGAGACTTTGAAAAAGTGCATCACATTTGCTTAAAGAACCTGTGTCACCCAGCAAACGTTGTTGTCAAACAAACAAAAATGTCTGTTTACAGAAAATAAAAGCAGAAAAAATAACGCTAAATTTTTCTGTTATTCTTTTACTAGTTTTGTTTTTATTTAGGAAGAGGACAATATTCCAAAAGAAAGGAAAATGGAAGGCGCCGTCGACCTAAAGACCTACTTGCGGTTCTTTAAATCTGGTTATGGTGGAGTTGTGTGGACTTTGGTCNGGCACTACGGCGGCAAATTGATGCTTGAGACTTTGAAAAAGTGCATCACATTTGCTTAAAGAACCTGTGTCACCCAGCAAACGTTGTTGTCAAACAAACAAAAATGTCTGTTTACAGAAAATAAAAGCAGAAAAAATAACGCTAAATTTTTCTGTTATTCTTTTACTAGTTTTGTTTTTATTTAGGAAGAGGACAATATTCCAAAAGAAAGGAAAATGGAAGGCGCCGTCGACCTAAAGACCTACTTGCGGTTCTTTAAATCTGGTTATGGTGGAGTTGTGTGGACTTTGGTCATAATTCTATTTGCAGTTTGTCAAGCGGTTTACCTCGGTGCTGATTATTTTCTTGCATACTGGTAAGTGTGTCTGGGATTGTTGTGGCACAACTGATATTAAGCAGCTTAAAAAACTTCAAAACAGAGCTGCTAGGTTGTAACGAATAGCAGCATCGACGCCCGAAGTAGAACAACTCATCAAGAGTCTTGGTTGGAAGACCATTCGTGAGCTTATCGATGAAGATTCTAAAGTCTGTCTCAAATTAGATGTCACGTGAAATTTGCGATAACGCAAAATTACTCATGTAGAACACTTCAAATGTTGTTATTCGTGGGCATTTTCACGTGAAATCTAATTTGAGGCAGAATATATATCAATGGTCTACAAGTCTATTAATTGGCTTGCTCTACAATACATGTGCAATCTTTTCACAAGAAACTCTCTCTTGCAACTCTCGTAGCCTTGGAAATATGGCAACAGAATTGAGGTTACCAAAGAAAACATCCGCAAATGGGCGGAGATGTTTTTCATATCGAGGTGCGAAACTGTGGAATAGCCTCCCAGCTGAGACTAAGCAGGCAACTTCATAGCTATTTTTAAACAAAATATGCAAGTTTTTACGCAACTTTTTATTTTCATAGTATTTAAGTTGTTTATATGGGGTTAAAGATTTAGTTATATATAAATATGCTTGGATGCCCTTGTGGGCGAAACTAGTCAGCACTAAAAGAAAATAAAAAAGCGCAAAAGACCAAACTGATGCCTATTTTCTTCGAGTAGTTAGGCCCTCTTCAACGGTACACTATATATATGTTTAGATTGTATTTTTGTTAAATCGAGTGCTTTCAATTGAAGTAGTTTTTATTATTTTTCAGGTCGAACGCTGAAGGGAAATACTATTACTCAAGAAAGCCAGCTGATGAGAACAAAAACAGAACACGTGACCTTGGGATTTATGCAGCCCTCGTTGTGATGTTATTTACACTTGGTCTTTCGCGTGCTTTCATATTCTTCAGAGTTATTCTTCAAGCATCAAAAGCTCTTCATGGAAAGATGTTTAATACTGTTATTAGAGCGCCAATTTATTTCTTTGATACAAACTCAATAGGTTAGTAGTCTGCTACAAGTTCCTTGTATTTTGAGTGATTTGCCAGGAAAATCAAGCATAGGGCTCAAATCTTTAAAAAAGATATCAAAAAATTTCCACGGCAGATTTACAACAAAGTATCCTAAGTTCCTTTCAAGCCATTTAAATTAAAAAAAATGTAATATAATTTTATGTCTCGTTCAATTCCTACCCTGACCACTCCCTCCCGGGACACCCCGGGCATTCGCCAAAAAAGTTCTCCCCGCCCCCGGGCATTTGCGCAATCAATTTTCATCGACCTCCGGGCTTCCCGGGTGGGGGATGGTCAGGGTGGGAATTGAACGAGACATTACACCAACCTTTTTAAAGATTTGGGCCCTATGCTTGAAAACATAGATGTTTTAATTCAATTCAAATCTATTCGTAGAATATTCATTAACCAAAATATCCTATACAACCCAGGAAAAGCAAAGCTTCTCTAGCCTAAGATACAAATACGCATTGTGTAAAAAAGTTTTTTTCATTTATCTACCTGGTGGCCCAAAAAAATTACTGTTTGAAGGCCTGCTGTGGAAACGTTAATGGTTATTTTGCCATCAAAATTCTCTTTGAAGTTATAAATCTATTAGTGTTCAGGGAGTTAGCGCAAATTTCCAACTCCAAAGTGCCCTTTTACTCGAGGCAGTCCTTATAGAGGCGACAAGAAATGGAATTAATGGCGATTACTTTTAGCCTGCGTGCAGACTTTGTTGGTCACTGGGGAGGAGGGAGACTTTCTTTCCCCTCCTCCCCAGTGACAAAAAGTCTGCACGCAGGCTAATTACTTTGAGTTGATATGAAAGCTTCGAAAACAAGGCATTTCAATTTTCGATGCCTTAACATTGCCTTAGAAGGTTGAGTGTTTTTTTTTAGAAATCTAAATTTGCCTTTCGGATGAAATTGAGTGCAATTTTGGTGGCAAAATAGCCAAGATCTTTTCCACAGTAGCCCTCCAAACAGTAATTTTTTGGGCCACCTGTTAGTAACGATACCCGGTAGTCGGATGTTACAAAATTACTCTATAAAGTTTTATTAAACGTAGGATAAACTCCTAATATTTTTATGTCTCTCAGTGAACATCACCTTTGTATTTCAAGTTTTTCTAATTTTGGTAAAATCTTTTTTTTGATTTCAGGCCGTATTCTTAATCGATTTTCAAAAGATATGGGGTTGATTGATGACATGTTGTCCTTCCAGTTCTTCGATTTCCTTCAAGTAAGTCAGTTTTCTTCACGTCTGCAGAATACTTTTTTATCTGAACATAGGTATATGGGGCAAGTCTTCCGGTCGCAATTTTAGGAGACAGAGTTTGTTCCATCATGAAAATTCATTTTGTTGGTATTTTTAAGTTGAAGAGGAAACTTTACAATTTTTGCTGCAGTTTAGTTGCAGGAGAATTTCCTTTGAGCACAAATCATTGAAACTATTTCAATTTGAGCTATTCTATTTTCTCATTTTTTGCTGTCGTGGATGCTTGCTTTTTTTAATGGAAAAAAGCTCTCAGCTCTGTGATAGCATTTTGCCAAGATGCTGCTAATTTAATGTCGCTTCACAATGATAAACTACTCTCGTGTCCGGAATAGACGTCTTCCTCTCCCATTTATTGTTTTCTTTTTCAAATATACCCATGCAATTCTTATTCCAGACCCCACCACGTTTATTAATTTCGAACTTTTTGAACTGTGAAACATGTGAACTCATGTTTCCTGAAATGTGTTTGAACTGCATATTTCGTTTTCAATAGGTTGGTGTGATTCTTGACTTGTTTTTTATATTCTCTTCAGCAAAAACAACTTGTGCATTTCACCTGATTACGGGAAATTCTTTAGCCACCCCGTTTATTGCACCCCGTTTATTAGGATTGGGGTAAGTTTCCACCCACCCTGTTTATTCCAGACCCCCGTCTATTCCGAACTCGAAAGTACGTTGATAGGCAAAACATGCATTAAAATATCGCCAGACACTGGTCATAATCGTCCCGATACACCGGAGGGAAAAGAAGCAAGATTACATCGATTATGAACCTATGATACAAACTGTTGAATTCAATTCCCCTCTATAACGCTGAGTGGAAATTTTTACAGCAGTTGATTGTCATACTGTAATGTTGAAACTATTTTGCAAAAATCAAATTTGAAAATCGCCATTTAATTCGTCTTTTATTTTTTCAGACTGGCTTTGTTGTTCTTGGAATCCTAATCTTAGTTGGCGCAAACAATCCCCTTGTCTTTGCAATAGTGGTTCCATTACTAATCGCATTCTACTTTCTACGACGCTATTACATCAAAACCGCAAGGGAAGTTAAAAGAATAGAAGGGCTATGTAAGTACAGTAGCATGGTTTCAAGTTTGCAAGAAATGTCTTTTGTTTGTTTGTTTGTTTGTTTGCTTGCTTGTTTGTTTATTTGTTTGTTTGTTTGTTTGTTTAGGAACACTGAGATGCTAAGCTTACCGAAGCAGTGTCCTGGTCCTTCCTCTCGATGTGACCACACTACACCTCGTGGTTCCTCTAGCCTGGAATTACAGAGAGTTGGCCTAGGCAAATCACTCCAAAATCTCGTACACTTCCGTAAAAAATCTTCGAACATCTTCAAAAATCTCGAAAAATCTTGAAAATCTCAAAAATCTTCACAAAATCTTAGAAATCCCAAAGAATATCCTAAAATTATTCGAAAATCTCACAAAATCCAAGAAATCTCTTGCAACAAATAATACATATTCTCAAAAAATTCTTTCGACCAATCTTAGAAAATCTCAAAAATCGTTTAAATCCTCAAAAATCTTGCAAAATCTTGAAAAATCTTGCAAGATCTCGAAAATCTTTGAAAATCTCGAAAAAATTTGAAAATCTCAGAAAAAATTTCGAAAATCTGTGAAATATCTGAGAGATTTTAAAATCTCAAAATCTCGTACGCTATTTTAGGAGTTGAGTTGGCGACTCTCTTCGTTATAGGTAGCAGGTTTGCCAGGGCGGGGGATAGAACCACCAACGTTCAGATTGGTAAGCCAGTAGAAGCTATCATATAACCATCCTCACAGCTTTCCATCCCTGTCATCCGAATATACCTATGTATCTCACCCTCACCAACAAAAGACTTTTAAATGTCTCTTTTTTTCGGTTACTATTTCAGAAACAAGAAAACAATCCAGCCTCCTCGTATAAGGTGCAAAGCTCTTTTGATAGATCTTACGATGTAATGGATCTAAGATATACAAATTTTACTAAAACCTTATTTTAGCCAAGCAACAATACCAAGAAAATCAATTCAGGAATATTAGGACGTGCGCTGCTTGCTTGGCAAAGCAGCATTTGAATCGGTCTAATTTTAATTTGACTCATTTTTCTGATTTTTCATACATTCTGCTGTCCTTCGATATTCAGTTGGAGATGATATTTGGCTTTTTGGCCATTAAAACAGTCCAACAGTATAGCCAATTTGACAAATGTTGTCTTTCCAGTCCAGTATGAAATCAAAATACGTTGCAACTGATTCCTTTTTGGATACTTAAATATTGATAACTTTTGTTTCTAAATTGCCTTCAACAGTGAGATCGCCCATTTACGGACACATCTCCACAACACTTCTTGGACTTCCAACGATTCGTGCATTTGGAGCGCAACCATTATTTACAGATCTGTTCTTTCAAGCACAAGACGACCACACAAGATCGTGGTTTGCATTTATATCCAGTTCTGCATGGCTTGGATTTAGGCTGGAAATATTGTGTCTTCTTTTCATCGCATTTGTTGTGTTTGTTTGCGTTGCCGTTGCTGGAATCGGTAAGCATGTATTTTTGTTGTGTGTATCGATGATAATTTGAAACCCTTCTATTTCTGTGGCCAATTCATTCTGCTGGCATCGAATGAGAATGTCAATAGAGCTAAGTTAGTAGATTTGAATTAAAGTCTTATTGGAATCTGCCAAAAACTTTCCTTTCTGGATACGAAACCTTTCCTTTCTGGATACGAACATGTATGTCACCAGCAAGCAGTTGTATCTGTTTTACTGTCTGTCTTTTCCAGTATCTATGCCTCATTAGATACGAATTGTAAATCATTGCAAATTGCAAAGTATTGTTTGTGTTTTTTAAATCGTAAAAATGGAACAATCAAGGGTGTGCTTGATTGGTAATTCCAAACTTACCAAATTCTGAAAACAGTAGACGGAAATATATTTCCCAATCAAACACAAAAAATTTTAAAACAGTAAGTTGCGATTTGCTAATAAAAACAAGAATCTCTCCAAGGTCTGCCAAACCTTCTGCCTTTTGGAGCAGAAGGTTCAGAAGGCCTACCAAACCTACCGTTTCGAGAATTTAGGAATCAATCAAACGCAAATTCTGAGTCTACCGAGTCTACCGTTTTCAGAATTGGTACCAATCAAACACACCGTTATATGCACTAGACCGCCGTTATGAAAAATGTTCCGAATCTCATTGAGCGAAATGTTTTATTCCAGACTCGGATTCAGTACTCAAAATTTATTCTAGCTGCAATGTTTCATGTTCCTAGGCATGGTTATGTTGATTTTACGATCTCAATTCTATAAGGAATTTAATCACTGAGAAACGTTCAGGGGTAAAATTTTACCTCTGAAAATTGTTGCGGTTAAATCCCGTCTTAAATTAGTAAAACTTTATATCATCGTGAAATCAATATGAGAAGAGAAAAACATTGAACCTTGCAGCTAGGCTATATTTTGAGTGCTGAATCCGAAACTGGAGACGCAAATTTCGTGCGATGAAATTTGAACAAATCGGCGCCCGTTCGTCGAATCGATGTATCGAGGACTCTCTTCAGAGTCCAGAAAAAGTCGCGGCTCCACGGCTGTGAGCCGGAGGAAGGTTTTGCTTGTTAATGTTGTATTTTAAGAAGGTTTAGTAATTTTTACAAGAAACCTAGGAAAATTTTGGGTTCTTTTGGCAACAGCAGCTGTTTAGAAAATTTTTAGGGTTATAAACAACGGGAAGAGTTCGAAAAACCTGTTTATTTTGACTTGATAAAATGAGGAAGGTTCAGCTAACGAACTTGGCCTCCGGAGGAAGGTTTTGCCTTTTTCTGGACTCTGACTCTCTTTATATTAATCTCTATCTGGACGTTTTTAGAAGGTAAAATGTCCAAAAGCAAAGCTACACTAGAACTGGAGCATCATCAAGTGTCACCTTCCATGCCTTCATCTTCAGCCGACTTAAAACATGAGAACTAAAGAATTTTTGCCAGCAAGGAACACACAGATAATTTGGTCAAGCTTCGATCTTTCTCCTAGTGTTCTCTTTTTTTACAACATCCACGACTTAAGCTCAAATCCTTTCTCGTTTTAGTACCTGGCTTAACAGCAGGCGCTGTAGGTCTCATGTTATCATACACAATCAATATCACTGGTGTATTTCAACAATGTGTAAGGCAAAGTACTGAAGTAGAGAACCAGGTATGACTTTTAATGGCATTTAAAAAGCACTTAGAATCTTCAGAGCCTATTTAGCGTTCAGCAGAGGCAAATGATTGCAATTGTGCATTATTGATAAAGTCATAATGTGTAGTATTGATATTTTACTATTTTAAGGATTGGAACACTCTGATTTCTCAGCCCGTTTAGTCCTCAAAAGGACTAGCATGAGATGTGTTCAAGTTAAATCGTAGTGTTACAGAGCAAGTAAAGATGACTATCTGTTATGTCTGAAGGCTAGGCCATCTTGTTCATAATACCACGTGTCCCAAACAACCACAACAACTAAGACAACAACCACAACAACTAAGTCAACAACTACAACACTATCTAAGGCAATCCCTATTAATGTGTTGTCAAATTATTAGCCATTTCGGAAATTTCTTAACATAGACCCTCGTTACCTTGAGGCTGTTCTGGTGCCAGAAGTTTGTTTAGTTGCTGTGGACCTCTGGCATTTCGTTGGTTGAAGCGCTTCAAATAGGTCTGGAATATAAACTGTTTTAGTTTATCGACCACCTGTTTTAGAATTCTTTATTTGGATGGAACCTGATACTCTTGTTTATGAAAGTATTCAGAGATTATCTTCTCGTCGTTGGTTAAAGACCCTGTGCTCCCCATGATCCTTGCACGTGTGCGAGCCACCAAAACATCATATTGGCCTTAAACAACGTATTTTTAACGCACAATATTGTGAACATAAATAGCAACAGGAACGATGCTTTCCTAATCCTTCAATCACTTTCAGCAATGTCTTTGTTGTTTGAATTCAAAAGTGATGGCATAACAACGTTCATTTGAAGATTGAAAAGACAATACAGCCTTGCGATTGCTAGGCCAAAATCATTTCATACGGTATGAAACTCACTGTGAGACTGCAAAGGATCATGGGGAGCACAGGGTCTTTAATTCAGCGTCGTGGTTTTTTTCATTTCATTCTTCCTTTNTGCGAGCCACCAAAACATCATATTGGCCTTAAACAACGTATTTTTAACGCACAATATTGTGAACATAAATAGCAACAGGAACGATGCTTTCCTAATCCTTCAATCACTTTCAGCAATGTCTTTGTTGTTTGAATTCAAAAGTGATGGCATAACAACGTTCATTTGAAGATTGAAAAGACAATACAGCCTTGCGATTGCTAGGCCAAAATCATTTCATACGGTATGAAACTCACTGTGAGACTGCAAAGGATCATGGGGAGCACAGGGTCTTTAATTCAGCGTCGTGGTTTTTTTCATTTCATTCTTCCTTTCCCCCTTCCTTCAAACGTTTATCCTTAATTGTGAACCAACCGAATATTCTTCCTGCTCTACCAAGATTCGGAAATGTGGTCCTGTGTGCTCCCTTCTAAATCCTTTATATAATGAATATAAAAGTATATTTTTTGTAGATGACATCCGTAGAACGTGTCCTGGAATACTGTGATTTGGAGTCAGAAGCCCCACCAGTGACAGATAAAAGACCTCCTGATGATTGGCCTTCACAGGGATCGATATATTTCACAAAATTGAATTTCCGCTATGCTCCGCATCTCAAAGATGTCCTTCATTCCATCACTTGTCATATTCGCTCCAAAGAAAAGGTAAAATTTTATTGTCATCTTTTGCTTTTATTGAATTACCAAATTAATAAATTTCTTTTATTGAATTACCAAATTAATAAATTTAGCAACATTTATTAGAGTTTATAACTGAAAATTGTTCAACCTTGAAAATAACAGGGAAAAGTGTATCGCTCTTCAAAGAAGGAAACTAATGCGACTTTTAGAAGCTTCGCTTATTTTTCTTTTTATGTTATTGCTCATATCACCAGTTTTCATTGTT
The DNA here is from genome assembly GCA_004194415.1 of Aurelia aurita. Lineage (NCBI taxonomy): Eukaryota > Metazoa > Cnidaria > Scyphozoa > Semaeostomeae > Ulmaridae > Aurelia > Aurelia aurita. Next base: position 609,191 of record REGM01000024.1, on the reverse strand, counting down.
TGTAAAATGTAATTTTAGAAATTTTTTCTTTGTCAGTATTTTCAAATAATTTTTGCCCCAAATCTGAGCAGATAGCTAGATAATGAAAATGTGCTTGGCTTTATATATCTCAAGGTTTCTGGCAATCTTTACTTCGTCATTAAGACAGTCTGCTACCTGCTCTAAACGCAGAAAGCCTTCCACGCTGTTCACTATATGGCAGGCTATATTCTTTCCCTCCTTGCGAAATGTGAGTCCAAATCAACCCCTCTCGGGAAATATTTGTTGAAATCTTTGAAATACAGTACATGGCAATGTCAAATTGCTNTAGAGTTTATAACTGAAAATTGTTCAACCTTGAAAATAACAGGGAAAAGTGTATCGCTCTTCAAAGAAGGAAACTAATGCGACTTTTAGAAGCTTCGCTTATTTTTCTTTTTATGTTATTGCTCATATCACCAGTTTTCATTGTTTGTAAAATGTAATTTTAGACATTTTTTCTTTGTCAGTATTTTCAAATAATTTTTACCCCAAATCTGAGCAGATAGCTAGATAATGAAAATGTGCTTGGCTTTATATATCTCAAGGTTTCTGGCAATCTTTACTTCGTCATTAACGCAGTCTGCTACCTGCTCTAAGCGCAGAAAGCCTTCCACGCTGTTCACTATATGGCAGGCTATATTCTTTCCCTCCTTGCGAAATGTGAGTCCAAAACAACCCCTCTCGGGAAATATTTGTTGAAATCTTTGAAATACAGTACATGGCAATGTCAAATTGCGTTTTGTACGTCATCTATTTGGCCTGGAAAACTAAATTTTTTAACGTAAACGGATTTTAGAAATCTTCTAACTTTTTGAGCTTCACACTCCATCTTTTTATCATGAAGTGTAAAGCTCGAAACGTTGTGCGATTTATTAAAGGAGTGTTTGTTGCTGGAGTCCTAAACCTTAGTTAAATAAAGTGTGTATGCGAAGATTTGCTAGATTAATTTCCGTTGGTTTTTCCATTTTAAAGTTGATTTTCTATCTTTTTATAATGTACAGAAGAAACCATTTATACAGGCGAATTCTTTATTTTCAGGTCGGTGTTTGTGGAAGAACTGGTGCAGGGAAGTCATCATTTTTGTCAACATTATTTCGAACAGCAGAACCTCAAGGCAAAATTACTATTGATGATATTGATATTTCTGAGCTTGGATTGAAAGATCTTAGAAGCAAAATATCAATTATTCCACAGGTAAAGACTTTATAAACTATGTTTAATAAGGAAAGAAGGAATATTGTTTCCTACCGGGTGAGTCAGAAAAAACGTGGGGCATTTAGCAAGCCATGTTTTGGTAAAAAACAAATCAAATCGGGGGTGTTGAAGCTTCATATTGCAGAAGAAAGATTGAATTAGTTACAGAAATTTAGTTTGTTGAGATTGATCATTTCTTTCCTAATTTATTTGCGATTTTGTGATATAGCCATTTTGGTAAAAAGTATCGCTAGTAAAAGAACTTTCCGCTTACTAACAATGACAATTTAAATGACTAGTCCCCAAGGGATACAACGATAAGTAACATTAGTTTTTCCTTTTGTTCTCTAACACAATGCATGCGTTGTTTCAATTTTTTGGTAGAGAAAACAGTATGTTTGTCATGGTTTAGAAAGTCACGCGTGCATGATAATGAATCTAATTGAAGGCCTATTTTAGCAATCTTGCGAAACACCATTTTACTAAAATTGCTCGTAATTATGGAACGGAAAGATAGATTTTGACCAAGCAAATTTTCATATCTAAGTTAGCTTTTCTTCTATGCAATGAACTTTAAAGAAACGAATTTGCAAATTAAACTGCATCAATAAAAATTGGAAAACACCCCACGTTTTTCTGACTCACCCGGTAAACTTAAGAAATAGGATTGTTTTTGGAGGTCCGATGGTAGGTGCCTAGACTTACGACGAGGGTCCTGTGCTTTACAATCGATTTTCCCTCCATTTTTTTTTAACATTAAAGCCAAAATGCTAGCAAATGTTTTTCAACATGGCTCTACAGCTTTTATCGAATCATGTCATCGAATCTTATCACCGCCCCTGCAACTTCAGGCCGGTTGTCCGAGTTTTTTAACAGTAAGGTTATGAGCCATAGTTTGGGCGAATAGGAAAATTCAATTCAATAAAGTTTGGAATGAAAACAACGAATAAGGTTGGGAGTCGAGTAGGTGTCCTAGTAGCTACCTATTTTGTGATGATACAGAACCCTTTAGGGGATTGGTCTTGTGGAGAAACCTTTATGAGTAAATAATTCAACAATGGGATTAACTTTCAAAGTGTTACGACTAAAGACTGGAGATGATGGAGCAAAGACGTATGTTGTCTTTTTGAATTGTAAGTGCCTCTCATGGTGGGAACTTCGATGACTTAGTATCTATTCCTGCCATGATAGGCACAGTAGATGTACTTTTTGAGTTTTCTTTTAATTGATTATAAAAAAAGACGTATGTCGTTCTATGTTGTAAGAAACCTTGGTGGAGGATTCAAGCTTTGAATAACTTGGCTAAGATTGATCCATGTTTCATATAAACACAGTTCTGCGCGTAACTCAAATCACATACGTAATCTAGTTGTAGACTTATTATCCATATCATTATTTCAGGATCCAATCTTATTCAGTGGAAGTATGAGGAAGAACCTTGATCCTTTTAACAATTATGAAGATGCTGATGTATGGAGTGCTTTGGGAGAAGTACGAAATCTTTGTTTATACTTTCAGAGGCATGGTTTGAACTATCAGCTGTACAGCATTTTGCTGTCGTATNTCTTGTCTATTAGTTTCTTGTCTATTGTCTATTAATGTCGACCCCAAGTAATTTTAAGGAGAAATAAGATTTTGGTTATTGACGAAGCTACTGCTAATGTCGACCCCAAGTAAGTGATTGTTTTTATTTTAGTTTCTTGTCTATTAGTTTCTTGTCTATTGTCTATTAATGTCGACCCCAAGTAATTTTAAGGAGAAATAAGATTTTGGTTATTGACGAAGCTACTGCTAATGTCGACCCCAAGTAAGTGATTGTTTTTATTTTAGTTTCTTGTCTATTAGTTTCTTGTCTATTGTCTATTAATGTCGACCCCAAGTAATTTTAAGGAGAAATAAGATTTTGGTTATTGACGAAGCTACTGCTAATGTCGACCCCAAGTAAGTGATTGTTTTTATTTTAGTTTCTTGTCTATTAGTTTCTTGTCTATTGTCTATTAATGTCGACCCCAAGTAATTTTAAGGAGAAATAAGATTTTGGTTATTGACGAAGCTACTGCTAATGTCGACCCCAAGTAAGTGATTGTTTTTATTTTAGTTTCTTGTCTATTAGTTTCTTGTCTATTGTCTATTAATGTCGACCCCAAGTAATTTTAAGGAGAAATAAGATTTTGGTTATTGACGAAGCTACTGCTAATGTCGACCCCAAGTAAGTGATTGTTTTTATTTTAGTTTCTTGTCTATTAGTTTCTTGTCTATTGTCTATTAATGTCGACCCCAAGTAATTTTAAGGAGAAATAAGATTTTGGTTATTGACGAAGCTACTGCTAATGTCGACCCCAAGTAAGTGATTGTTTTTATTTTAGTTTCTTGTCTATTAGTTTCTTGTCTATTGTCTATTAATGTCGACCCCAAGTAATTTTAAGGAGAAATAAGATTTTGGTTATTGACGAAGCTACTGCTAATGTCGACCCCAAGTAAGTGATTGTTTTTATTTTAGTTTCTTGTCTATTAGTTTCTTGTCTATTGTCTATTAATGTCGACCCCAAGTAATTTTAAGGAGAAATAAGATTTTGGTTATTGACGAAGCTACTGCTAATGTCGACCCCAAGTAAGTGATTGTTTTTATTTTAGTTTCTTGTCTATTAGTTTCTTGTCTATTGTCTATTAATGTCGACCCCAAGTAATTTTAAGGAGAAATAAGATTTTGGTTATTGACGAAGCTACTGCTAATGTCGACCCCAAGTAAGTGATTGTTTTTATTTTAGTTTCTTGTCTATTAGTTTCTTGTCTATTGTCTATTAATGTCGACCCCAAGTAATTTTAAGGAGAAATAAGATTTTGGTTATTGACGAAGCTACTGCTAATGTCGACCCCAAGTAAGTGATTGTTTTTATTTTAGTTTCTTGTCTATTAGTTTCTTGTCTATTGTCTATTAATGTCGACCCCAAGTAATTTTAAGGAGAAATAAGATTTTGGTTATTGACGAAGCTACTGCTAATGTCGACCCCAAGTAAGTGATTGTTTTTATTTTAGTTTCTTGTCTATTATGTAGTAAGAATTTCTAGTAGTTTGTACTAGTAATTTTGTAGTTTTTACGTCATACTTTTGCTATGATTTATTGGGTACGTTGGTAGGGCAAAACAATCCTAGTATTTTTTTAATGTTAGTGCAATTTAAAGAGTTTGTCGATATCCAATTTTAGAACATATGAGTTTGCTGCTTTTAAGACTTAATAAGAATCTTTTGCATATTTTCAGGACGGATGCATTGATCCAGATGACTATCAGAGAAAAATTCAAGGATTGTACAGTGCTCACAATTGCTCATCGTCTCAATACAATCATGGACTCGGACAGAATCATGGTAGGAAAATCTTTAAGAAGTTCCTAGGTGAATTCACACTGGAAGCATTTTTCCCAAACGAGGCTAGCATTTATGACAAATGAAAGCTTTAATGCATCTCGTTTGATGCTCCCTACCCTTGTTCATTAATTGATTGATTGATTGATTGATTGATTTATTGATTTATTGATTCATTTATTCATTTATTCATTTATTCATCTACTGAATTTTATTGCGATAAAAAGGTGTACCCTGATAAAATTTGAAAATTGTTGGCCATTTTGTTATTCGAAAAAGTTCGAAGAGTAAGCCATAGCCAAAAATTATTATTTATTTATTATTTAGCAAAATTTCATATCTCCGCTGTAGAACCGCTGGAAGCCTGAATCGTTAGAGTGAAGCGATCTTCCAAACAGTTGTGTTGTGTGGTATTTGAAAGAGTTTAACTCAGTGAATGGTTGCTTTATTCAACTATTCAATCGTATTTTGTACTATTTTTGTGTTCAACTTTTTTCAACCGAAGATCAGAAATGTAGTGATTGTCCATGCTCCTTCTTGCAGGTTCTCGATGCTGGACATTTGAAAGAATTTCACGAGGCCTACACCCTTCTTCGTTGCCGCAATTCCCTGTTGTATCAACTAGTAGCGCAGACGGGGGCAACAGAGGCGCAGCAACTGTTTGATATTGCAAGGAAGAAATACCTTCAACGTCACCCGGCTAAAGCGAAAGAAACAGCTGCTAAAAGCGCAGAAGAGGAAATGGGCGCATTGGAGGAGATCGAACAAGATGACTTGGATGAAGGAGTTGACACGGCTGAGCCGAAATCAGAGGAGGCTTCAACTGGGGAACCGGAAGTGGATGGGGCTGAAGTGGATGGGGCTGAAGCATAATCTGAAGTATGATTCAGACATACTCACACATAGTTATCGGAAAAATTTTGAGTAATAGACTAGGAGAATGAAGAAAAGGAGGAGACATTGAAAGATCATGAACATTACCAAAGCGACTGCTTTTTGAAAGATGTTTGAAGGAAATAACAACCTTTTTGAAAGATTACTTATTAGTGCAAGCTGCTGATGTTTTAACTTGAAGTTTGTTTGGATTGTTACCTGTCAAATACCAAACTAAAGTACAACCAAAATTATATATAGTAAACTTCTTTTTGGATATAAACGATCATTTAATTGCAAACTTCTACAAACAACGAAGCACTATTTTAACATATGACTATGATTTTAAAAAGGTTTGAGCATCTTTGTGGGAATTGTGCATTTTTGGAATCTTAGAGGAAACAAAAAATTGCTTTGTATAATTTTCAAACTTGCAAAACTTTAGAGTATGTTTCAAGGCAGATTTCAGAACAGGAACAGGAAAGGAATGTTCTTGAAAAAGGAGCTGTCGAGCATTCTTGAATGGGTTTTTATCAGTAATACTCTTAATAAACCTTTTTGCAATTCCACAAAGGAATTTGGATCGAGCGGTATATTTACACTTTTTATTCGAAAGGTTCGATTGAGCGGCGTAGAGCATTGTTGTGCACGTTCGAATATTACTCGACCCAGACTTTTTGTCAGAATAGCTAAAAGGTCTATTGATTATTCGGTAGATATACACATCTTGACCCGCATTTTACAATATTTTTAGGACCATTTTGCCATATTAGCGTATGATATTTGTCAAAAGATGAACAGTAGTTTCTATGCATGAAAAGGAGCTGTCGAGCATTCTTGTATGGGATTCTTGAAACACCATTTACTAACATTTTTTATATTTAGCCTGATTAGTTTTATTTTGACATTTTACGTTTTTGATTTTTAAATGACCCAATGCGAAGGTTGTGCCGAGGTAGCGTATGCTGCACGGCCTCGTGACTATTCAAAGTATAGTCAAAAACATTTGCGGCAGTATGCACAGCCAAAGCTAACATAGTTGATTTTATCTAACCATATGCCAGTTCGATTATTCGTGGCTTTTTTTTTAGTTTTCATGCCAAATCAAAATATACCGATTTCATGCCATCAGAGATACCAGTTTGCTTTAAAGATTGACTTCGAGTTGGTATTTCAGCAATGGCGTCCTCAGGGGGTGGACTGGGGTGGAAATGTCTACCCCAGTTTCTCAGCGTGGTATTTATTCGTCAGCAAAAATAAATAGCGTCAAAATGGCTGGGTATACCTTAAAGAACCAAATTCTTTACCAAATTCTTTACAGGGCTGGCGACGCCCCTGTATTTCAGCCACCAACCACCAACACCAAAAATACTTTGAAAATGAAGATTTATTTCAAAGATTGGAGCGTAAGAAAATAACTAAACTTTACAGAGATGACACGAAGAAGTTTTTTGTCTCGGTGTTACGTATGTTTTTTTCGTTCACCAATAGCTTAAAACAACGTAAGTTTTAATCAATAGACTTTCTTTGTACAAGAGGAAGGACTGGCAGAAGTTCTAACGTTTAAGAGCTGTAGTTTCTCGATGACATTTCGACCTTAGATTGGCCGAAAAATTGAATTTTGCAAACCAGTGCCAAAGATGTTGTTTTAGACGACCAGCAAAGCGCCTTTTATTCTGTTCAATGTGAAATCTAGTATGAACTGGCATATGATATCGTATTTTATTTGATGTTTTTATTGATGATGAGCTATAAACATATTTTATCCGCACATTTTTATCGTATATTATATTTGATGATTATATTGGACATTGATTAGATAATTTTCTAATTTGATGAAGATGCACAAAATAATTTTTATGTGATTTGATTGNCGGTAGATATACACATCTTGACCCGCATTTTACAATATTTTTAGGACCATTTTGCCATATTAGCGTATGATATTTGTCAAAAGATGAACAGTAGTTTCTATGCATGAAAAGGAGCTGTCGAGCATTCTTGTATGGGATTCTTGAAACACCATTTACTAACATTTTTTATATTTAGCCTGATTAGTTTTATTTTGACATTTTACGTTTTTGATTTTTAAATGACCCAATGCGAAGGTTGTGCCGAGGTAGCGTATGCTGCACGGCCTCGTGACTATTCAAAGTATAGTCAAAAACATTTGCGGCAGTATGCACAGCCAAAGCTAACATAGTTGATTTTATCTAACCATATGCCAGTTCGATTATTCGTGGCTTTTTTTTTAGTTTTCATGCCAAATCAAAATATACCGATTTCATGCCATCAGAGATACCAGTTTGCTTTAAAGATTGACTTCGAGTTGGTATTTCAGCAATGGCGTCCTCAGGGGGTGGACTGGGGTGGAAATGTCTACCCCAGTTTCTCAGCGTGGTATTTATTCGTCAGCAAAAATAAATAGCGTCAAAATGGCTGGGTATACCTTAAAGAACCAAATTCTTTACCAAATTCTTTACAGGGCTGGCGACGCCCCTGTATTTCAGCCACCAACCACCAACACCAAAAATACTTTGAAAATGAAGATTTATTTCAAAGATTGGAGCGTAAGAAAATAACTAAACTTTACAGAGATGACACGAAGAAGTTTTTTGTCTCGGTGTTACGTATGTTTTTTTCGTTCACCAATAGCTTAAAACAACGTAAGTTTTAATCAATAGACTTTCTTTGTACAAGAGGAAGGACTGGCAGAAGTTCTAACGTTTAAGAGCTGTAGTTTCTCGATGACATTTCGACCTTAGATTGGCCGAAAAATTGAATTTTGCAAACCAGTGCCAAAGATGTTGTTTTAGACGACCAGCAAAGCGCCTTTTATTCTGTTCAATGTGAAATCTAGTATGAACTGGCATATGATATCGTATTTTATTTGATGTTTTTATTGATGATGAGCTATAAACATATTTTATCCGCACATTTTTATCGTATATTATATTTGATGATTATATTGGACATTGATTAGATAATTTTCTAATTTGATGAAGATGCACAAAATAATTTTTATGTGATTTGATTGATTTTAACATTGATTTTACGAATGGCAACAAAAGATGCGTTTTCTTCGAGTTACTTTGCTTCTATCCATGATCGATTCGTTTTAGGTCTGAACAATAGATATCCCCTCGCTGAAAAATGGGGATAAAATCAAAGCCAGTTGTAAGATCGTTTTCAATTTGGTTTTTGAGTTTTACTGATTTTGGTGTTTCTTGTTTATGATGACGTTTCACTTGTAGATATTTCTGTGAGAAATGTCAATTTCAGGGGGCATAGACTCATACTTTGGCATGACCTCAATTAATTGGTGAAGTCAAAACTTTCCAGTGAGGAAATCGAAATGAACTGAAAAGAGCGTGAATTCAGAAGAGCTCTACTTTCCCTGTCGGGTTATTTAAACCCGAATAAAAAAGGTTTGAATTGTGTACTCGTTTGTACCAACTAACCAACTTGTGAAAATTGTCAGGGTACGATTTTGTGGTTCCCGTTCCATGTTTCCACCGTCCATGTTTGAAACGAGGCTGGTTCAAAAAGCGAATTCCCGCGCCAAGATGGTTGAATGGAATGGAAGGATGCCGAAAAAGAGCTGGCAACATTTTGGATGAAAACAGTGAACCTAAACTACAGATGACGTTTTGAAATTACCCAAAATAGAGGTAAAAGACCGTTGTGTTACAATGTAACAATTTTGGATCCATTTAATGCCGCTTTTTTAATGTGATGAGAAAAATAAACAACGGGCACTGCCTAGGCCCAATTTCGCCTGCTGGGGATGTCACGAAACGGGTATTTGTTTTTGCTGAATCATGATTATATATACTTGTGCTGTGGTATGACAATGCAAATACTTTTGAATGCCGGTAAACAAACAAATGAATATGAGGTAAACAAATAAATGCTTCAAATGAAGTTGAACAGAAAGTGCAGAAGGCAAAGCAAGAGTGTGCTGTGACAAGCTGACAAGCAAGGAGATTTGACAGACTGCTTTTTATGTTTTATTCTTATTTATATCAAAAGACAGGTACTACACAGCACAGCAGCTTTTAATTATTCAAAACAAACATGTCATATTTTATTCAGATTGTTCTTTACTTTTTGAAGATCTTATAGCAAACCATACTCATTATTAAAGAATTTTGGTTCTTTTGGGAAGAACTTAACGAAGAAGCTGGATATGGTAATAAATAGCCTTCAACAAATGATCTTCATATTTTAACCTGAGGCCGCAATCTGCAGGACTTTCCAAACTTTGTGATCAATTGTCTGCAGAAAAAAATTTGGAATAGTGCCAGCAAGACATGGGCAAATGCCATTGTGAAATGAAATGGTCTTGATTTACCCACATTTTCCCCATTCTAATAAGCAAAAATAGATATTTATAAATATTGTTTCTTTTGCAGCTCCCAACCATGTCTGATGGAAAGAACAGAGTTGTCAAATTGAAAATAAATTATGCCATTATTGGTGTTCTTTGCTTTGGAGTCTTACTCATAGCGTTAAACATTTATCAACTTTACAGTCTTCCTGTAGACTTTTTGCCAGTGAAAGGATCTTCAAAAAAGAAAATTGCATGGATTTTTTCCAAAGACGTAAGTATCCAACAGATTACTTTAGAGCTGACTTCCACTCGTTACAAAGGCTAGAATGACAAATGCAAAATATTCAGTTGATGAAATGGCTGTTTAAAATATATCCAATGCTTTATACTTTTTTCATAGAACATATTATTTCAAAAGGAGCAGCATTTGCTAGGGGCATTTCATTGCTCTTCAAAAATCTTTTACACAGTTGGCAAAAATCATTTTGTGTTTTCAAAAAGAGTAATATGCCCCCTGAGCCTATGTGTATGTCCTCTTTACATCCATAATGAACAGCAATGCATAAACTTTTTTAACATTCCAGGGGCAAATCTAAGGGGGTTGTGGGGGTTGGAACCCCTGACCTTTTTGGCAGAGAACAAAGGAAAACAAGCATGTTAAAATAAGTTCATAGTGCTGACGAGTTTGCAGATGGCCAATTTCTACCATACAACCCCTGCCCTTAAAATTTCCTAGTTGCGCGCCTGCATTTACTTTTGTTTCAATAGATTTTTTAAGTGAGCAAGATTTTGTTTAACATTTACTTACAAAGAGTTATCAAAAATAGTCTTGTCTCTCTCCCCTAACCTTCCATAATTCCTTTCACTTGCTACAAGTCTGATTCTTCATTTGAGGTGTGATCATCGTACTCAAATTGAGGAAGGTTAAATGTGTTTGAGTGAAGAACAAAGAGCAAGTCTAATCTGTTCTGTGCAAATAAACAGTCTAATCTCTAACTTATACAATGTAAAAAATGTAAGTGCCACACCTTCCCTCCCCCCACAAGGAAACTGGTCCTCTACAATTTGGTACTAAAGTCTGTCTCAATTTTAGATGTCATGGGAGATTTGCGATAACGCAAAACTACCTGGTGCAAAACACTTTAATTGTTGTTATTCGCGGACATTTTCATGTGACATCTAATTTGAGACAGACTATAATATGATAACACAATGTTTTATTTTTTACCTTAGATCTACCATCTGAATCATATAATGACAATTTTTGATAAAGTTGGCTCCAAAACAATTCATTCATTGTCTCCTCCATTCAACTGGGATGTTATGTGGTCATTTGATTACCCCTTTAAAAAAGAATTTGTTCCAATGCTGAAGAATCTGGAAAGCCATCAAAAGGTAAGTCTAATGCCATAAATATTTGACTTCAGATTGAGAGATTATTTTCTTTCAAGGTAATTTCTCAGCGATTTGTCTCTTATCTTCAACAACCAATACAGCAGCCATGTCCTAAAAAGTTCTTAATGTATGTGACTACCCACTGAAAATGATTCAGGCACCTGAAAGTTGCCTTATTTTACATCTATTAATTGCAATCTTAAGTTCATAAATTTTTCCTCAAAAATCACTCCTTCTGCATCATAGCAAAATATAATCAAATTAAATCTTTAGAGCAAATATGATTCTGTGAAGTCAGATCTTCTTGTTTAGCAGCTACATTTTTCTGACAAAATTAGTTTCTATTCATTAGTTTGCAGAGTCTCCTTTGAATAGCAATCCTCCCAAGGAGTCTCTAGGAAGATGCATGCCGCTAGGTATTTTTTTATTGATGATGTAAATGCACATTTGTCATTGCAGGTAAATCATTTGCCTGGATCAGGATTCATAACCTTGAAGGTTGAATTGGCAACATCAAAGTTAAAATGGATTCCAAAGGCATTCAGCATCCCAAAGGAACAACAAGCTCTAGCTACGGAGGTAAATGAATTCAAATATTTTTCTATGTGCATTTAATGTGCACTAACAAGCTCCCAATCAAAGATGTGAGGTGGTGAGCTCTATTTGTGTCCTACATTCTCTGTTCATTTGATTATCCATTTCACAACCAGTTTCATTGCATTGGTTGCTAGTTCTATAAATCTTCAAGGTTTAGTAAAGGGTTGATTGCTTGTTACAAAATGACAATAACAATTGTATTTTTAAATAATGAAGGTATATCTGCTCTTTATTTTTTTAGGCCAAGCTCAACCCAAAGAATCTATGGGTTCAAAAGAGTAATGACCATCGTGGTATAAAGATTGTCAGTATAGATGGTATGTGAAAGCTGTTTTAAAAAGTGTTTTTTATGTGTTCATTTTTTAGATGCTTGGTTTTCGTATTTAACGTATTTTTTCTGTTTTACCTTCATTCATTTTACAATACACAAGGCGAAGAGTGAGCCGTAGAACCTATTAAGAACTAAATAACAAACCCCAAACGAACTTCCTGGTATGAGCTAACTCCCGATATAATGAACGTTTTGTTTGTTCCTTCATTGTTCGCTACACCGGAATTCAGCTGTAAAAATGTACAAGGTTGCTGTGTTTTGATGAGTTAGAGAAGAAATTGGNGGCGCTTTAACTTTTTGCTATCGATAAACAAATGTATAAAAGTGTATTAATTTGAATAGATTGTCTAAGTGTGCTAAGAATTATTGGCAGACATCAACCTCGTCCCCAGGGCCTTTTGTCATATCTGTCCAAATATGATAAAAGGCCCTGGGGACGAGGTTGGGCAGACATCGGCAGACATGTTAGTTGTCTCAGCAATCCTAGGCAAAGGAATTCCTTGATAGAAATCCTTTGTAGGAAATTGTTCCCTCACGCATATATTTTTAGTTATGTGAGTTCTCTGATGTCACTTAATCTTACTCTTATTTTAATCCAATAAATTTAATTCCTTTAATAGGATACTGAATCGTTTTTGCATTCCATTTAACTCTTTAAACCTTAAATTAAGAGACACGCGAATATAACTACATTTATGCGATGGTCATAATTTCGTATCATGGTTTTAGTGGCTAAGGTCGACCTATTCTGTTCTTTTGAACGTCAGCCATCACGTGATTCCTTCTAGGCTACTAGGCCTACAAGGTGGTCAGAAAAGGTTTCTCCGTTTGATGGTTTGATAAAATGTGCAGTTAGTTATCACCCATCAACAAAGTTTTGCCGTTTGATAAAATGTGCAGTTAATTATCACCCATCAACAAAGTCACCGCAGTCAATGTTCTCGGCACAGCCAAAGGGAGAAATCGCAAACCTCCAGCAATCCAATCTCTGATTCCACGTCCATTTCACTACCCCCATCTCTGTGTTGCTTTTAACAAATGTCATTCGACAGTAGCAACATCAAATTTGAGAGAGTGGCTCAAGGCAACCCCACCACTTTACTCCGACTGCTCATAGAATCAAGTTTTGTGAACTGATCTTGGTTTTTAACCAGTCCTTGAAAATAAGCGATGATAAATATTGTTTAGCACAAATAGTAATTAATGAAAGTATTGTTTTATTGATAAAAAGTTTGTAATTGCGTGATCTTACAAACATTTTTGTTTCTCCTAAAGTTATACCTTTCTGTCCGCAGCAACTTTTTTGAATTAGTGAGATTCGATTTCGTCATTGATGCTGACATGAGTATTTGGTTAATGGAGGTATGTACTGGCTTTCTTGTTTATTTTAAACCGATCCCATTATTTCGTTTTTGCTTTGCTATTCGCAGTCAGGTTTTGGAATCGTTTGCTTGCAACTCTCTGTCATTTAGTTTCCCCCTTCTTTTGCATCTTTCCCCTACTGTTTCCCCCTTCTTTTATACGGTCAGGCCTTTCATGACGCATACATGACTGTAGAAAAAGTAGTTTTCCTAAATTTGTCCATTTTTAATAGTTCTTTATTGGTATTTCATCTGTAGGTAAACATGTCACCAAATCTGTCGTCATCTGCTCATTACGAGAACAGACTAATGTATGAACAGGTAAATTTGTTTGTTTTCCATCTAAAATCCAGTACAGTTGTGGTTGTCAGTGGAGTTTACCTTTTCCAACTTTTTCATAATCCCTAGGTAATAAGAGAACAAATTATTACAAAATTATCTGCAAAATACCTAATATTTGAGTTGAAGTGATTTGAGTTCAATACGATATGCCGGGATTACTAGCCAGAAAGTCTTTTTGTTCGATACTTTGTGGTTAGTTAAGGTTAAGGTTAAGGTTAAGGTAACCCTTCAGGCAGCGATTAAGAAACTCTATTTTCCACGGCCTTTCCTGAAACTATACCAAACAAAATTTTATGTTATTTGAAGCAGAATTAAACGCGGAATACCAAAAATATATAACCAGTTGATTAAATAAAAATGCATATGATTTATTCCAGATTTTAGACGAAATCGACCACCCTTGCGAAAAAATCTTGGTGTACCCCGTCGGGCATTGTTCGACCAAGACTATCTATTTACTAAAGACTTAAGATCCTGAACTGCAAAAGCCTGTCACGAATTTTTAATAAAACCTACTGTCTTGAAATAAGGCAATGTCTGGAATTTCTTTTTTAACTTTTAAACCCTTATAAAAGTGGGACCAGTGGATCTTTCAAAAATCGCTGACATTGTTTTGTAGTTATATGCTTTGTGACCCTGTGAGCCAAGTGTCAAGCGATTTGATTGGCCCATTGAGTACGTACCAAGATTTTTTAGTACCCACCAGTACCCCCGAATCTTGTTTCGAGAAATCAGGCTTTTATCAAATTGAAGCAGAAAGCCCGGGAAAAACGATTATGCTTGAAAGTGCAAACATAAAGCCGCAGGTCAAGCAATAAAGCTTTAGCGCGGACTTGATCAATCGTTATATCAATAAAATAGCAGCACGGGGTGTTATGAATATAGCTGCAAGGTCAAGTGAGTTTACTTTAATCCCCTGATGGCTATTCCCGCAATTTTTGAGAAATATGACTACTTCTTTTAAAATGTTCAAATTTCCCAGTAATTGTGGTTATTTCTGGAAGTGAGTTGGTTAAAACGGTTCTCGAATACTTAAACCATCAGATTATGACGAAAACGAAAAATCGACAATTTTTGTCTAGGGTTACAGTAACCTTTTTCAGCTTTAAAGGGTCTGTTTCAACCAGCATGCTTTGCGCGCGCCATTTCTTTGTTGGCCTTTGTTGTCGCCATTTTCATGGCCCATAAAAATGGCGACAACAAAGAGATGACACCTGCAAAGCCTGCTGGTTGAAACAGACCCTTAATACTGAGTCAGAATAGTACAAAGCAAATGTCACGTTTTCTGTCAACAAATGCTTTCTAATAAACTCTTTTTTTGCTAGGTTATTTATCATGCCTTTGGTCTGACGGGGGTTGCCAATCTTGCTCATGAAGCGTCAAGGTATGGAGCTTAGACTTCTTCATAAAATTGAAAATTTTAGTGGAGAGATTCTTTCTAAGACCTGGTTTCCACATAAGCGGCGGGGCCAGTGGTGAGACATTGCTGTACACCGCGGCTCTACCATGGCTGTGACTATTGCTCTACCGTTTTAAGGCGCCGTAAAAAGTGTTTCCATTTGTCTCAACCACGTGCCACCCAACTCATTGTTGTAAAATGGCGTCATACTTGCTCATATTTGACTGGCTAGTTCCAGTCATGTGTTCTATGAGAACAATGGCTGGATCACAGACACATCCCCGAACAGCTGCGACCTATGTTTCCATTAAAACTTTCTCGTGGCTGAAGCGTCATAAGGGCCGAGAAAGTTGAACCAAATTCAACTCTTACGGCGCCCCTACCGCGGTAGAGCAACAGTCGCAGCCATGGTAGAGCCGCCGTAAGAAAGTGTTTCCATTAAATCTGAAAACGTCGCAGCACTGTCTCAGCACTGGTACAGCAGTGTCTCAGCACTGTCCGCGCCATTTATGACTATATGGAAACCAGGCTTAAATGTAACCTGTCCAGAAAAGCAATTTTCAATGTTTTCCTTCCAGAAGGTATTTAAAAGAACCACTCGATGCTTTCGGGAGCTGCTAATGAATTACTGGTACTGAGAACCTTAAAATATCGAGAGGAAAACATGATTGTCAAGCAGTTGTTAATGGGAAGGTCTGAAAGAGCAAATTTTGCGTTTTGACGATTTTGATCTCTTGGTTTTTGATCTTTTCAGGCCATGTTGCAGTTAAGATATGTGCATCGAGCACTTTTAAGCATTTTTCTTGCCTTGTTTGATGTATTTTTCAAAGAGTTAAGAAAATGTTTAGCCTAAGGGTTCTTTAAAGTTGTGGTTCTTATATGCGGTTTTTCACTGTATTGGTACATCTTCCTAAATATCTGAAATGACATGAGCTATTTCACTTCTCCTCTAGTGAAGATATCAAAGAAGTAATGGTCCATGATCGAGATATTATGGTGAACAGTGCGAAGTGCAGAAGAGCTGTTTGTTTATCTTCGTGTAAAGCAGAGGTTCGTTTGATTATCATTTTTTATGTACCGGGTGGGGTGAGTAAAAAGGTAGCTGGGTTTGCCCGACTGTATGATCATGATTTATCCACAAATCTTAACGTTATGACCAATCATTTTGTGGAGGAAAGGCTATCTAGATGATAAAATGTATTTCAATAGAATCGGACATATACTTCTAGAATTAGGGGAGACTTTGTTTGGATGGAGTTTTTCAAAATTCTCTAAGAAGGACAAGAAATGTTGATGAAATTGTGTCTCATTTTCAGCTTGAAAACAATACTCTAGGGAGCATAGCAATACGCTAGAGAGGAAAATGGATGACAAATTTGTACCTCTTGCATGTAGAAATAGTGTAGTAGTTCCTTGGAAGATTGATGTTGAAATTTACGTCATTGTAAAGTAAAGTTTTATCTTAGGTTTAGTCGCTCCGCAAATGCTTTTTCAAGTTCTTTAAAAAAGCAGATTCAGAGGAACATCGCAGATAACTCTAAAACAGTATGATTGATTTTAATGAAGTAAATTTTCACATCTAAGTTAAACTTTCTGCAATAAAAGGTGGAGCACTCATGATGGTATGTCTCAGAGTATTCGGTACTCTTTTTACCTACCAGACAATGAGAGAAAATGTGCCGGTAACTGAAAGAAGGCATCATATTTAGCTAAGATTCGGAAACTGTTCCAANTCCTTGGAAGATTGATGTTGAAATTTACGTCATTGTAAAGTAAAGTTTTATCTTAGGTTTAGTCGCTCCGCAAATGCTTTTTCAAGTTCTTTAAAAAAGCAGATTCAGAGGAACATCGCAGATAACTCTAAAACAGTATGATTGATTTTAATGAAGTAAATTTTCACATCTAAGTTAAACTTTCTGCAATAAAAGGTGGAGCACTCATGATGGTATGTCTCAGAGTATTCGGTACTCTTTTTACCTACCAGACAATGAGAGAAAATGTGCCGGTAACTGAAAGAAGGCATCATATTTAGCTAAGATTCGGAAACTGTTCCAAGTTTAGAATATATGACATTGACTTTGATATGACCAATTATTTGAATAATATTACCACTTGAGGATATAATTGGATTGATTATAATTGTAATATAAAGCAGAAACAGTTATGAGTTATGATATGTAACTTGGAAACAAAATCTAACATGCCTTTTTTAATGATGTTATTACCAAGTTAGTCATGGACTTTGTGAAAGGAAAATTTTAAGGATATTGGAAATTTGACCATAACTTCCTGTCGAAATATTGCAACGGTAGCTAAATATTGTAAAGCTATCAATGCCGGTAAAGTTGCCAAGAAAATATTCCAAAAAGCGATATTTAACAAAGTCTTAGAAATGTCACAACCACCGAATATCACTTCCTCTAAAGGCTCATATCAAAACTAAAATTGTAATGAAATATTATGACTACCAAAGCATATTACACTATAAATCTTTTGTAAAGACCTCATACAATTTTCAATTCTTTGGCTGCAGGCAAAGACCTCCCTCTCGTTCATAGGTGGAACTGTAGAAACTGAGAATTTAAGTTTCTTTGAAAGGAGGTTCACAGGCTTTTCTGACGCAGTTTGAGACCAATTACTTGGATTCTTTATTAGCCCTTAAGCTCAAGAGTCATCTCAAAGCATTCAATTGTCCGAAAAAGGTTACCCAAATACAGTTAATTCTCTTTAAGCGGACACTTTTATAAAGCGGACACGTCGTCAAAGTGGACGCTAATTTTCATCCCGATTGCCAGATTTCAATAAAAATTCTCCCTGTAAGTCGGACACCTGTTAAAGCGGACACAGTCATTTGGTCCTGAAGGTGTCCGCTTTTGAGAAAGTTGACTGTAGATCATTTGATTAAAAGACCTTTCAGCTACTTAACAAAAGATTCTTGAACGAGAGACACTTTTATGGCACATAGTCACATGGTGGATTTTCGAATCCGATCAATCAACTAGGAATCTTTCTTGCTCCTTGCAATCTTTCGAGCCTTCCCAATCTGGTTTGAAAATGGCAGGATATGTTGGTATTTTTGAGTTATTGTTATTTGTTTCATAGAACCCTTGGAAAACCGTTATTTGCTGTGACAGGAAATAATTAAAAAAAAAAAAAACAGGAAATAATTGATCGTCGATCAAGGAGATAGATGAAACTTGTCAGTTAGGTATGTCCGATTTTTGATAAAATCAGTCTCTTGGGATGGCACCTAGAAATAAACGGATGGCACATTGATGTTTCAATGTAGACGAACTCAAAGTTCAAAATCCATTATTAAAAAAATTGAGAGGTTTTCCTCGTCTTTATGCCACGTAAATTTGTTTTTCCTTTCTGTATAAGATTTCCTGCAGCATATTACCTGTCACATTCGAAGTATTTCCCCAAGGTATCAAAGTAAAGACAATTTCGAAGGGGGCTAATTAGACAAAACAATGAAATACCGTTGCAATAATTTGCAATTGTTTATGTGTATTACTGGTATCCTGAAATTCAGGCGACGGCTGAATTGGTATATGTCCGCTGTTTGATAATATTTCGAGTTTGCCGATTGATATCAGTTTCTTTTGGCTGATAAAGATCAAAACGGCACCGATATTAGTTCAGAATATTGCAAAAATTCCTAGACGAAAGTAATCTACGAACCAAAATTTGCATATGTCTCTCAATTTCTGTAGCTATTTCCTGAGAGAAATTCTTGGTCAAAAATTCTTTTGCCTAGACCCCCCTACTGAAGAAAGATTCCTTGCTTGTTACTTGTAGATCATTATAGGATTAGTCATTTAGCTACTTAGGAACAGAGATTCAAAACCGTTTCATAACTATGGTTTCATTGTATTCGAAATTCCCATAATTATCAGAAAAAGTGCTAGCTGTAGCCCCTTTTATTATAATTGAATTATATATCGTACACTAGAACTTCTCTTCTGTTCTCTGTATCAAGACTTATACTGTATTTGTCTCAAAAAAGAGATACTGACTGTCAAAGCAAGACTAGTGCATATCTTGTAACTATTCGACCAAAGTTTGAACTAATTCAAAACGTTTAATCATTTTTTTGGCGATCATAATACATTAGATTCACTCCTTAGAGATTATGTTCATTCACTGCGCTCCAAGGGTGGCATTTCATTACAAGCATATGAATTAAATTTCATAATCTCAGCATCGGATCGGATCCACCAGAGACTTAACTACCACACTTGAAGCTTATCTACCAGACCCACTACACTAAGCTATTCCATCAAGGAAATTGTCGTTTCCTTGCCATACAAACCCACTCAAAAGTCAACAACAATCAGATATGTCCTAAGTAAAGCTA
>REGM01000024.1:549713-589222 GCA_004194415.1 Aurelia aurita | reverse complement strand
ATCCTGGTAAAGATGACAGTCAGTCGACTCAATGAGGTTGTATGTCTAGAAGACTATATCGTTTGATCAACGTGGTTTTATTTGTGGCTGTTCAAAACGAACTTAGGCCTGCCTGAAGTCTGCCTGCCTAGATTTAGAATTAGCGGATATTAGTATCTTTGCAATGGACTATTACAGTTTTGAGATGCTATTTTAGATTTTTGTTACTGGCAGGAGTCTGTCCAAAAATGTCCCATTTTAGAAAAATGGGAATACAATTTATACCAGGATAAAATCATACGATCGAAAGTTCTGATGCATCACAGTTTCGTTCAGGTTCCAGTTTTATTGTCAACTAGGTTTCACTTGGGGGTCAGGGACAGTTTCGCACAGAGCATTTTACAAAGTCTATTATTTCATCCGAGGGCCTTACATCTCCTCCTGATTTCAGTTGTGAAGGACTCCAGTCCAATTTTTCAGGTGAGGCTGTTTTACCGCTAGAGAAGGCAGTGGAATAAAAATATGAAATATGAAATACATATACACGGCTGCAATTATCGTTCTGTCTTGATGCTTAAAGGGAGTACAAAGACCAGCATGCTTTGCGCACAGTCAGCGACTTGCTCTGCACAGCTTCCAGAATAACTGACTGTACGAAATTCACAAAAACAAAAACAAACGATGGCAAAGGCTGCTGGTCTTTGTACTCCCTTTAAAAGCCTCTTATTTCTGCTCGAAAATTAAATCGACTTGGGTTTTTAGTACTTTGGAATAACCCAACTCTCTCTTGAATGAAAGGACAGTACTCTATATAGATCCACGTACAAGCGTGATATGCACATACGTTTATTTATTTGTAACTCCTAAGTAACTATTGCCAATGTTTGAAACTACTATTTATTTATAAATCAAGCAAATGATGTATTACACTCATTTAGGTTTTATTACAAGGAAATGATGTTACCAATTTTTAGATATAAATTGATAAATTTTCACGCTTTGTTGTTTCTGTATTTTTGTACAAAACTCCGTGTAGTCAATAGACCATTCCGCAGTCGAATGCGAAGGCGCAGTTCGCGTTGCATCTCGGGATCGCATGGGAGTTTTGAACTCGGATTCGTATTCGATTTCGAGTTTGAAACTCCCATGCGATCCCAAGATGGCACGAGAACAGCGCCTTCGCATTCGACTACGGAATGGTCTATTTTCTTTTCTTAGTCCTTTCTAAGGTGGAGTTCAATAAGTCACTACTGTCAAGAAAAGAAAATTTATGTTTTTGAGATGCGCGAAGAAGGATAAGAATTTCACAAGAACTTCCTTCGTGGCAGAATTTTACTATCCTGCTTTTCTATAACAAGGGCAGGCAAAAAACCACATGGACGACCTATGTTACCAACAATATTTCTTGTCCACCAGATAAATTGTGTACCAGCCTACAAGAATTACGTTGTTGTTGTTGTTGCTGTCTTCTTATTTTAAATCGAAATTACGTGGGTGGGTATGCCACTCCTTCCATTTTAGTACCTTGCAGCTCGGCATTTCTCTCAAAGAGTGCTGCAGAATTCAGGTTCAATTTGCTATGAGATAGCCAACAAATTATCCGATCAGTTTAACTTCACGTAAAAAGGAAAATTTTCTTGTTTTCTGGAATGACGCTTTCGATTATGAAACAGGAATATGACCGAAGAAGAGCATTAAGTAAATACTTTAAGCCGACTGGATCTAAGAGATAAATCCAAGACAAGGTCACCTTATTGTGATTTTTTGGAAACATGGGGAGAAATTAATTTGTCGACAGATCCTGAATGAAATTAAATTCATAGTACCCAGCCAGTTCTGGGTATGATGCTTTACGTGAAAGCCTGGTACCTCCAGTAGTTTTGACACAGATACTTTTGAAGAATTCTTTGAATCAATTTCCTGGATTGCACATTTTTACGTTTTGAATACAATGCCTGCCAACAGTTTTGGAATTTGGAAGATGCTGGCAAATTTTGCCTAATCTTGCTTGGTTTTCCTATCTCCCTTCAGAGCAATGTTGTTTTGTGACTATAAGATGAGGGAGACTGTGGCAGACTTGCCTTTGAAATACTGAGATGCTTGAAGGATAGGATAACTGTAGTACAAAGCAGCCAGCTTTATAAAATGGGCGTGGGTCAAGAATGCTAAAAAATTTGTGTAATTCATAAAATGGCCTAAATCTTTTGAGGACTTATTGCTTCATGGTTGCGATTGACAGAACTCAGCCTAATAAGTTCACTGGTCTAAATACAAAGTTGAAAAAGGGCGTTCTTGAAAATATGATGCAGTTTAGGGGGCTCCCTGATTGGCTAATTTCAAATAAAGACACTATTTACATTATTATTTATTCTCTTCCCGATCTTATCTGACGATTTGATGTGACCAGTGACAGACGAAAAACTAATGTTTGAGTTACTCAATGCGATCTTCTTCAACATGACGCACTTTCGCTGAACATCGGAATGCATACCTACTCTTAGCTTCTATCAATGAGTATTAAAATGAAAACAGTATAATTCGAAATGGATTTATTAGTTTTATATAGATGTGATTTGCAGTGTTAGTGCTATTAGATGCTGGAATCTCAGAAATTACGTTCTTTTATCTTCTTTCAGTCGGTGAAAACGCGGCCTAAAGGAGCTTGTGTGCGGAAAAGCATGTTTATTTTCTAGGATTAAGTACGATTTAAAGTAAGAAAATACGATTTAAAGAATGTTAGATCGAGATTTGATTTTTCTTCCCTTTATTTCTACAGCACACAAGAATTTTAGTCATTTCTAGCGGTCGTGAGAAGTCAAAAGTTCATTGCTTTCAACAGCGAAAACTTTGATCGAGTGTGCCAGCTAGGAGAGCGTTTTTTCATTCAGCCTTGATGTTTCAGAGAGTGACGCCCATCCGACCTCATCGAAGTAACAATTTTAACAGTCCAATGTACTGTTTGGATTTTGTCTTTCACGATTCAAAGTTCACAGTTTTTCGCAATATTTTGCAGTCAATACTTGTCGATGAAATTCCTAACAACTCCCTCTAACCTGAATTTCCGCTATTTTATTCATACCACCTGTGTCAAAACTCTAAATCATAAGTCCTCTTTGTACGCTACTGAATCAAAGCCTAGTTTGCAGCTCAAACTTATCAAAAACTATTAATAGGCCTACATGACTAAGGAATTCCTGCCTAAACCCTCTGGCCTGAGTTCAGCTAGAGCTATTTTATTCGTATCGCCTGCGTCAAAACTCTAAATTATAAATCCTCGTTTTACATTAGCTACTGAATCGAACTTTAATTTGTAGCTCACAGCTATCAAATCGGAGGCGTTTGTGGTTGGTGATTCGTAAATGAATGATTCGTTTGATAGATGGGGTTAGGATATATATCGATGAGGGTAAGGTGAGGGATTTCCGATTGTCGATTGACGATTGTTGATGTCTTATAGATGACCCAGCACCACAACAGCTTAGATGCTAGGGAATCTCTAAGGATGTTAGTTACCATTGTCATTACCTTTTTCATGTTTCTCTTATCTCTCGAATTTACAATGGCGCAGGACTCAGGTAATCGCAAACCGAAAGGTTTCCGAAAGTGGCCCACTTGACCCGAAGTGGCCCCCTTGCCGTCAAAAGCCCCATTTTTCTCTGGAAAGATGATTGTGGTGGGAAACGTGAGTTGTTGTTTCCTACATTAGCTAATTCTTCCCTGTGCCCCTGTCCCCATGAAGATAGTTGTTATTGTGCCAGTGACAAGATACAAAGGATACTGGGTACATGGACACAGGGAGGAACAAAATGCTGCAGGAAACAACAACTCGCATTTCTTAAAGCCCATGGTTTTTAGGGCCAATCCAAAGGTCAAGAGTTCAGGGCAACCCGAGTAAGAAATCCATTCGTGGTAGCCCAGTCGTGATAGATATATTATTTGGTATGATTTAGGATCTGTCTACCCGATCTCTTTCCTTTTGGCGGATTGCGATTCATAGATCCACTGTATTATTAGATGAAAATTACGGAGCAACTTTACTTTGGCAAAACTGAATGATAGAAACGGATGACGAGCTGCCAATCTCCAAAACATAAGATGTGTTAATCTACGTTGCTTTCAGAAGTTCTTGCGGAATGAGAATCTGCTAAAAGTCACTTTGTAGTGACTTTGGCAAAGTTCCAAATTTAAGTGACCAAGCCTAAAATTTATTGATCTTTCTCAAAGACTGACGTGCTTCTCATAAACACCCTTATACTCCATTCACACTGGCCAGTTAAACGAGCTTAAAATAGACCAGGTTATTGAATGCTGCGTTCTAATTGGTCGATCCAACAAATCGAAGGCATTTGATTGGTTAAAATTTAACCTGGGTATAAACACCCTTAGTTAACACTGATTCTTTGCGGTAGAATATTTGAAATACAAAAGTTTGATTCTGGCTAGGCCCTTGTGGCGTTTCGTTGTCATCTGAGCGCGCAAAGGATCACTGTTAATCAAGAGTCTTTAAATGAAAAGGGATGACTTCACAAAACAATGACAGGAGCCTTTAGATCTTGATGAGGCCAAATATGAACTTTTTAATGAATAATTTCTAGCACGGGTGGACGAGTCCTAAAACAGACTGCATTTTCATTAGGGGTATGTTTTGTGCCAGCCTATTAATATGTTTGCAAGCATTTTACATGTCTGTATTTCACAAATGTTTGTTCTTATTATTAGATGTTCTCATTTGCAATGTCATTAAATTGTACCTGAACAAAATGATAGTCTTGTCTCAAATTAGATATCACGTGAAAATGCTCGCGAATAAAAACAATTGATGTGTTTTGCATGAGTAATTTTGCGATATCGCAAATCTCACGTGACATCTAACTTGAGACAGACTTTGATAATTTTGCCTCCTGGACAATTTTAGGAAATTTAAAGTACAGCACTTACGCAACCTTGGTCAAGTAGACTTGCCCCTGCTTGAAATCTGGTACCTAGGCTAACTTGCGCCACGTTTATTTCGTTCATCAAAAGTCCAATATTTTGATACCGCTGCGGAGGAGAGAAAGCGAAATATGTCCATGTCTCTCCTTCGCAGAGGCATTCTTTTCCCCATAAACAGATTCTATAGGATGGCAAAATATCTTGGGGCAAATATTAGCGCTCAAATTCATGTCACGGAACCAGATTCACGTAGCTGATTGGCTCCTCAAAACAATGGGATCCTATTGTTGTACAGACAGACGCTTTTTTGTACCTCAGAAGAAATTGGCGACTGAGTTTACAACAAAGGGATCCCATTGTTTTCAGGAGCCAATCAGCTACGTGACAGGACTCCTTTAAAGGCTCTTGTTCAACCAGCAGCCTTTGTGCGTATATTTCTATTGAGGCAGCCATTTTTGTAGACCATAAAAATGTTCATTTTCATAAAACAGAGCACGCAAAGGACCATGGTTGGATAAGAGCCTTTAACTTCGCTAAGTTATAATCCAGTTTTTCTGTAGCAATCAAAAACCAAATAAGAACAATCTGAATAATGATGATATTTAAATCCAAAAACTTATTATGTATACATATTTACAACGCAGTAGTGCATACGATTATCACATGGAGATCTTACGTCCTGTATATTTGAATACTTAAATACTGAGCTTCTAGTAAGCTGTGTCAAAGAAATGTCCAACTACGAGTATAATCAAGACTGATTACATAGTCGTAGTTATCGCTAATTCAATTAAAAGTGTAAAAAGTGTTGTTGTTGTTGTTGTTGCGATAACTGTGACTATGTAGTGAGTCGAAGCATAGTCAAATGGTCTAAGTATATAATCGTGGTCATCTATGTACCAGAGCCATTCTCCTTCTCAGAGGCTCTTATTGTGGGGCGGAGGAGGAGACAAAGGAAAGTGGAGCCCCCTCCTTCCTTCTCTAGCTCCTCCGCCTCAAAAGAGTCACTGTGGAGGATCCCATAAAGAACGAATGAGGATAATGATAACGGAAAGCTTCCGTGTACTCTCTAGTTTCCTTGCGTTTTTTTTTTTATCTGGTACCGCGGGTAGGTGATGAAACTACTCAACTAAACGAAACTAACATACCGTAATAAATGTTTTCCTGGGGATTTCATATGAGCCAAATATATGCAGGTCCCAAAACAAATATTTAAAGGTTTCTTTGAAACATATTTTGCAAGGGATTTGCTGAAAACATTAAGATTCACCGATTGCTAGACTTTATCTTGTGTGGCATCAAACGGATTTAGAAGCCAAAGGGAAAATCAACGTTTGAGAGCAAAGGGAAATGAATTCTTCCGTTCCTAGGATCGGTCCAATATTTTTGTATCCACTTTCGTAAATTTTCGTAGGCCGTTCATATATTTGTGTATTGGGCTTTCAAGAGCTTTTGGAATTAAGAAATAACTGAACTGAAATGATGAAATCCTGTCACTAAACTGTGCAAATTAGAGCTAGAGCATTGGGAAATTTCCATGCATTTGACGTCTGAACAGGGAAAAACAAATCTACCCAATCTAACGTTGTCGAATGTGGTCGAATGATGTGCTAGTAAGCGAATAACCTATGGGGTACCACACCACTCTAGCGGGAGCATGAGATTTTTCACATTTTACAAGAAATTCTCCGCATTTTGGATGGATTTTTGTGAACGCTGAAACAGTTCCAGGGAAAACATGCACAGTTTTGAGAAACAACACGCAGTTTTTGCAAACAATACGAAGCTTTGATTTCGTTCCATTCTTAGTAGATCCCTGTTGATCCTCTTGTGTTTTTAAGATTCATTCCAACACGAGAAAGGGATCTGTAGCAAACGCTGGCTCTGCATGTCATATAGGCCTATTCAGTAGTGGCAACATGGGGCAGACAGTGACATTATTCTGCAATTTCTTATACAAAAGGTTAGCTGCTCGTTTGTTTTGAGGAAAAAGTTTACAAAACGAAGACTCAATTTTGTGTCCTGTCTCCATAAATTTTGCATATCTATAACTTGTTCCAGCGTCCCTACAACTAATTGTATCGACCAATGCGAGGGGGAAATCATTCCGCCAATAAAAGGATTTTAGAGATCTATAGAGATTTTTCTCAAAAGCGGGACAGAATTTCGCAAAATGTAGACGGAAGGAATTTGCCGCTCGGCCTACTAAACATTGCAACGTACAGTTTATACACTAAAGTTCTGTTCTCTTCTGTACGAAGTTACCTTTCGAAGTATTTGCTTGGAGCAGGTACGATAAAACCCATGCACCCAATCATAGACAAGGCCCTGTGCGTCCTTGGCATATCTTTCTGCATGCGAAACGTAACGCCTTTTATGCACACGGTGTCAGCGCTGAATAAGTTCAATTTCGGCATGAATATACGTCCTCTGTTTTCCCCTGGAATAAAATACTGAGGGCAGCCAGTTCCATTAGTTATCAACGATCCAGCACGAGACTTTTTATCTAAAACGGGGGATGATCTTGAAAACCTTGATAAAATGGAAGCTGATCTCGATCGTTTACCGTGAGATGATGATGATGATGTCGATTCAAAACTCATCATGCTCTGACCAGATCCTTCCCCGTCGGATGATAAAAATCCATTGTTTGGTGAATTTGTTATTCTTCCTCTCGACATGAACCCTGGTAACTTTGATTTGCTTTTTCTTGTTTCGGGTAAGCTGCAGCTTCTTGAAATACTGATTTTCTTCATGGGGTAATTTCGCATCAGTTTCAAAGTGTGACTTTTATTCGGTAAGTCGCACATAACATGGTCTCTTTCTTCGTCACTCCATTCGATAATTTTACGAGAACCCATCACTTTTTCAGATTGCGATCGCTTTTTTCGTACTTCTGGAAAGTCTCCATCAATTTTATCTTTCTCCCCTATCGTAATGTCACTAACATCCG
Source organism: Aurelia aurita (assembly GCA_004194415.1). Classification (NCBI taxonomy): domain Eukaryota; kingdom Metazoa; phylum Cnidaria; class Scyphozoa; order Semaeostomeae; family Ulmaridae; genus Aurelia; species Aurelia aurita. The sequence goes on along the minus strand of REGM01000024.1, from coordinate 581,358 downwards.
CTTCAGATTTGACTTCAAAATCTGTCGTAAGCAAACTTCGAATTAAATTCGTCAAATTGTCCAATTGCTCCGTGTAATTATAGTCAGTTTGTTCGTGAATTTCTTCCGATTCAGTTAATTTTGATTCCTCTACATTCGATCTCGACAAATCGCAACATTCATCTCTCTGCAACTCCAGACAGTTCTCTTCTTTATCATTCGATTCCTTGTCAAGATAACAATCTTTCAGTGTGGAATTCTTGTGTTTCGGTTGGCCAACAAATTCCATCATATTTGGCCTGATCACTGCCCCATTCTTTCGTCTTCTAAGCGAGGAGTTCCCTCCCCTTTTCTCTCCAACCTCCAGCTTCCGTTCATCATCCATTTGCTTTTCGATCAACATCGTTCCTGTAAAGTAAAACCAGTTGTTCAGGAATGAAGATTCGATTAAAAGATGTTAGATGGAGCCGTGTGCTTTTATACTGCGCGTCTGCTTTTAATAAACAGATGTGAAGGCTGCTTTTGAATACGATGCGATGACGCATGACAACTCATGGAAAGGGATTATATTCATTCATAAATTCATAGCATGTATAGAGTCGGACAAAAAACTCTCGCGGGCGTGAAAGAAGATTTATGGACCATATCGAAACTTTCCTAGCACCTTACCCATTTAATTATGTTTCAGTGCCAAGAGAGGGTTACAAAATCCCCACTCAGTCCAGGGTTAAAGGTCTTCCTGTGACGACATATCTTTAAGTCTTGAAATGCGGCTTCATTAAAACCAAAGTCTAATTTTGGTTCAACTCTGGTTAGCAGCTACTCAGTGCTTTCCTATGTTTCTGTTCTACATAGTCAATAGACTATGGTTTCTATTTTAGCTTGACAAAATTCTCAAAATGTTGCTGCTCTTTAAGTGCTTGCCAAATCAATGCAGTCGACTCAGGATGAAGTAAGACCGCGGTTTTATGAGGAAGAGGAAGTAGAGCAGGGGGAGAAGCAAATAGGGTTTCGATATACGTGTGCACCAAAATTTAGTGACAGCCAACCAAATGCATTATGAAATTAAAATTTATTGATCTATATTCTAGAATTTGAGTTTCTGAATGTACCATTTCTCAAGATCTTGTTGCTATGGTAACGAAGGTTTACAAGGCCATGATTTGACTGAGGGTGTATGGAACCCATTTGAGATTTTATGCAGAGGGTACTTCGTGTCTTTTGAGACAAAGATATTGTACGAAACACAAACGAAACGACACAAATAACCATGACATGGATTTAAATAGCTGAATCAGCATCTTAGCGTAAAAAGTCTGTTGAGCATTACTAAGCAATTAACTCTTCCCCTTTGCCTAGGCGGAAAAAGCCGTTGGCCGCATCTACCTCCGCNTTTAGCTTGACAAAATTCTCAAAATGTTGCTGCTCTTTAAGTGCTTGCCAAATCAATGCAGTCGACTCAGGATGAAGTAAGACCGCGGTTTTATGAGGAAGAGGAAGTAGAGCAGGGGGAGAAGCAAATAGGGTTTCGATATACGTGTGCACCAAAATTTAGTGACAGCCAACCAAATGCATGTCGGATTTCGTGAACTTCATATGGGACATTATGGGACATTCGTACCCAGTCTTGTTGTATGTTTTGTCTATTGTCTGTCATGTTCTTTGTCTCGTTGTTGTTTTGTGTACTTTTTAGTCGCGATCAAGGATCTCAGCAAGAAGAAGGACGATTTATCGAAAGACATTGAATATTAACTCTTGAAGACTTAACAAGGCTCTGCGGATATACAATTCACGTCGAATCGAACTCTGAAGATGAATTGAACGTCACATTTATTTAGTAGAGTGATCAAAGCATTGTATATAAGGAAAAGANTTATGAAATTAAAATTTATTGATCTTTTTTCTAGAATTTGAGTTTCTGAATGTACCATTTCTCAAGATCTTGTTGCTATGGTAACGAAGGTTTACAAGGCCATGATTTGACTGAGGGTGTATGGAACCCATTTGAGATTTTATGGGTACTTCGCGTCTTTTGAGACAAAGATATTGTACGAAACACAAACGAAACGACACAAATAACCATGACATGGATTTAAATAGCTGAATCAGCATCTTAGCGTAAAAAGTCTGTTGAGCATTACCATAGTTATGACAATGGCATTACTAAGCAATTAACTCTTCCCCTTTGCCTAGGCGGAAAAAGCCGTTGGCCGCATTTACCTCCGCAGAGGCTAACAAGTTCCCAGAGCCAAGTCAAGGCCAGAATGTAAGCCCATGGGTGGTTAGACACTGCATGTGTGCTTTTATGGAGGGGCGCCGCAACTAATATGCTTCTGCGGAGGAAAAAACTTATCTATATACAACAGAACCTCTTTAACAACATAACTTTCAAAATGGCGGCTGACACAAGGATAGGAAACAGAATCACTCTTATCATGAAGGCAATGTAAGTACAACTGCGGTGTCTAACTACCCATGGTAAGCCAAGAAAAAGAAGCATTGGTTTTCCGCTTTTGACTGACTCAAAACCTCGTGTGGTGTGGTGTGTGTGGATCTAACCGAGTTATGGTGTTTGTCTCTGCGGAGGCGAGTAAGCTAGTTCTAAAAGCTGTGTGTGGCGGGATGAGTAGTAAACAAGTTTGGCGCCACACGAGGCAGCTATTCCAGGTTGTCTAACTGAATGAAGAAAGAAATAGCTGACTTATGGATAAAGAAGCTATATAAAGCCATTCTTATCACAATGACGTCTAACTTTATTCAAAATCTCGTTTTGATTCTCATTTCAAAAGTGGAATGCCGATCATAGCCTTGATCATCACATGTCTGTCACGTAAATGTATATAAAGAATTTAAAAATCAGCTCTTTGAATTAGGCTGACTTGAAGGCTCATTAGAGCAGAGGGTCGAACGGTAACCATAAGTTTTTGGTGGGTGGTTTGCACGCATATTTAGGCTCTAAGATGGTGTGATTTTTTACCATGATCCTTTGCCGCCAATGATAAACTGACCAATCAGATCAATGGAAATTACACTGAATAGTTCAAAGATGATAAGTAAGAGCACTATGCACTTTTCTCACTCCGGACAGCTTTATTTCGACCACTCTTTGGAAAGCTTGCAGAGGCTTTTGCTTAGCATCTTCAAACCAAAAAGACGTTTAGGCCACCCAATCGATTGTTTACTATAATTTCTGGTCGTTCTCTGAAAATTTTGAACCACAGGGGCCTAAGGTTCACATTTCTCACTCTTATCTCCTCAATTCTCCATCAATTACACAACAATTCATCTAGTTTTATCATCTGTCTAGACTTTTTTAATTCAGTTGCTAATGATCCAGAAAGATCTCAATTCCATTTATTGTGATTGGCTTTATTGAGATGAAAACAATTTTACCAGTATGGTAACACTTTTTATATTAGCTCACCTTTGGAGTTTCTTAATCAAAACAAACAATCCCACAAATATCCAAGATCCTTCAGCATAGGGCTCAAATCTTTAAAGAGGTCGGTGTAAAAGTCGTTTACATTTTTCTTTGAATTGAATGGCTTGAAAGGAACTTAGTGTACTTTACTGTAAATCTGCCCTGGAAATTTTTTTATATCTTGATGATTCTCAAAATGGTGGCATTTGTTATATATATTTGAGGCTGTGACCTCATAAAATTTCTAAATCCTAAACCAGAAGAGCGACAGATTTCTGCTTGCCGCCATATTGTAGACCTTACTAAACAATGATTTTCTTGAAGATTGTATCATTTTTACTCTATTGATTTAGAATTTATGATGATTTTAAGTTTTTCAAAAGTTTCCGTGAATTCTTTCAACAAAAATAAAAACGCCGCCATTTTGAAACTAATCAAGATATCAAAAAAATTCCAAGGCAGATTTACAGCAAAGTACCCTAAGTTCCTTTCAATCCATTCAAGTCAAAGAAAAATGTAATAGAATTTTACACCCACCTTTTTAAAAATTTGAAAGATTTGAGCCCTACGCTAGATCCTTCTACAGGGTGTCCAAAAAACGCAACCCAACTGTAATTGAAAATTTTCAAAAAATGGCAAGATTTGAATAGATGTAATATATACTGTCTAAAAGAACACTCTATCTTCTTTCCAATGATATGCAGTTTGGATAAATTAATTGAATTATTTATCATTTAATTGATATTTTAGTAAGTATGGCCTATTTCAGGTACAGCAGTTCGCAAGAGAAAAATCAAGACCGTTTTTACCGTAAGAAAGCTCTTACAAAGAGGGGTCTTCGCCTGTGTAAATGTCCTAGCACCTTCCTGCATCTGCAATAGGCCATACCTTCTAAAATGTCAATCAAATGATTCATAACTGAATTGATGTACCGTACCAAACAACTGCATATGATTGGAAAGAAGATAGATTGTGCGTCAAAATAATTTAAAATCATAGAATCTTGAATAAAGATGGATTACGTTTTTTGGGACATCCCTTTGGGACATCCAGGTGGCTAAAAATGCGAAAATTCACAGCACATTGGTTCCTTAACAAGTTTGATGATTTTTTAGAGAACGCAACTATCAATTCAAAAAATCCACATGATCTACGGTCATTATTTTCAAACCTAGCAAGAATACCCTTTTGTTGGTCTTACCTCGCCATATGCTGTTGATTATAATGTCTTCAGTTTTCAACAGTTTAGTAGCTTCCTGGACCAACAATTTCGGGCTAGAGACAAATTTTGGTTCTTATCTTCAGCAACTCTGCCCCATAAAATAAGAATGCGCTTCATCCTTATATGGACTTTTTGCGCTCACGACTGAAACGTCAATCAAAGATGACAAGCATGACATTTCATAGCCTGCGTGCAGCCTCAAACTCCTCCTCAAAGGAAAATAGATTGAGGCTGCACGCAGACTAGACATTTCACAGATCTAGTCAGCAACCGCCGACGNTCAAAGCATTGTATATAAGGAAAAGACGAAAGACTCTCAGGTGATCACGTTCAAATTTGTTGTAATTAGGAAAACTCTATGTTCTGAGATTCATGGTCATACGTTAAAGAAACGAACTTATTTCTCTCGGTTTTCCTAAACGGAAAAACAATACAGTCCTCTAGAGAACGAGCTAAATCGGTTTAGGGGTGCTCTCGCACCAATTCTCAACCCACAATGTAGAAAAGGCGAACCTATGTGGGGTATTTTCTAACAACATGATCTACGGTCATTATTTTCAAACCTAGCAAGAATACCCTTTTGTTGGTCTTCTTACCTAGCCATATGCTGTTGATTATAATGTCTTCAGTTTTCAACAGTTTAGTAGCTTCCTGGACCAACAATTTCGGGCTAGAGACAAATTTTGGTTCTTATCTTCAGCAACTCTGCCCCATAAAATAAGAATGCGCTTCATCCTTATATGGACTTTTTGCGCTCACGACTGAAACGTCAATCAAAGATGACAAGCATGACATTTCATAGCCTGCGTGCAGCCTCAAACTCCTCCTCAAAGGAAAATAGATTGAGGCTGCACGCAGACTAGACATTTCACAGATCTAGTCAGCAACCGCCGACGTCATTATTAGTCAAAATGTACTGGAAATCAAAGTTAATGAAAATATTCCGGCTGAAGTGACTACCGCATTCAAAACCCATTAGTTCCCGACCGCAACCGACTGAATCGTGTACTTTATGGAGCCGTGCGACGGATTTAAGTTTCACATATATAAGCGTGTCAAAACACAGACTAGAACCAGTAACATGCGATACCGATTTGCTTCGATTTGTCCTGATTGCCAACCGACTTCTTTTTTAGCTAGTGCGTGGACCGGCCGTTGTAACGTCATTCTCCCTGAGACCCTGAGCGAGCAAGCCAGAAATATTTAGCTGTTTGGCGCGATAAAATAACATTTTACCGAACTATTTCTGTGACGCGATTTACAATATCAAAACAGAACTAAAATTAAATCTACAAATTACGATCACAAATGCCCGCACAAGTAAAGATGATTGCAAAATCTCGGGCAAACTCTTTAAGCTTCGCGAACTACTTTCATCATTCAGCTTTGAAGTTTCAAAGTATAAAGTCTCGCTTTTCATGCATGCGAATTAATTTGCCTGTTTCAAATTACTTATAAAAAGAATGACCATTCTAGGCCATTCTACCATTTGCCTCAAATTTGAGATGTTCTCCAGAAGATAGTCAAGGAGTGAGATGATTCGAGCAATCGCTTTTGAAATATGCTTTTGAAGATTTTGTTGATGTTTTGCAATTCAGAATATAAACAAAATGAATTCAGCAATAATATACTTTAAATTATAATAAGGATTTTCTTGCAAGCACTCACCTGTAATGAATGTAGTTTATTCACTCCAAAAACCTCTCGCACTTTCTTGCAAAATTCCAAATCTATTCAATTTCTCTTCAAAACTTCAGCTCACTTCAATAGTTGTTTGCCAGACGAAATAACTTCTGAAATATCGTGAAAGCTCCTTGGCAGTCCTCTATAGATGTAATATTGATGATGTCCTAAGACAAAGATAATATTTGAAAAAGTCGAAGGTGATTGGACCTTGCCAAATTAGACTAATATATAACGGCGGCCTAAGTTGATTGAAAACGAAGAATAGGCAAATTGGTCTTTTTGAAACGTAGAAAAGGATTGATGATGAGTGCTATGCATTTACGTCACGCATCGGGTGCGGTGTGGAATGGAAAATAATTCATCATCAATGCAGCGTAATCCTTGTAATTGGTCTTGTTAATGAGACCAATTCCTTGCGGTATGTTCTATCTACCGGACCATAGACCTATCGACCTTGGGATACTTGGATCATACAAATCATTGACCATGCCGAAAATGCCGAAACCCCTCCCCTAGCTGCCTGTTTATTGCGCTGCCTCCTTTCCTTGCCGTGTTTCTGCACAGCATATTTTCCAAAGATTGTTTTCTACGTCAATTCCTCTTTGAATTTTTCACCAATTTCTGAATTGCAGATGCTGAATTGTATGGGAAATGCTTGGAAATGAGAAATCCAATTGTTCACGGTTCCAGTAGGTCCACAACCCGGTAGAGAGAATCATTTCTGTCATGCAAATTTGTTTTCGGCCAGCAAAGACAAACAAACAACCGGCAATCCTTTGTGAATACATTCTTTTGTGGTCTCTCTGTTGTCGCCATTTTCATGGTCCACGACAAAGAGATCTGCTGCAAGGTATGCTGGTTGCAAAGGCCCCTTTAATCGGATGAATTTGAAACGCGGTGTAAATCAAAGGACAAACGACTCTATCCTCCTAAAACATGGACAAAACTCATTATGCTTCAGTCCCATCTCTCTCATAAAAATCTTATTGCATCCAAGATGACAGAGGGTTGGTACCGAGTTTTGAACAACCAATGAGAATTCATGAAGTCCATAAATATACACTACAACTCACCCCACCACCCTTGGAAATTAGAAATTTTACTTTTTGCATATAACAATGACCTGAAAGTTTAGAACTTTGTAATAAGAAACAATATTATTTCTTATTTCCTCCTGGAGGATATTTCAAACCAAATTTTCGTTCACGTAGCAAATTGTAACCACTATATCACTATGTAATACGAAATCTAACACACGTACTTTTTTGTAAGAAACTGCTTATAAGACATTGTAGGCTCCATTTTTCAAAAATTAAGAAACTGGGCTACCTGGATTAAAAATTCAGTTTTCCCAGGTCTCGCAAAAATGTTTTGACCTCTGCAATATTGAGAAATCTTTTGAAATTGTTTCAACAAAATAAACAAATTGTACCTTTGGAGCGTTAGAAATTTAAGAAAACTATGAAAAGCTTTTGGTAGCCGAAATGTCCTAAAGTTTTAAGAAATTGGCTTCCAACGCCGGGCCTATGTTTCTTATAAAAATTACTTGCATGAAATTATGTTGTTTTGAACACACTGCATGCACTCAAAGGACCGTTGTTTAAAATGAAAATAAATTACCTCGCGCCCAATGAATCATCATTCAAAACAAATTACTCCAATCCTCGTTAAATTTCAAAGTAATCTAATTCTAAGTTCACTCTGTCAACCTTGCACGAAAACCTTGAAGAATGTTTCTCACCGTACTTACGCCTTAATCTCTCACGCAACGAGTTGGTTATTTCATTTGTCAAAGCATATACATTTTACATTTTCGTGATCTTCACAAAGTCACTTCAAAATGCCCACGAACAGCTTGTTATTAAACTTTAAAGCTGTTTATCCTTGACAGTTATAAAACAATTACAGCATTAATTTTAACTAAAACTATGAAAACGATAATTAGTATAAAATAAGTACCATTAATCAAGACTTTAATAAATTAGTTATAAACAAAATGCCATTAATACTTTTTAAAGCACAGATTAGGGCCCAGTTATCATCATTAATGCGAAAATAACGAGTTATTTACACTGAATTTTGACCGCTCACGATTCTCAATCATAACATTGATTTATGTTTTTAGAAAAAATAGTTAATCCTTCTTGCACGCCATGATAACATTAATTACCGTTCGTTACACAAATTTAGCTTCTTTCGATCGATATCTTTCCTTGAACCTCGTCAACGTTTCAAAGAAGAGTTTTAGCTTCTTTGGCCCAGCTGCAAGGCATCTGCAGCATTTGCTTCACAAACAGTCTAGTAGAGTTTATTGAGCAATGCTAAAATTGTTTCTCAAGTAGATGATTGTGGGGTGACCAAACCAACAAGCATTGTGCTTGTGAGAAAATTTCAAATTTGTGCTAAATAATGTTTGCTTGTTACATCAGAGACGGCCGCCTTGCAACTTTTACACCGACATGTCTAGTTGTTTTCTGTCATTAACGTAATTCCTGCTTTTCCGAGTTCCAACAAGTTTTTAGGCCTTGAGATCTCATGGTCCGGTTTTTATACAAACGTAACGCTATTGTCAAGACAAAGAATCACCCATACTGCTTTGCGAAATGAAAAGAACGTGAACAAGTTGATTGTTTTTATCACTCGGTGTACTTTCCAGGTTGTGAATTCATGGACTGCAAGATTTTCCAGAATGGCGATAGATTCTGCTCTCAAAGTGAATGACCTGATTTAAAAATTGAGATCTCGCAGATTTATAAATAGCCTATTGTATTTGATCACTTCGACGCGTGCACTAACAAAACAAAGCCAAAGAAACGATGGCGTGTTTAGGTTTGTTCTTTGTCCTATTATATAGTATTTATAGATCCGCTCCTTTTAGCTGATTCCTTGCAGCTGATTTCATTTTGTTGCCACTTGTTAGCAAATAGACAATAACGCTAAAGATGGCGGCCGCGCAAAGCATGCTGGTAAAAAGCTCCCTGACGACCACGTAACGACATAAAGATGTTGGTCTGCCGTTTCGACTAGCTCGCTGTGGTAAAGTTCGGAGCAAGTAATCAATGGAAACAAATAAGAAAATTTCGTAATTCGAACGCAAATCTTCAATCAAAACTTCAATTCGAATATTCGAATCAAATGTTTACTTTTTCTGCTTTGGAAAGGTTTCCTTTCGAACCATGTTGCATTCGAATCCAAAGTTGATTCGAATTCAAGCTAGCTAGTCGAAACGGCAGACCAAAATATTGATGTCGTTAGGTGGTCGTCAGGGAGCTTTTTACCAGCATGCTTTGCAGCAAAACACAACAGAGTCTTTGGAGCCGCCATCTTTAGCGTTATTGTCTATTATAAATAGTACGCATTTCTTTTTGCATTGAGAAATTTCCGGTGGTAAGCCAACTCTGTAGGCTCAAAATTCTGCTGGATGGAATACCTTTGAGAAAAAGTGTATCTTAAGGGAGAAATAAATAATCTAAATGAACAATAGTTAACTTTTCTGGACACAGTACATCATTTAATTGAATCTCATAAATTTCCTACATCACAACAAGAACATCATCACCACAAATGGACCACATAGCATGCTATCTGTGACGTTTGTGAGATGCCAAACTTAACCTCTATATTTAAATCGTTCTCTTGCGTGTGCAAATTTAGTTGTTACTTAATTTCTAATTAACAATAGCAAGCTTTGATTCACGTGCAAGTCTCGACGTTTGGAAATAAATATTGATTTGCTGACTAAAAATTATTGGCATGCAATCAATAAAATTCTACTGCGTCGAGCGTTACTCAGATGCAATAAACAATTCCACACGCACAACAGAACACTTCCCAGAATTTCTTGTAAGATACATATACTTCTAAATTTGGTTTTTGCATGTACAAAGGAGTAAATAATTTGACGTATTTCAAGAGAAGAGAAAGTACGTAAGAATTGCGTCAGCATTTACAAAATATTTTGCTGAAACGGGGACGATATATTTGGTAATGTCACATTCATTTCATTCTGTTCTATTCGAATTTATTTGAAAGTTATTCCAAAAATTTGTGAAATCAAAATCATACATCCTCGAACACAAATTGTTGCGAAAGGTCCGAAAGCAGAGCAACCAAATTTTTTAAGATTTACGCTCTCCGAGTACTGATAAAAGTGAGCTAGAAGGGTATTACTTTCTACACGCGCCATAGGATGCGTGGATAATCATTAAAATCATTCATGTTAAAAAATGATATAATCTCACTTACTCGTGTCTTTTCTGCCCATTTTATTATTCGCCTTGTATTCACAGCTTCGAATTGTTGTAGCAGCATAAGCGTGCGACAAAATGGAGGAAGGCCTAAATTCGAAGCTGTGAATACAAGGCGAATAATAAAATGGGCAGAAAAGACACGAGTAAGTGAGATTATATCATTTTTTAACATGAATGATTTTAATGATTATTCACGCATCCTATGGCGCGTGCTTTCTATCGAAAATCAGGTCAGTCAAGAGAATGTCTCCATTGTTCAAAATATCGTGCAGCAAAATTCATGCAGCCAGTTTATGAAATTTGCAATGCTTTGTCTCACTGAAGCTTAGTCTTTGTGATTTTACTTAATAATAATAATAATAATACCTTTTTTAATGTTAGTTTTTTAATGTTACTTGCAATTTCTTGTGGGTTGGTTCTCTCTGAAATAAGCAACTAGCAAAAAATTATGGGCGTTGCTCTCTTTAAACTTTAAAGGCGTTTTTGGATAGTCTGATTTACAATCTATCCAACACTCTGCGATAAAAATTTGAGACACTTTTTTTAAACATTCCGATTAGCAACGCAGCATGTATTTCTGAGCCTATGCCTTTTGCACTTTTCTGCATTTTCCCGGTCCGTTTTGGTGCAGAACATTCGCTTTCCAGAATAGACTGTCACAGAGTTAGTAGAGTGTTGCTTGGATAGTTTTAGGCTGGACACGTATAATCTTTGTATTTCTTTCATCACATCTTCTGATGTATAAGAAAATATCTTTCTCTCGCAAAATGAAATCTTTCACTTCGTCCTCAGTTTTATGAGGTCCAAAACGTGAGCCATTTTTAACATTTGGAACAGACTATTGGATAGGTATTTAGCTTAACTAAAATATTTCGTCAAATGAAATAACTAAAGAATCTAAAAATCTATTAACTGACACATAAACTTACCTCAAAAATCGAACAGATATAGCATATTCTTGTCTGAAAATGTATCTGTATTTATAGCTGAAAACTCGATCCTTCCAAGATCTCACTCTTATGCTGTGGAACTCTCTCTGAATATGCCAACTGAAAACTGTGCCTATAAATCTTCCACTCCATAAATTAATGAAATGNTCTTTGTATTTCTTTCATCACATCTTCTGATGTATAAGAAAATATCTTTCTCTCGCAAAATGAAATCTTTCACTTCGTCCTCAGTTTTATGAGGTCCAAAACGTGAGCCATTTTTAACATTTGGAACAGACTATTGGATAGGTATTTAGCTTAACTAAAATATTTCGTCAAATGAAATAACTAAAGAATCTAAAAATCTATTAACTGACACATAAACTTACCTCAAAAATCGAACAGATATAGCATATTCTTGTCTGAAAATGTATCTGTATTTATAGCTGAAAACTCGATCCTTCCAAGATCTCACTCTTATGCTGTGGAACTCTCTCTGAATATGCCAACTGAAAACTGTGCCTATAAATCTTCCACTCCATAAATTAATGAAATGTGATGGTGTCTTAATTCGCAATTGTTCCTTTGCAACATGAACTTATTTACACACCGCGACCTCAATCTACTGTTTCGGTGAAATGAGAATAATAAAAAGAAACAGTTCACAAAGTAATGCAATAAAGTTGTTTAGCATGTTGCCACAGCGAATTTAAAGCAAAATGAATTTATTATGTCAAAATAACCAACCTACATCATGTTTGAAAACACTTCTACTGTTTTAGTTTTCAATGTATTTTTTGTTTTATATAAAAAAAGAAAAAAGTTGGTCGTTTTTAGATAATGTAATCTATAGTCTACCATGTGAGTCAGGAATTGTTCAGAGGTTTGAACGGGGTTTGAACCTGTTGTTTTCAAACTACGCGTATCTTTTTTATAAGAAACTGCTAATAAGAAACCCAGCTCTCAGATAGCTAAAAATTATAAAAAAATCTCAGTACTGGGAGAAAATTATGTAAGAAGCTATTTCCTTTTGGTCAAGGAGATCCACAGCATGTTGTAACACTATCTTCACTTATTTCTTGTAGCTCAAAATGCCCATTTAAATTTCTCCGGTCAGTAGTGACCCGTAGCTCAATCTTAGCCTGGTCTATAAGAAACTCTGAGTTCTGAAAAAATGGTAATTTTAAGAAACTTTCTGTACTGTGTCAAACTCTTAGTTATTGATCAGATTTCTTCAAACTGATATTTAATGCAGCTAACATGCCAACTAAGATCCACAAATTTGGTGTTGTTCTCAAGATACAAGCAATTTTATGAACATGTTCCATCTCAAAATCCTTCAAAACAGCCCTGATGTCCTTGATCAAATTTTTGACAAAATGGCTGAAAGACAAAATCAAAGACAGCAAGTTCTTTAGTGAGAAACGATTCCCACAGTGTAATCTTTTCAGATGTTCAATTTTATGATTCAAACAAGTCTCAAGTAGAAGATTGGGCCCCTAACTTAGGGGAGATGATTTCGTTGTCATAAGGAGGTTACAACTGACACTGAGGCGATCATCGAGTATTGTCAGGCAATGTAATGTGCGGAAGGATGATCTGAACCCTACATCAGGGGCGTTACCAGCCCTAAAAAGTGGGGTGGACTTAGTATGGAAATAAATTCTGAAAGGTATTTCCAGCCATTTTTACACGCATTTTTGCTCATGAATAAATATCGCCTTGAGAAAACTGGGGTGGACATGTCACCCCACCCCCTGGCGACGCCCTTGCCCTACATGTTTCCTGACTAGTCTGAAAAGTGTATGAACCGGGGAGCGACAAGCCCCTTCAGTGCTCCCTGACTGCAACNACAACTGACACTGAGGCGATCATCGAGTATTGTCAGGCAATGTAATGTGCGGAAGGATGATCTGAACCCTACATCAGGGGCGTTACCAGCCCTAAAAAGTGGGGTGGACTTAGTATGGAAATAAATTCTGAAAGGTATTTCCAGCCATTTTTACACGCATTTTTGCTCATGAATAAATATCGCCTTGAGAAAACTGGGGTGGACATGTCACCCCACCCCCTGGCGACGCCCTTGCCCTACATGTTTCCTGACTAGTCTGAAAAGTGTATGAACCGGGGAGCGACAAGCCCCTTCAGTGCTCCCTGACTGCAACATTGTTACAGCGCCAAAAACGTTAGCTTGTCACGACAGGATTACACGAAGAGGCAATTTAGCTTGAATAGGGGTTTGGTTAACAGGCTAGGTTGCCAGGAAATGAAGTCAATTAAGTACCCGGCCTAAAAAGAATGTCTATAAGATTCATGGCTACTAGGCGGAACAAATGTCTTGGTGGTCTTCTAGAAAATGTTACTGTTAAACAAAAAACTGATACATTACACAATTGTCGATGGTCAATAACAACAAGGCTATGAGGGGGCCAATTAAGGTTGAATCGGGGTTTGGTTAATAGGCTGAGTTGCCAGGAAATTAAAAGAATTAAGTCCAAGGCGAAAGAAAGAATGTTTTCAAGATTCATGGCTACTGTGCGGGACACTCCTATATCTTGGTGGTCTTCTAGAAAATGTTACTTTTCCACAAAAACTGATACATAACATCACAATGAACCAATCACATTATGGGGGTAGTAATGAGGTTACCAGGAAATAACGACTCGGAATTTTTACAAGATTTATTTCTAGGCGGGATAAAACAATGATTTCTTTCGGGCATCTGAAAATGGTTACTGTTGCTTAAGTTTGTAAACAATCGTATTTCTCAGATAAAATTACGGAGGCAGACAGAACCCGCCTCGATAAAATCCAACAAATTGCTACTTATGTGTCACAAAGAGACTAAATCCCCCAATCAAATAGACAGAAATTCCAGGCGATACCAAGAATGATGCTTATGTGATGGTATGCAGTTTTTGGACGCCTTTTGGGTGTCCCAAGAAAGGCAATATGGTGTCCCAAAAACGTTTGCTTTATCGGGAAGTATTTTCAAATTTGTTGATAATTGATTTGACCTGAAACTAAAAAATGATAGAATTAGGAATAATATGTTTATGTAAATGATAGAAATTATTGAATGGAGTTCTGTAATAAATTATGAGAAATAGATTTTTTATTGCCCACGTATTGGGTTACGAAGAATGCAGAAATGTATTGACTGATCAATGACATCATGATGAAAATGAACTCAGGAATGCCGGAATGCTACAAGAGTTTGAAATTCCTTGATAATTAACGTCACTTCGTTCTATCCTAATATGGTGCTTGAGAATGTTTTGTACACTAATTTTACAAGTCATGTGACAACTTACTTCCAGTAATTCATAAAAAGGCCTAAATTCCACTCAAACTGGCCTAAATGCCAATGTGCGTTAAAATCATGTACTTTTCTTGATCATCGTCTAACTGAATTGTTTCTTTGCTGCTTAATGACCGTCGGAGAGACTTATAGCAAATATGAAACTTTAAATTTAGGCCTGGCCTTGGCATTAACTAGGCCTAGCAGGTTGGAACGACAACAACCACATTTCATCCTGTTTCCCAGTACCTTCTTGGGGGAAAATTCTTTCCTTTCCTTCATACATAGCGCCTTGAATACTGGCTACAACACTAAACATACATTAACGCACTGTAAGTTTTCCATCAATAATTTCTGGCCTAAACTTAGACTCCAGGTGTGGCAAATAGGCTCAAGTGCAATATTTGCCAATATATGTTAGGCCCATGTTAGCTAAGCTTCTGACAATCCCACAAATCCAACAAGATTTCAAATTAATTCTCGCTAATATCCTGCAAAATCTCAGGCAGATTTACCTCCCTTTTAAATCTACACGGCCACTTTGTGTAAGCCCTGGTAAGCTGAAAGCTGCATAGGGAAGGAAATACTTGAGGGTCATTGATGTATTCATTAAAACTACTCTTTATAAAAACTGCAGATTTTGGAAGATTAACGAAAAAGACTAGTGGTGGAATATTTATGAGCGAATAAGAAAAGGGTAGATCTGCAACTGTGAAAATCGACTCAAAATTAAGAGGATTTACTTGTGGTCGTTTCAGATTCTGTATTGCCGGGCTTATTATATAACTTTGCAACAAAATTATCAGTTGGGAAGAGGTGCGATTCTAAAGGGGATAATTAGAGTGAGTCTCGTTTGCACACAGTTTTATCTCAGCTGGTCTCGTTTGCACAGAGGTCTGTGGTCTCAGCACCACAAGTCTGTTTGCAGAACTGCAGGTTTGCAGAGGGTCCCTATTGAAGGGGAACTCCTTTGCAAACAGTTCAATCTCAGTGAGTCTCGTTTGCACACGGTCGCCATTGATGGGAGTATCATTTGCAGAAAGTCCCCATTACAGCCATTACAATGCCTTTCATTCAAGCAAAGTATCTGTTAAAGCGAGCATCTGTTGATTGTGTTCTTTCTTGCTGCTCTTTTATGCAACAAGCTCGGTTGTAGTGTATACACTTAGTGTTGTTTTCAAAGCAACATCGTTGATTTCCTGGATTAACCGTCATCAATGTCACACTGTAAAGCAACATTCAACACTCGATGTTTGTGGGTGTTTATTTCTCTAGGGATTATGTTGAACTACGATGAATTTCATGTTTAACATGTTGCCTGATGAGAAAGTAGCAAACAATTTTGCTTTGTTTTCATCCACCCTGCCATCCTAAACATGACCACTGTTAAACGCTACATACGACTGAATTAGACTTGACTCCTAACAAAATAATGACTAGATGCATAATTTCGAATTTGCTGATTAAGCTAAAGCTGAGTGGACTGACTGCAGCACAAGGAAATTGTCACCTTAAATTGTTTCGTTTACAGTAATTATTGAATAAACTTATTACATTATTTTGTAGCCATGAGTTTAATCGCAGCATGAGTTTAATCGCAGAGGAACAAACATACGCTAAAACAGCCATTAATTTGGGATTTAGGGAAACTCAACTTCGATTTTAATCATCAATTTAGTGATAGAAATTGGATTTAATCAAACAGTAAAATGCAAAGTTTTTAAGTTAACGATTGTATTTTATGATTTTGGTAGATATGACTGGATTTCAATTACGTCTTAACCAATGCAGATTTCTAAACATGGACATAAATTTTTGATGGAATTCATCAGCTCTTGCAAAATGCATGAAAATAGGTGGACTTGCACGAGTCATCTTGAAAGAAAAGGAAATGACAACTTGTTTCGAACAGCTCCTTGTTAATTATTCACGAGACGCGTGTGACCTCGCTTGACCGGATGTTTGTAACAGGACCCAACTGCTGGCACTCCAAATTCTTCATTACTATTGGTGAAAAGTCAAGATCAAAATGCCGCCTGCCGGACCAAAAATCATCCGGCCGTCCAGCTGTGGGCTGTTGGGAACAAGTCGTCCTTTCTTTTCTTTCAAGACGACTTGGACAAGTCCAACCTCGTTCCCATGACCCAAAAGGAGGCTGCTGAATCAGTATTGACGAAGGAAACTGGCCCTCGGAACCAGGTTGGGACAAGTTCAGAAAATAGGAAAATCATGCAGATGCTAAGCGATGAAGGGCAGAGGACTGAAAGGGTAGAAGATAGGGGTAAAAGAAACGAGTGTTTTCATAAATTCAATATGAATTTTAACAAAGTATGAAAAGTAGTTACTTCAAATAGCAAAAAACGGATTAATATTTACATGTAAAATATGGCAATCTGCATCATTCTACCATCCATAAAATTCTCTTTATCAGATTTTTAAACAACAATAAAAGTTTCAGCTAAAACATGATTTCATTACCTTTAAAAGTTATCTGAACCAAGAATAGGATTTCCAGGTAATGTTACTACTTTTTTAACAACACAACAACTGCATATTTTGAACCCTCTTTCTCAAACCCTTAGAAAGAGCAGCTCATTTTGATAAGTGGTGGATTTAAGGTTACTGTAACCCTTCAGACAGCGATTAAGAAACTCTACTTTTCACGGCCGTTCCTTAAACTATACCAAACAAGCATCTATGTTATTCGAAGCAGAATAAAACGTAGAATACCATAAAAATATAACCAGTTGATTAAATAAAAACGCAAATGATTTATTCCAGATTTTAGGCGAAATTGACCACCCTTGCGGAAAAATCTTGGTGTACCTCATCGGGCATTGTTCGACCAAGANATGATATGATATGATATGATATGATATGATATGATATGATATGATATGATATGATATGATATGATATGATATGATATGATATGATATGATATGATGTGATATGATATGATATGATATGATATGATATGATACTGGATGGGTAAGAAAAATGTTTAGACGTTTGCAAGGCTAAAGCTTTTAAATTATTCATTGGATTCCTAGATATTGATAATATGTGACTAACTTGGGATGGCTCAACGGTAGCGCGCTTGACTACCAACCTGAGGGTTGGTGGTTCGAGTCCCCGCCCTGTCGAACCTGCTACGTAGAGTGAGGAGAGTCGCCAACTCTCTGTAATTCCAGGCTAAAGGAATCGCAAGGTGTGGTCACATCGAGAGGAAGGACCAGGACATTGCTCGATAAGCTTAGCTTCTCAGTGTCCTAAAAACTACCTTCGGATGCTAGGTAGCAATATAAAAAAAAAATATGTGACTAACTAACATGTCAACATAGATATAAAAGCTTAGATAGTAAAAATCTGTCTTATCATTCTCAAGCTACAAGCGATGTTAAAAACCTTTCATCTCAAAATCCTTCCAAACAGGCCTGAAATGATTGATCAAATTTACCAAAAATTTACCCCCACAGCAATTATAATCAAACGCTATCTGTCTATCTTATTTCCTAAAGATCTTACTGGGTGAATAAAGAGGCTGCTGCATAATTTCAAAAAAAAACTTAAAACTTTTTGGAAACAATTTAATTTTACAGAATATGTTATTAAACTCACCACAAAATCATCGAAATCTGCCAACGTTTCTCCAGAGATTGGGTCGATATTTCCAAGTGCAATTCTCAGGGCTTTCTCCTCACTCATTTTACTGATAATTGTCAAGGATGACATTCGTATAAATTGTAAATAAAAATGTAAAAGAATAATGTAAAGCCTAATATAATAAATCGTAAAAAGGTAATTCTAAGATTTCAAAAACGTAAGTTTAATCTTGGCAATCTTGAAACGGGGTAAAGGCCAAATCTTTAAAATTAAAAACGTTTAGCAATATGAATAATTTGATAAAATGACTGAAGTCAACGTGAAAGCGCCTTGAAAATCCTTATTCTGAACCATGTTATGTAAGTGGCTGTGTAATGCCTGCTTGCGAGCATTGATTGATTTTCTTGTTACATGATTATTATGCTATAATACTTTCTGGCGTTTTAACAGTCTTACAATTACAAAAATTTCATCTCATAACTTTCCATGTGATTTCGTAGCATGCTTCAAAATGGTTCAATGCCGCCGACAGTCAGTTAGTTGCAAAATCAAATTTTGGTGATTTTTCCGACTGCGAAGCTTTCTTTGCCACACATGGCATGGTTTGATGAGACCAATATTATGAAAAGATACGGTCCAGCAAACTGCAGTTCTTCTTCTGTAACATTATCGGTTTCAGTAACCTCATTCAGAGGTACGATTTTCTTGGTAATCGGATCAAACACAGATTGGTATTTGAAGACGGCGTCCGTTTTGCGAAAGTTGTCAGCATAATCACGAGGCACGCTTAGTTTTCGGTCTTGTTTTATTAGCTGTATAGCCTAAAAAAGATAAACAATTATTTAACATAGATAAGTAGTAGAAACGTTTATATTGAATTTTCATGGATATCATATTAGAATCTCCACAAACTGAACTATAAATATATTGGATTTGAGACCAGGGTAGACAATTTGATTCCTCGGCAACTAAGATCATCAACAAGTGAAAAAGGGTCAATTATGAGTTCCCCTAAAGAGGGTCAAAGTTTCATGCTCAAGAATAAATTAAAAAGCACTCTTTGTCCTTCCTGATACTCTGGGATACTTCAGGTACAAAATAAATTACTCGTTTGAAATCTTCCTTTTGCCAAAATTTATCTACTGTTTGAATGCAAACACGATCCAATCCATAGAAAAATTTCCCTTGCGGCGGGTTCTAGTCCCTTACTCAGAAACTTCTCTGCGGCAATTTAGCGAAAATAATTCTTCGTTGGTAATTCATTTCCGAGCAAAGAACTCATTGAAATTTCATGCAAAATCTCTAAAAATTAAATTGAATTTTAGTGAGACATAGAACTTTGAATGTCCAAAAATATGATTTCCAAATAATCTACACATATTTTGTTACTCAGCCGGCTGAAAAACGGTCAGAAAAAATTGATCAGAGTCAAATTTACGTTCTCAGAAGCAAATTACCTTGTAAACAGTTGTACTTCTACGCAGAAATTTATGAGCTTTGTAAAGTCCAAGTCCTTTGACTGATGGCAGATAATCACAACCAGATAAAATGCACATATGACGAAATTTTTCCATTGTGAATGATTCCAATGCAACCGTTTTCACTTTGTTTAATTCCGCAAGATCGATCAGAACTCCATCACCGTCAGCGTTCATTTTGAACAGTACCTTGATGGGGATTAGAAAATATGTGTGAAAAACTATGAAATAGAATGCCTTGTTACATGATATTTTCAACGCTGCTAGTAAATTAAGGTATACTAAATGTTACGAGATTTTAAATATACAGGAAGAAAACTTAAAATCAAAGGAAATTAATGGAAAGAGCAGAAGCATCTTAGTCGTCCAGAAAAATTTGTTTTATTTCACAACGAGATTTAAAAGCTGAACGCGTAGTTCTTCAAAGAGAAATTTCGAAGGTCCCTAACTGTTCGGAAACACCAAGAAACAAGTCAAGGGCGTCACCAGGGGGTGGAATGGGGATGACATGTCCACCCCAGTTTTTCTGAGGTTGGTATTTATTCATAAGGAAAAACGGTGTAAAAAAGGCTAGGTATACCTTTCAGGACATAATTCCTTACTGAGTACACACCACTTTCTAAGGCTGGCGATGGCGACGCCAGTGAAGCACGTGACAGTGCCGTTGAAATCTCGTAGAATCATAGAGTGCTTCATCAAAATGGCAAAATGAAAGAAATTAACATCTTTTTAATGAATGTGCTACTTAACTCAGGTTCATAAAATCAACACCAAAAAAAATGAATGCAAGTTGAATTGAAGCGAATATGTAAACATTTTGAAATGAACGATGGGACAATTATGAGCATCGAACAAATGGTTTTTCTTGTTTCCATCGAGACCGTAGCTCCTTCTTTTATTTTGCCATCATGGCTCTTTATCGATCTTTATCGTATTTTTGCCTGGTGGGAATAAGGTTTTAAAAACTGGGTGCTGACTGCTCAACAAGGCAAATGGCATTTGAATAAAAACTTTTCAATGTTTAAAAATACCTTCTTGCATCCATAGATAAGTAGATCTGAGTCTTCAGTTATTGTAAATTGTGTAATGCCCTGCATTTCAAGGTATGCCAATTGGGCATCAGCCTCGTATGGTGCAACCACACACAAAACACCTTTTTCTCTGCATGCCTGAAAAGTTAAACATTGATTTTTCCATGCTAGGTTTCTTTTGAAAGAGAAGAAATAAAAAGAGAAGGGGCCACAAGTATCATGCCATGCAGTGATACGTCAAATCACAACAACATTGTATCACATTCGTTAACAACTCCTAACAATTAGTTTCAGGTGTCAATATTCTTCACAAGAATCCATCGTTTTCTCCCAAAATGCCCATGCCTTATTCTTCTTCCCTGCTTTCCTCTAGTTGAAGCCTGGGAGTTGAAGATTTTAGCAAATCAGCAGACTTCATTATCTTTCCCAATGGAATATTGCAATAAGACTATTTAACCCTGATTAGTTTTCAGCAACGAAAAACCTACCATGCAACATAAGCTACAAACACAACATTCTTCCAGTTTGATTTAGAGATTGGAACAAATTCTTAAAATAGTATTGATGAATCAAGATACAATTTCAAACCTGGATAACTTCTGTGGCCATTGCCGGTGAAATGTTGACGCATCTTTGAAAGCATTCAAAAGCTTGAGTGTTATTTCCAGCCCTCAAGAATGCTTTTGCCTTCTTCAAATTTTCTTCACGATTCCTGTAAAAAAAATTCAAATCATTCCTTGCTTCTAAAGCCAATGGGGTTGCAAGTATACAATCTCACAACAAACTCATTTAGGGTGACAGAGATCTTGTGAACTCTACTTTATTTAAACAATGGAGCCTTCCTAAAATTAAATATTTCTTTTATTTTTGGAATGGCTGTGAATGCAAAAAGGAAAGGGTGGTTCTTGCAGTCTCTTAAAAGGTAGATAAATTATCCCCACTTACGTTCTTCTCTCTTTCTCCTTTGAAGCTTTAGCGGGCAGGTATCCACCATCAAATACCATTATTGGTTTAATGTTATAATTCAGGAGCATGTTAATTCTCCTCATCACATAATTGATGTACCTAATCAAGGGAAAATGACAGAAAACGAATTATTTCGATGTTGCAGGAAAAGTTTTCTCCATATTTTATTAAAGTTTAATGCATTGTTTTCCTCTATCATATCAAACATTAACATTTCATTTCCAGAACACAAATATCTTGCCTATAAAACAGCAAAGATTGAAAATGCATGTTGCTTGTTGAGTTGCTAGTGGGAGAAATGTGGCTAAATGTATCAATTTCACTGACAACACATTGTAAAATGTGGATTTCAATTGAATATTCTGCAAGTGGAAACATTTTTGTGAGATTTGCTTCCAGCTAAACATCTGAGTTTTCACTTTTACGTATGCTGCAACGATTCTTAAAAATTTGTTGCATGCATCAGTGTGAGTCAAACATTTTATGTTTCCCTGTGGCTTTAAAAGCTTATTAACTGCACACTATGGCGTTGTTTCACAAACTAGGAAAGAATGAACTAAAATACTGATGGATTCTTACACATTTGTCTTTTTTCCTTCAACCACATCTTTGGCACAACCATAGACACCTTTGTGAAGCCAGCAATAAGCATCGATCCCAACAGCATTTCCATGAAACACACTGACAGATGTTCTTCTTTGGATGTCTTTGAGCAACGGCAGGAGACCTTGAATACCCATTATTCAACGAGTTTAACAAGTGCATCAACAAATGGCACTTTAATTTCTAAAAATGCAAAGAAAAACTATGAGCTAGCTCAGTCTCAATACACGTATTTTTTTATAAGAAACCGCTTATAAGAAACTCAACTCTCAGATCGCGAAAAGGTTAAGAAACTCCAGTACTGGGAAAATCTAACTTAAGAAACTATTTATTAAAAAAAAGGAAATTCTTAGCATATTTTTTACTTTATTTTCACTTTATTTTCTCTCGGAAGGTACTTGAGTAGTGTCCAAACATTGCAAAGGCTTCAAAAATATCGTTTTGAAAAGTTCTCGAGGTCACAGGTAGTAAATATGAAGAATGTTATGCAAGCTTTAAGAAACTCGTAAGAAACTCTGAGTACTCAAAATGTGATAATTTTAAGAAAATTTCAGTACTGGCTTAAATTGTTAGTTTCTTATAAAAAATATGTGTAGCGTAGTGTGGAAAATTAACAAATTTTTCCAATGCTTGTGGGAGGGAGTCATTGAGATATTCAGATTGTCGGATTGAGGCATTATTTTCATATGGTTTTTTAATTTAGCAGTATTTGGTCGGATTTTCTGATCTAGTCACTTCAGCGGATTTTGGATCAAACTTCATATTGTAAGAAATATCAATGGATTTTGAATTCCATTTAAATGTGTTAGCGGATTTCATTGAAAATTTTGTCGGATTATCAGATTCCCAGATTCTGCTATCCTTCAATCCGATTCGCTACTCCTTAAAGGATTCATGGTGAACCCCCTCCCCAGGGCGCATGTTTCATTTAAAAAGTTTGAAACAAAAAGCGAAAAAATTTGGATTGAATTGATACTGGAGCATGCGCACATCAGACAAAGGATTTCTATCGCAAAAAGAACCTCTTTTCTCTGAAAGTTGAATTTCTTCAACTTTTTTTAGTTTGAACAAAACATTTTTTGCTCAAATAAAAATCCGCCTTAACTGCCAAATTCCGCTATGTGTGATGAAATGGGTTTTTGGATTAGACAGCCCTTTACACCTACAGTTAAAAATGCAGCAGCCCAGTGCATATAAATTATCAATGACTTAGGGACCATTGACATTTAGGTTTCGTCTTTCATCACGGCATTTGGCCGTGATGGGGGGAGGGGGTGTAGACCAAAGCCGTGATTACTTGCATGTTCAGGACGAAACCTAATCTAAGATATTATTAGTTTGAAAAATAACTTTTTAGTACGTTTCACTTGTCATTTTACCTACAAGATTCAATCGAAAGAGATTTAGACCTCAGGTTCTGCTTAAAATTACTCGGCGATCTCGAGAACAACAACGGTCGTTTTTAGGCCGATTTTTATTTAGGCCGCGATGACGGAGGGGGGGAGGGGGGTCCAACAATCACGGCCAAATGCCGTGATGAAAGACGAAACCTAAATGTCGATGGTCCCTTATCATTATTCTTTATTTTCACTGTTCAGAAATAGTTTAAAAAAGATCGACCAGGAGAGGCCCTCTGTAATCATTAAATTACAAACAAACTGTTGTTTCATGCTTTTTGTGGTAGTCTCACAACATCAAGGGCGACGGACAGTCCTTCATCATGATGATCATATAAGTAGGGCTAGGGCCTACTTAGGGCCTACTATGCCTCTATTATGGTTGTCTTGTGTGCGTTGCCAGCAGGCTGAGAGACCTTCGTGTGTCTGCCGGGCTGCTGCAATCTACAGTTGCAAACACTCACCAAATGGTTCTTCGTCAAATCGACTGCATCAAACATCCATCTTAATAGCGATGTCCAACTCTTGATCACTGCACGGTTTCAATTTACTTACCCTTCTTGCAATCAATGTTTGTTGGGCGGCAAAACGATCTCCTTCATCAAATTTCTCCCGCGAAAACCAATAGATTGAATGTCATGTCTCAGGAGCTATGCTCCTTCCCAGCTTCTTCAGTTGCCATCATTTGTAGTTACGTTAGCGATGACATTTAATAGGTTGTCAATCAACGAAATGCATTCAACAACAACAACAACAACCGCATTGATATCATTTTCATGCAGCCTCGTTGCAGAGATGAGGCTATGCAGATGTTGACAAGATGGAGGATTTTTCAGTATGTTTTATGGACCCAGTCACACTTGATTTTGATGTGTATTCATTATGGCTTGAAGGATTAAATGGTATCATCAATTTCTAAAATTATTCAGTTGTACTTCTGTTTTTGGAAAATTTGTATCAGCTGTGAGATGTCCATCCATTCCATGCAGTATTTTCACATGCAATAAATAATGCAGTAAAAAGAAAGTTAGATAGATTGTTAGATTTTGGCCCTTAAATTTAAAAGTTTTATATCTGCCTAAATTGGAAAAGGTGGTGGCTTCCAGAGTTAGGATCTCTAGAAGTTTATTCAAAAATTCTTTTCATGACAGTGCTAGATTTTACAACTCTTAGTAAGAACTGTTGGCCAATTTTGAATTCAAGGCATTGCCAAAAAATACAACATACTGTAGCACCAAAAAAGATTTCTTGCCTTGCACCACAACACATTCAAAAGGGAAAAATGTTTGACACAAAGTTATGTTCCATTTTCATCCTCAATGTATTAAAGAAAAAAAATTTGTTCCATGTGAATAATCCATCTTATGTTTTGTTTGTAGAAGAAGAAGCTACAAGGAAGAGAAAGCATCTTGAGCCATCACTCAATTTCCCGAATTCTTTGTTGTTGAGTGACACAAGGGAGCATTATCAATTATTTCAACTTTTTGAAAAGTTTTTGCAATCACCATTGTCCTTCAAGACACAAATGCTTTGTGCTTTAACACCTGCAATTCAACAAGAACTTATTCAAAGGTTGGTATGCGATGGCATTGGAACATGGCTGCAATAATTATTTACCTTAAACTGCAGGAAAAATTTAATGACCAATGGCCTGCAATGCATGAAACCTAAGCATGAAAAGCGTCAGTTCAGGCAAAACTTTGAAAAATCGTATCCCTTTACTTTATTTTTTAAGTCTTGCACAATTTCTTCCAATTTCTTTGCTGTTGGTAAGGCACATCCTTAGGCCACACCACATCCACACGTATCTGGATATTTTGAAAATGCATCGTTTTTCCTCTGTTTAAAAATTATCTGCATCACACCAGGAGCTTTTTCAAAAATCTCCCCCTCCATACAAAACACTGAGATATTCTAGAATGTAAGCATGTGCAGATTAACAAAATGACGGTGCATGATCCCCAAAGATCCGAGCACATGCTCTGATAGATGTTAAATTGAGGCAGTGACGCCTTTTCAAAACTCTTCACTTTTTATCGGTCCACACAACAACAGTAAAACAGCTCTTTTCAAAAATATCAGCATCAAAATATCCTGTATTTCAAAGAGCTCCAATTTTGGTAACCGAAAATGCTGTTGAAGTGTGGACAAGAGCACAAAATGGAGAAAAGAAGATACATTTTCAAAATATCCAAATATGTATGGATGGGGCCTAAGCCCTTAATCGTTACTTGATAAGTATAATTACCTGATTTTGACGTTTTTTACAGGTACTATGGCTTTGACAAAGAGGTTATAAGAGAGATCCTTGGTCGTAAGATGAGTGCAAAGTTGAGAAAGGATATGGATGATGTTAGTGAAAAGACTGGAATTCCACTCAAGCGATGTAGAAGACAGGTATTTAACCATTATCACCATTAGTAAATGTTGCTCATCGTCATCACAACTTGTAAAATTCGTTTGAATTTTTTCACTGTTTTCTGCAGAAAGTCTTTTTGTGAAGATACCAAAAGTAAGAGAACTTTGATTAGTGTAAAGATTAGTTTTTTATTACTGTAAGTTAATACAGATTGTGTTCCTGTTTTTCTCTACAGTTTGACAATGTTAAGAATGTTTTAAAAGCTTATGAAGATTCTGAAGGAAGTGCCTTGGATATCATAAAGAAACAATTTCTGCTTACAGAACCATTAGCAAGGTATGATGATTTATGATGATTTATCTTATATATTCTGCTTTTGCTGTGGATGAAACTTCAAAGACGTGAAAAGATTCTTTTTTTTTAATTGATTGTAAGAGTAAAAATTAAATTAAAAAAAATGAACAGAATAAGACCAGTCTGGTTCCCTGACGTCATTTTCGACTAAGGGGACTGCACTCCATGGAAGAGGTCTCAAATTAGCTCTTCCTTCTCTTTCACAAATCAACCCTTTTTCTTAACAAAAAAACGCGTTTGTCTCCTCCGCAACATCAATGACTGGGAAGCAGGCTGGAATAAGACAAAAGGACGCTGCAGAGGAGCGTGCTTCAATAAAGGACGCTGCAGAGGAGTGTGCTTCAATTAGCGCTGCAGGCAGTTGAGATTTTATTTTCTTGTTTCAATGTATTTAAAATAAGAAAGCTGTTTTTTGCATAAGAGGGCCAGCCAATCCACCTAAAATCACCAAGACAAGGTTTTTCATGTGCTGCTCTTTTTATGGACACTGATAGTATTTCTGAAGATTGATTTTTTATAATAAAACTTGATAATATTAATGACTCTGTTTTGTTTTACAGTGTTTATGCATCCATGGTTTTCATATTTGTCAACAGATTTGATACTAGTAGAAAAAGGTAAATTGTTTTGTTTTCCTCTGAATCACGCCTTTTTACTTTGTCCTCATTTATTCGATTCATTCTTATTGCAAGCCAATTTATTCTTTTTGACATTTGGATTTCGGTACAGTGGAAATCTTCCTTTTACTACAGAACACAAGCTGACAAAGATGCAGGTTATTAAATTATGTCACAAACTGAAGATTTAAAAGTTAGAAGATTTATGTGTTTGCTGTGAATTGCATCCTTCAAGAACTGTTGCTCTCCTTTTGTCAATTTGTTGCAGAGAACGATGCAAAACCTTGCCCATCATTTTTATTGTGTGTTAATCATGATCATGGCTTTGGGTGTTCATAGGTTGCATATTTAGAATTTCATCATGAGATAATGCCAAATATATATCAGTTTTTAAATGATGTTGACATTTCTGGAAACCATACATCTAGACGTTTAGAAATAATAAATATGAGTGAACTTGAAAGAAATGTGGGTTTGACCGGTGCTTTGTCACAACACATGATTTAATCATGTGTTGTGACAAAGTTTCGGTCATTCGCCTAGCTTAAAAAATCAATATCGATGTCGTCCGTTGGTGAATTTCGTTTTGCGAAGAAGAAATTAATTTGAATTAAAAAATGTCATTTTTGGCATCTCCTTCATAATTCTGCTGCTGGGTGAGTTGAGTCAGAAAAACGTTAGTCATGACCATAACCTTTTTGTTATTTGTAGACTCCCTAATTGATTCAGACTTATTTAATATACTGAAAAATTATTGAAATAAAATATATAAAGTTATTGTTGATTCCTTTCTTTTTTTCAACAGGCTTGCATACCTGAATTTTGAAGATTTCGTCTTTTGCGCAGAGCAAATGCTGAATAACTGGTGTATTGGAGGTAAGTTTTGAAGCTCGAATCTTTATTTGAATATCTATTTCTAAGTAGTTAGATCGTCTGTTATCGTAAAGTAAACGCAAGTCTGGATACCTTGTGCTCCATATTCGTAGGTAAGAGAATCATTTTTTTTTATATATATACTTGGTGTCCCAAAAAACAGTATACAGATTTGGTCGACCCTAGCGATGAGAATTTAGCGTGAATAAATCCGAAAACATTTTTAAAACATGCCTCGATAGTCAACTTGAACATAGATACCTTGTTTGTTGACATTGATGTCTTGAGAGTTGAAATATTAATCTTCAAAGGACAAATTTGCTTCGACCTCCAAACCAGAGCTTTGGCGTATTGGCCTAAGTCGTGAAATCAGTTGTTGATATTAAAATGAATGAAGTTTACTTTGGAGCTCCCTTGATGATAAGTGTCATGTAAATTATACTTTTTAAAACGTATCTGTTGTGCAATTTCTAATTTTTTCCCTCCTGGTTCAAATTTTCTTAAGTCTATTGTTGACTTATTCACTGTGCTTCAAGAATTTGCTTAGGCCAAAACGCCAAAGCTCTGGTTTGGAGGTCGAAGCAAATTTATCCTTTGAAGATTAATATTTCAACGCTCAAGCATCAATGTCAACAAACAAGGTATCTATGTTCAGGTTGACTATCGAGGTATGTTTAAAAAATGTTTTCGGATTGATTCACGCTAAATTCTCATCGTTAGGGTCGACCAAATCTGTATACTTTTTTTTGGGACACCCGGTACATTCTCATAAAACAACAACATTTACAAACTACATTTACTATACCGCAAGGAGCATGGTAGTACACATCACAGGCGCGGTCTGGCCCGGGTGGCAAAGTGGCGATCGCCACCCGGGCCCTTCCTTGTGTAATTTATTAAAAAATTCCGGCCCCTCCTCTCGCAAGAATGGGGAAATAAATTTGAATTTCATGAATGACTATTTCGGGCATTTTAAGACAATCTACGCTATACATAACTACAAATTTTCATCCATACCTACAAGCACCGACTAGATTCTGCCAGCAAATGTCCATGTATTTAAAAAATTATAGACTCGAGACACTTGTTTCTTGTAAAAATTTTAAACATTTTTCATAACAAGTGTAAAATTTTCATTTGTAATAATGCAACATTTTCTAAGGGTGGTGATTCGTAGAAAACGGTTACAAAATTGTCGAAGTCTCCACTTTGGAACTGGTAAGCATGGGATTGACATAGGCATGCTAAGCCAAAGAAAATGATGTTTACTCAAAAAATGTAGAAAACTAAGTGTTACAAGATGGTCAGAAATTATATTTAGCACCAGCAAACATGGGATCCGGAGAGGTGTCTAAGCCAAATTAGAAGGCGTGTCCACAACATGTTATGTACCCCCCCCCCCCCCTGGGCAAATAAGACATGCCTGGTAATGGTTGCAATCAAACGACAATTCAGTCATGAATAAGTATATTTGAGTCTAAATTAATGGTCACAATGAAAGGAGGGCTTAGAACAGTTGAAAAAACTGGAAGAACTCTTAGTGAGAGAAATGGGATGGCACAAGAGAAGCAGCAACGATGGCACAAGAGAACAAATCTGTTGAGGCAAACAGAGTATCACTCGTAAGTAACCTTAAAATTCAAAACCTAGATTCGTTTGCTCACAGGCGCTGTGCCTCATCACTCTCTCTCTCTCTCTCTTCTATCGCAGCTACCACATGCATTGCTCTCGGGAGATCAGAAGCATTAAGAGCAAACTGTTCCATCACATCTTCCCTTCCCTACAAACCTGGACTTGCATAAGTTGTCTTGAAAGAAAAAGAAACGATGACTTGTTCCCAACAGCTCACAGATGGCAAGCCGGATGATTTTTTTTCCGGCAGGCGGCATTTGTGATACTGATTTTCGACCGATGGTAATGAACATTTTGAATTGCTTTCAGTTGAGTCCTATTACAAACGTCCGGTCAAGCGAGGTCACACGTCTCATGAAAAAGTAACAAGGAGCTGTTCGGAACAAATCGTCCTTTCTTTTTCTTTCAGGAACAAATACCCTACCAACCCTAACTAAACCCTAGCTAACCCTAACTAACCCTACCTTACCCTAACGTACCCTAACTTACGCTAACTAACCCTAACCTACCCTAAAACCCCTTTTCCAAAACCTTACCCTGACCCAAACCCTTAGCCCATGACACATAACTTGCCCATATTGAAAGCTGGTCCGCTAAAGTGCAGACTAGCCTAAAATTGTTGTTTATCCTAAACCTGAACATTCCCAGAATTTCTAGTAAAAATTAGACCCCAATCCCAGAAGATTTCTACGAAAGGTACATCCTATTCAGAGAATCTTCGTGCCAAAAACTACCCCAAACTGGCGCACATCCCCGTATGACTGGATAGTGAAGAACCCACCCCGGGCTGGGTAGCATGGTACATGCTCAGCAAAACCCAGGAAAAAGTACGAAAACGAGAAACTAAGTCATTCATGATTCATGTCATCAAATTTGAAATGAGCTTTTTAATAATTCAAGGAACACAACAAGTTTAATCGAATTAGTTAAAAGAAATAACAGCGATATTACTGAAGTCCCGGTACACCGATAGCGTCGCAGTATCGAACTTGTGAACCATTGCTCCTACCTCTTACTTGGAGTAAACAGATCAACCACAAATGCATTAGTACGCGGTGAATTAGGCCGCTACCCTCTAAGCATCCCAGTGGCGGAGCCACGGGGGGGGGGAATGGGGGGGACAAGTCTGAGGTCAGTTTTCCGATTCGTCTAAATCCGTTGAGAAAATATCTTAGGAGGGGTTAAGTAGTTATCTCTAGAGTTTGATAGACAAATAAGGGAGTTTTTAGAGGGTAAAAAGGGCGTTTCCTGAGTATAAAAAGGGCGTGGCCCTGATTTCTTCCTTTGTCCCCCCCCGCATGAAGGGAAGGCCTATACGTAACAAGTTTGTTTCGTTTTCAAGTTGTGTCAGCATCGTGTGAACGTAGTCCTAGTTTTACTGATAAATCCAGCAAATCCAGCGTCAGCATCCTCTGTTTAGACACATGAATACGAAAGATAGTTTTATTTATCTAATGCAGAATGACGACGATAAATTATGCCCATTGATACAAAGTTTCATTGTGAATTGTCTAACAGCATTTTACGATCTAAAAAATTCGCTTGACTCAGCCCCCAATGTACAACCTTTATGATTTGTTTTGTTTTTAGATTGTAGTCACGTTTTGTTTCAGATTAATGTTATTGTTCACTTGTTATAGTATTCATTTTGTTGTATTTAGTTCCTCAGTAGCTGCTTAAAGTATACAAGTTGTCTTGTACTAGGCTATTGATGGAAAAATGAAATCTTAAATCTGAAATCTGATATGATTAAAACTGCGGCGATTGTAAGACCTTGAAGAGCCGCAAGGGCAGCGTAATGATTAGTATGTATAATATAAACGGCAAGGAAGTCGTATCGTCAATTGTAAAGTCACGCTTCTCTTTAGGAGTCAGAAAGAGGAATATTTTTAGTGTCAATAACAAATACTGATACAATTAAAACTGCAGCGATTGTAAGAC
>REGM01000024.1:439054-548957 GCA_004194415.1 Aurelia aurita | reverse complement strand
CCCCCCCCACTTTTCTCTGAGGTCAGTTTTTCAATTCGTCTAAATCCGTTAAGAAAATATCTTAGGAGGGGTTAAGTAGTTATCTCTAGAGTTTGATAGACAAATAAGGGAGTTTTTAGAGGGTAAAAAGGGCGTTTCCTGAGTATAAAAAGGGCGTGGCCCTGATTTCTTCCTTTGTCCCCCCCCCGCATGAAGGGAAGGCCTATACGTAACAAGTTTGTTTCGTTTTCAAGTTGTGTCAGCATCGTGTGAACGTAGTCCTAGTTTTACTGATAAATCCAGCAAATCCAGCGTCAGCAGCCTCTGTTTAGACACATGAATACGAAAGATAGTTTCATTTATCTAATGCAGAATGACGACGATAAATTATGCCCATTGATACAAAGTTTCGTTGTGAATTGACTAACAGCATCTTACGATCTAAAAAATGCGCTTGACTCAGCCCCCAATGTACAACCTTTATGATTTGTTTTGTTTTTAGATTGTAGTCACGTTTTGTTTTAGATTAATGTTATTGTTCACTTGTTATAGTATTCATTTTGTTGTATTTAGTTCCTCAGTAGCTGCTTAAAGTATACAAGTTGTCTTGTACTAGGCTATTGATGGAAAAATGAAATCTTAAATCTGAAATCTGAAATCGGATATGATTAAAACTGCGGCGATTGTAAGACCTTGAAGAGCCGCAAGGACAGCGTAATGATTAGTATGTATAATATAAACGGCAAGGAAGTCGTATCGTCAATTGTAAAGTCACGCTTCTCTTTAGGAGTCAGAAAGAGGAATATTTTTAGTGTCAATAACAAATACTGATACAATTAAAACTGCAGCGATTGTAAGACCTTGAAGAGCCCCAAGGACGGCATAATAGTTAGTGTGTACAAGATAAAGGGCGAAGAAATCGCCAATGAAAAGTCCCACATTCCCAGCTGTATTTTCGATTCCAGTTGCCAGTGCTCTATGAGATGTTGGTATTACTTCAGATCCATAAATATTCACTATAATGAATGAAGCGAACCGCAAGACAGTGGCTATAAAAAAGAATGGGATTTCAACCCACTGGCTTATTCCAAAGTAAAATGGTATGGCTAGTAATGCACGGAAGAAGAAAAGAATTTGAAGTGCAAATCTTCGATTGTATTTGCCACTCATGAAGAACGACATGAGAAAACCAGTTTCCAGTGCCACTGCGAGGGTGACGATGAATCTGTAATTCATGTTAGTTGAACAGCTTCCACATGCATATTTGGTGGAGGGATTTGGATTTTTAAACTGCATGGAGCCAAACATGAATACACCGCTAACAACTTGTAGGGAAAACCGTAAAAATGTTAAAAGTATGATTCTTTTGTATAACTCCGACTTCGATAAGTCTGTGTTCGCGGCTGTTTGTGCATCTGCTCTTAGAGATGCCTTAGGTACTTTATCTCGCCCTCCTTCCAACCGCAATAGGAGTGTGTTCTCGCAAATTTCATCTCCTCTTCCTGGAGAGTTCTGAGATCCTTCACCTTGTTGAAGAACACGCTTCTCTTTGGCAATAGAACTTTGGAGTTTATTTTCTGGTTTTGATCGGTCTTCTTTGCAGCTATTGTCTGGGGCTTCCTCTGTGATTTCCTCTCTGATTCCTCTGGGGCTTTGGGCTCTCTCCACAGAATCTGCCCCACAGTATTTTTCCTTTGAATGTGTAATCGGAGATGATACATCTTCATGACTGATTTTGGAAATAACTTGATGCAAATCAACCCCGTTTATTGCAGCGATTTTCTCCAAGCTTTTTACAGCCTTTTGTATATAGCCTTGCGAATATAGGTACCTTGGGGACTCAGGAAGGAAGGTAACAAGCAAAGTACATATTCCAATCGGTATTGTTTCGGTAACCACCACATACCATCGCCAGTTTACAGTTCCCAAAATTCCCATGGCAGAAAAAATGGCGAATAGAAAGCCAAGCCCAAAAAAGGCATCAATCACAGCCAAATAATTCCTTTTCTTGATTGGCAATAATTCCATTCCGTATGTGTAAACTAACATTCCAGCTTCGAATGCAAGGCCTATTGAAGCACGTGTGACCAAAATCATGGTGTAGCTTGAGGACAACGCGTTTAGAAGTGATAATAGCGCATGAAGGGAGAACAGACAGATCATTGATCTCCGACGTCCAAATTTGTCAGCCATTCTCCCTATAAGTATTGCCCCGACCAGTCGACCAATAGCAAGGACAGTGCCAAGCCAACTCGCTGTAAATATACTCAATTTCATATGACAGCGTAAGTAAGGTTGCAAGATTGATAACATGCAGTTCGATGAGCCCCGTACAAAGCAACGGAGACCAAGGCACATTAACATTAAGACTTGAAACTTGCCAAATCCGATCGCTTCCACGCAGTTGTGTACAAAATCCCCATTTAGACTGTTGCGCTCCATCTTTATAAATTCAAATCACAACCCAACCAAAATGTCACGAAACCTGCTAACCCATGAAAACAGTTGAAACAATAGACCTTTTCATTTTGAGGGAAAGATTGGAATGTTTTCTATTCATTTCGGCCAACATCCATTTCGGCCAACCTCCATTTCGCCCAATATGGTCACTTCGGCCAAGTGTTTGGTCGATTCGGCCAAGTCGATCTGGTCAATTCGGCCAATATAATTAGACATTTCGGCCAAGTATATTTGGAAGTTAAACAAATAAATAGCGAAAAATATGTATTAGGGTTTGGTTTTCCGATACAAGATGGTAATTTATTCTTGATAAATTGTTTTCAGGCAATTTTTTACTGTTTTGCCTTTCGTAAATTATTCGCAAATCCCATGAGGGACTTGTGAGGACATTGATCGGGCCGCGTCTGTGTGAAGCGGCAACTCTGTCGCGTAACAGGAGAAATTCCCAAGGCGAGTGTGTTTGTTTTGATCAATTTTGGGGGAGGGTGGAGAATTCTCACGGTATCACTACAATGAATTGCAAAGTCTTTATGTTATGCTATTTTTTAGGATAACAAGGATTCTTCGTATTTTGGATTGATTTCGGAAAACTTTTTACTTTGAAGGAAATAAGATGCGTGATTATAAAGATTCTTCGTATTTCAATTCGATTTCAGAGAAACTTTCTATTTTGAAGGGAAGAAACTGAATGAATATAAGGACTATTCGTATTTCGGATCGATTTCAGAGGGGTAAACTTTTTATTTTGAAGGGAAGAAACTGAATGAATATAAGGACTATTCTGAAATGAAAAGTATCCGACACAACTTAAGACAAAATATAAAAAGTTCATAAAGAGTTCTTATCAAAACTCATGTATGGCAGCACCTTCTTAACTAGGGGGGTCTTTGGGGGGTACATGATACCGCAAAACCGCTGAAAAAAATCCTTAATACCGCAATACCGCAGTTTGAAAATGACAATTACCGAAACAGACTGAATGCAAAAGGATTATACTCCTCAACTCAACGATCGCAATAAAAGATGAACACAAACTCATTTCAGCGGGTTGTTGGATATTGGAGGCCAGCGAACATTTGATGTTCTTAATTGATTTTAAGCAACTTTGTATGAAAAGTGTTGCCTTGCTCGCACAAAAGTTCGCGGGAAATGCTTGCTGAAAAGGTTGTCCATAATTCCATTCCCCCCCCCTCAATACTAGCAAAGATCTTTGACGATCTTTGATACTAGCAAACGTTTATTAGAAAGCAAAAACGATTTTTATAGTTTCACATAATTATTAGGGTCTATTGGGCATCGTGAAAACCTCTTGCTACAATCTGCACTATGTACTAATCTAAATATTCCTCATGGATTATCCGTATAATCTGCCACTTCAGTTGTCAGGGACCGCAGAACGGCTTTAAAGTGGAGGGGTTGAATTGCGAGCGAAACGAGGAAAAAAATTTGAGACCACGTCCTTCAGAACTTCGGAAAACGCCCTCTGTCAAAATTAAAGACTTCTCTTTATTTACAATCCGCTTCTGAGAAGAAGTCAATTCTCATTCAAATAGACTGCATTTGTGTACTTGAAGCCGGTGATAAAATTGCAAAACGTGACGGGACAACTATTTTTTATGAGACGTGACGGTACAACCAGATTTTTCGAAATCCTCGCGTTGCTTGTAACCCTAAAATGCATAAACCAGTTGCTGTTGCCAAAATAACCCAAAATTGTCCTTGGTTCAAGATAAAAATTACTAAACCTTCCTCAAATATATCATTAACAAGAAAAACCTTCCTCCGGCTCGCAGCCGTGGAGCCGTGACTTTTTCTGGACTCCGAGTTTTACCATTTTTTAAAAAATCATTAAAGCTTGTGAAGATGGAGAAAGGGCAAATTGCCTCTTTTTTGTCCGAAGTTGTCTTCCGCAAACTTTTCCGTCCAAAAACTTTTTGAGTTTAATTTTTCGAGACAGAGGATAATTTTTCGGTAACTCAACAACCCTAGGACGCACACCACGTGACTCTTATTTTCGACTCCGCTTTGTTTGTATATTAATTATTAGGCCCTTATGAATGTAAACGCCGGTCATAATCACTTTATTTACAGTTGGATAAAGAAAGGTGTAGTTTGCGCTATAAAACACAAACTAATAAATACCAACTAAATTAAACTAATTTACAGCAATACTATTTACAAATTTTACAATTGCAACCCTCCCCAGCCCAACATTTTATCTTTTTTCCAAAAACAGAGACTGTGTTACTGCTCTTAATCACATCAGGTGTACTGTTCCAAAGTATGCTACCCCTGAACGCCATCGAATTTGTACCGAAAGACGCAGTTGATGCCTTGGGAAGTGTAAGAATGGGAAGTGTAAGGCCCTAAGAGTCTAAACGGTAGTGATTGAACTCATTATACGCTAATACGATTGACAATAGATTTATTTCATAACACTTGTTTGAAAAGAAATGATAACAGACCTTGGCCGAAACGACTAGACAGGTTGGCCGAATCGACCAGACAGGTTGGCCGAATCGACCAGCGAGGTTGGCCGAATCGTCTAGGGAGGTTGGCCGAAATGACCATTGGCCGAAATGGAGGTTGGCCGAAATGACCAGCACCCATTGGAATAATCTGCATGTCTGCCGCCTATGCAAATTTGCGTACAAAACCATTATTCCATGCGCTGCTGAGAGCTAGAGCCTACTGGGATTTCTTTCATTACTGGTCAACAAGGCAAGGTCATTACTGGTACCCTGTCACTATGTCAAAACTTCACAACAAAAATAGTTCCGTGGACAGCTTCAAAATAACCTGCACCCCATCCCTCTACCTCTAGAACATCAACCCTGCGGCATTTACACAAAAATACAAATCTACAATTAACCAAACTAAATGCAATATTACAAAATACAAATTCAACGAGAAAAAATAAGTACTATTGTGTATGGGAGGTTGCAGCAATGGAACATTTAGAAGCGTTCTTTAGCATGAATCATTTGCAGGACACAAAAAGGTTGACTGCATCTCTGAAGTTATGCCTAAATTTAATTGGTAAGAGAACCATTACAGAATTGAGACATGACTCAAATGAATGATACCTGCAATCGACACTAAACGTTAGGCCACTCTAAAGACTATTGAAGAAATGAGTCATACAGTATTTCGTACAACTAATTGCAAAAACCAAACGTTTCGGACGGGAATCGATAGAATTTTGTGAAACTGAAATTTTCTTATTTCGTTTATTTTATATAAAGAATTCCTCTGTTGCGGAAAACAACGCACTCATCTTCATTTATGACTGTCTCAGAATTCACCCTTATCTTGTGTTTGATTATTAATTCTAAACATAAATTCTGAAAATATTAGACTTTGCAGAGACGGAAACATATTTTACAATCAAACACAAATATCTTAAATCTGGTAGGTTTGAGATTCAACCATGACNTTTTTTTTTTTTTTTTTTTTTTTATAACCAATTAAAACTAAAACTAAGTCAAAATACAACTACTTGTACCCATCATGGCGGGAATAGACACTGGGTCATCGGAGTTCCCACCATGATGGGCACTTACAATTCAAATATAGTTTACCGTAGAAATACAAATAACTACAACGAAAAAGTTAATGTCTGTCTCACATTTGGTGTCAGGATCTGTGAGTAAGAAGATTTGAAATTTTGGGAGAAACGCAAGTGCAAGGCGCTATACGCACCCACAGTGTTGGATATACATTCAAAGTTCAGTGAATATCACCTAACATCAAATGCAAGACAGAAATTATATACA
Organism: Aurelia aurita; assembly: GCA_004194415.1. Classification (NCBI taxonomy): domain Eukaryota; kingdom Metazoa; phylum Cnidaria; class Scyphozoa; order Semaeostomeae; family Ulmaridae; genus Aurelia; species Aurelia aurita. Next base: position 542,742 of record REGM01000024.1, on the reverse strand, counting down.
AAAAACTACTGTACAAAGATGGGAGGGGGTGCTGCTTTGTTTACATCTGAAGCACGCCTCAAAGCCACCGAGACCGAATTTGTCTTTAACTCTGTTCTTAAAATTCGGCCTTATGTTATTTTTTGGGTTCCTGAAAATTTGAGTTATTTTGTGGGTTTGAAGAAATCGCTGTTATTTTTTGGACTTTTAGAAAATCATCGCTACTTTTTTGGGGGAAAGAGAACTGACTTCTTATTTTTTGGGTCTGTGAATTTTTATATTATTTTGTTGCATAAAAGTAAAATTACACGTATTTTTTCATAAGAAATAGCTTATAAGAAACGGTAGGCTCAATTTTGTAAAACTTTAAGAAATTACCCTACCTGAATTAAAAAAGCTATGAAACTTTTTAATTTGAAGATTTAATTTTCCCAGGTCACTCTAAAATTTTCGACACTGTACAATAACAGTGGATGTTTTGGCATTGTTTTGAGTGCGAATTATGTTATAACATGTTTTGAGATCTTACTAAGTAATTTGAAGCCCTTCTAACAAAACTATATTGGCTCTTCACTTGGGGCATTAACAATATAAGAAACGCATAAGAAATTTTTGGTAGCAAAATGGCTCTAAAATTTAAGAAATTACCTACCAACCCCGGACCTTAGTTTCTTATGAAAAAAAACGTGCAGCTCAAATGAGCATCTCTGAAATTTTACCGAGTACGCCCCTGGACTGATGTGCTGTATTTACACTCATAGAAGTACTTCATTTTTAGCAGCACCTTGAAAACCATCGAACATTCAATTTTGAAATTAGAAATAAACTCCGCATACGCAAATCATGAAGGGGAGGGGGATCCCTGGTACCATCGTTCTTTTTTGGTATATCGTCCGGTCGAACAGTGGCGGACACTAGAAGGGCGAGGGGGTGCAGTCGCCCCCCCCCAAAGCTAGGTAAAACAAGGACGTTTTGTTTGAAGACAATGGAAATAAACAATGCTTTTTAACTGACACGATAGCTTCGCCCCCCAATATTTGGCATAGTGTCCGCCACTGTGGTCGAAGCACCCGCAAGGGGCCTATTACCGAAGATGACCAGACCACCCCTACTGGCAAGTCAAGTCAACCCAAGGACTTTAAAGACCCATTGCTAACCATGATCCTTCGTGGCGCCAAAGTCGACTTTCTTATTATCTGAAAGTCGTTTTTTGCCTAAATCCTCTTTATATTGCTTTTCATTCGGCGCACAAAGGATCGTGGTCAGCAATGGGTCTTTAAGCTTCTCTCCGAAGAGAGAAGCATACAGAACTTTTTAGGATGAGCAGTGGTACTTCCCGTTTAGGATGAGTGGTGGTACTAGCTTTTGTAGGCTTAAATTAGCTGTAAATTTAGCGATAATTAATTCTCGCCTACTGTATAAATAAATTAATGATGATGATGATGGTACTATCGTTAACAATTCATAACTTACGTTTTCTTTCGTCAGATCATAGAACCAGCAAAACAAACAGAATGGAGCAAACATGAATTTGAATTGCTTCTTGATGCTTTAATTGATTGTGAAGACAAAATCAAGCAATTACTAAGGTAACTTGTTTTCTTGTTTTTCGTAAAAAATTGCAGCTTCATTTATTAGGGTTCCTTCTTCCGTCGTTCCAAGGGTTTTCTACGTCATTACGCTGGATATCTTCCTGTTCCTACTTCAATTTCGATTTAATTCAGTATGAGTCCCACACTTGACACCATGTTTAAACACCTCGCAGGCTGACAGGAAGAAGGACACAACGTGTGCTTGGTCAACTTTCAACTTAAACAACAACAACAACAACAACAACTAGAGATACTTCATGTATTGTAACATTTGAGTGTTAAAAACCAGAAACCCGTTCTGTAGAACGGATTCACATTACTCGCAACTTTTTCTTTATTTTGCTCTTTTTCTCTTCGCAGATCCAGCAATCCTAAACTTGGTTCCAGCTTCTGTCGGTATTTGAAGCCAATGAAGGACTGTCTCTTGCAGATGTACCATACTTAGATCAGAACCAAGCTTACGAAAGGAGAAAGGAATAGAAAGATGGTACAGGATGTCTTTTAGGGCACAGGCATGAATATGGTTCGCTGCGCTGACTGCGCTGATGGATACTGCAACTGCTAAGGCTCGGAAGATCTCTCTGAGGAGTTACTTGTACCAGTACCCCAAGGGTATCATTATTGTGGCTTAGCAATTCTCTCCTCTGCGAGGTTTCTTTTGAAAAATTACAGACCGCGGAATCACGGACCGCAGAACTGCGGAACAGACAAAGAAACGTCGCGGAGGAGAGTAGCTTAGCAATGTATGTCATAGGTAAAAAATTTGTGCCTGATTGGTGGTTTTTAGCGATAGTCACTCATGATTTTTGAAGAAATGTTTGAATTTTGACGGGACGAATTCTCGAATCTAAGTCAGTATCTCGGCTATTCAAAAGAATCCCGACCAACTTAATTTGGTGATTGTCTACGCAGTTATAGCATTCACAAAGAGGGGGGTGTTTAGGCTTATGACCTTTCGTCCCTTGTTTCCCTGCGTTAGAGATATCATCAAGTCGAAGAACGCAGGGAAACAAGGGACGAAAGGTCACAAGTCTAAGGGGTGTTTTGACTCGCCCGGTAGCATTTAAGTATGCTTTTAGCGAGTACGTATTGAGAGAGTTCCATGAAGGAAAAAGAGTCTGTTACCCAGGATAGTATTAATGAAGCAATTAAAATATAAAAGAAATGACTTAATTATTGGAAGTGTACATCATGTATATAGATAGATAAAATTTAGTAGATTTTTGTTTCCAATTCATCACATTAAATTTCGTCAAATTCAGTAGCTTTACTTTAGAAAGTATATCTTGCCAAACACTTAGAATACTTGGAAATCCGAAGGAAAAAGTGTGAAAAGGGTGTTCTTAACAGTGCCACTCCCTTGTCTCTGGAAAGGCTGGTCAATCTTTTACCTGGAGGACAACGGGACAATCTCCCGACAATCTAGAAATGTTCAGAGAATAAATCAGGGTACCCAGGGTAAAATCAGGGATAAATCAATTTGCTTTGTGTTTTGTTCAGGACAACATTGCAATAGGACCGTGACTCGCCAGATATTCAAATGCGCAAAATGCACTGCAGTAGAAATCAGATAACTATTTTTGCATCATTACGTACAGAATTAATTTAAAAGTGACGAATAAATTCTTTGAAAAAATCAATGCAAACTAGACAAATATCCCACGCAATTGGTCACGTGCACTGCGGAGTAGCTTTTTTCTGCAGACCTTGCAAAATATTCTTAGTGANGTCTGTAACTTTCGTTCCGCATCTTTAATCTTCTCGTTGACGATACTCTCCTTGATACGTTCATTTTGCTGTGATCTTCCTCCACCAGACTCCATGATGACGAAGATAAAAAGAATGATTTGCACTGACAAGAATACCTGGAAGACTCCATTAGCCAATGTGGTAGCATCTTTTACTAGTCTCGGAACGGGAAAGAAAAAGAGGAAAGTGTTTTGAAAACGAGGATTCCGTCGGTCGTAAAATGACAAATTTTGATATGTTACATATAACGACGCCAGAGCAAAAACAAAATGGCTGAAGCGGTACGGCCAGAAAGGAAGCGAAAAAAAGCAAAGAAAATTGAAAAGGCAAGCCCAAAGACAAAGAGAGAGAGTCCTTCAACTAAATGGTTTGTTGAAGATGAATCACCAGAAAGTTTTAGTGGTAAGAGCAAGGCATTTATTTTGTTAATATTCGTGACATGATGACAAGAAGAGATGGGGAAATATACAAAATTGGTTTCTTAGAAATTCTTTTGGGCCTAAAATTGTCCTTGCAGTTTGTAATTTTTTTACACAACTTTGCTGCATCTATTTCCATCCACCTTCAGGGCTGAAATTCAATTTTTGTTGCGTCAACATGCTGTACGCTAATTCAGCCTGCCCGTTCCTGCTTTTTGTACACTGACTGTGACTGTGTGTATATCAACATACAGATTCAAGGTAAAAAATTGACCCTGAGCTGAGAAACTGTGCCACTTCTAATCTCACCAAGCTATTGGAGGACAACAAATCTCTGATCCTAATAAAAGAGAACAATGAGGTGTGGCGTGTGTAAAAGAGCCTCCAATCCAAAAATTATATTAAATGCACTGATGATCATCAACCAGTTCGCAGAGTGTGACAACTGCATGCACAAGATTTTTCAAAAAATTTTGCTTTGCACTCCAATCTTGAACAGGATTGTTTGTTCTTTATTTGAAAGACAAAGGCATCACAGACTTTGCAAATGAACGCATCTCTTCTTTGATGGTATTTAATGCACGAGCGAGATCTCGTTGAGAACTCTACAAACTGGATGATCAATTGTTTTCCTTGTTTTTCATATATTTCTTTGGAAAAGTTGTGGCTGCTGTAGGGATTTTCATGCAGAAATTTCAGGTGTGTCAATGCCATACTTCCCAGACTGGTATCTTCTCCTGGCATCTATATTCTATAGCCAACATTTCTTGCATCATCTTTAGACAAGTTTTTTTTTAATGTCAAAATCCGTTTTTTCTTGTTCACAGAAAAAGCTACCTTGGGAGCTGAAGAGACAAAATCGGAAGTTCAACTCACAGAAGAATTAGATAGAGGAAATGACGCCAATGTTGCAAAAAGTGGACACGAGGATGCTGACACAAATAAGGATGAGAATCTTGACGAGGCAGCTATTTCTTTGGAAAATAATCTTGAAAATGAAAATAATGACACCAATAAGGGGGGACAAGATATTTGTTCAGAAAATGCTGAAACAATTTTGGAAGACAACAAAGAAAAAGGAAGTGCAAGTAGGGGAGAAATTTTGGAACTTCAGGAAAAAGTTGATGATGACGTTGTTATCAATGAACAAGTTGCTACTAATGCAGAGCATGTAAATCTTGGAGAAGCTAGTTTGGTGCACGCAAAAAAGGAGGAAGCTAATATCGAAGCTAGTGGTCAGATAACGGAACATCAAGATGGAGAAACAGTAGATGACCATTTCAAAGAAATTGATTCAAATGTAGCAGAAACTGGTAGTCAGGATTGTACTGCAAATCCAATTGATGAGAATCAAACCGCAGAAAAAGAAGAAACTTTCGTAGCTGTAGGAGAAGATTTTATGCCGACAACAGAAGTTGAGAACAAAGAAGAAATAGAGAAAGTTAATGCAGATTTACAAGACATCGACTTCAATGTTGCTGCAACAAATATTGTAAACATAGATGAAGATGTGAACGAGCTGAATAAGTTGGTAGCAACTGAAGGCACTGTTGTTGCTGAAGCAGAAAATTCACAAGTTATTCCAGACAGTAATATAACACTTGCAGCTGAAGAAGAAAGTAGGCAGGTTACACCAGATAGCCTGACCATACCTGCAGCTGAAGTGGAAAGTATTGTGTCTGGGGATTCAAGCTCCCAAGAACTTTCTCATCAACAGCAAGAAAATGTTTTGTCAATTGATAGTCTACCACCAAGTGAAGAGAGCTCTACCATCAATCAAGAAACATTGAGTTACCCAATGAATCAATCTGCACAAATGACACAAAGCATGTTTATGCAACCAGTGCAGAATATTGCTGTCAGAGCGTATGAGTATACCCCTTCTCTGATTTCTCAGACAATGCCAATAATTCCTGCAGTTGGTGTGAGACATGAGGTATTATGCCCCTTCACAGAAGAGCAGTTGAGGATCTTTTACTTCAACCCAGAATTGGAACAAATCACTGTTTTTATTGACCAATTTTTGCAGGTAATTTCAACATCCTCTAAATCGATTAGCCAAATAATGAATTCAATTTTCTGACACTTATTCTGACACACCCGCTTTACACATCATCCCTTTACTATTATTTGTAATCCTAGATTCAAAATTTCAGTTTGCAATGTTTGATTTTTTTAAATGAATGAGTCGTAGTGTCCTAGTCTTCGGCCCATAGGTAGCTGTATCTACAGTACAGGCCTTGTGTACATCAAAATCAAGGACTTCTCCTGATGCAGATAAAAAGTTTTGCAAGGTATGGAAGACTGCAAGAATGTTTGAGGAATTCTTAGGCAAGAGAACAGTTTGGTGTACACAGGGCCTGTACAGCATATAGACCAACAATATTTGTTCTCAATTTTTGNCACACCCGCTTTACACATCATCCCTTTACTATTATTTGTAATCCTAGATTCAAAATTTCAGTTTGCAATGTTTGATTTTTTTAAATGAATGAGTCGTAGTGTCCTAGTCTTCGGCCCATAGGTAGCTGTATCTACAGTACAGGCCTTGTGTACATCAAAATCAAGGACTTCTCCTGATGCAGATAAAAAGTTTTGCAAGGTATGGAAGACTGCAAGAATGTTTGAGGAATTCTTAGGCAAGAGAACAGTTTGGTGTACACAGGGCCTGTACAGCATATAGACCAACAATATTTGTTCTCAATTTTTGGTGGCATCCAAAGAAATCCATACACAAAGTATTTAGTGCAACTCTGAAAACTATGAGTTTATAACTTTCATGATTTTCATTAATATCTTTTCATATCTTTTTCTAGAATGTCAACAAAGAAACACATGAGTTTTATGAGCTACTGAACACCTATTGCAGAAGCAGACTTTCATTTGTTAAAGTGACTGACGAAATCAAGGTATTCTCTACAGTTTTATCAAACATGAATGGCTAAACATATTTTTTATGTAAACCATAAAATAGCAATTGTTTGAGATCGAGTTGTTGTAGCATACTGCTGCAAAGCTGCCTTTTAGAAGCTATTCTTTTGATTTTGCAAACCTGTTAGCTTGCAAGACTTGAAAATGGTGACACGATAAAGTTGACACGATAAGGTGACACGATAAAGTTTGCTCGTCAAAGTATGATGTTACATTTTCTATGAAATTTGTAGTATTATACCCAGGAAATGTCTTCTTTAACTTGGTAAAGATCAACACGTTATACAGGATGTTTATAAAAATACGCAACCCACCTTTTGTCGAGATTCTTCAGAAAATAATAATATTTGAATTAATTTGACGCGTACCATATGAAGGCACAACCTATCTTCTTTTTTCCCAATGATATCCAGCTTGGCCACATTAATTGAATTACTTATCACTTAATTGATGTTTCAGTAAGTATGCCCTATTTCAGATGTAGGAAAGTGGTAGGGCATTTGCAAAGGCGAAAACTCATCTTTGTGAGAGTTAGTTTTATCAGTTTTGATAAATTTATCTCTTGGGGGTAAATTTGTATGTTTCCTATCTAAGGGCATCACTTCAAGTGCTTCTAGGCCTGAAATTTTTTCACAAAAGCTCTTTTTTAACTTTTACGGTAAAAGAGGTGTTGATTTTGCTGTTACAGCATGCTGCATTTAAAATCAGTCATACTTATTCAAATATCAATTGAATAATGAATAATTCCATTAGAATATCCAAACTGCATATCATTGGAAAGAAGATAGATTGTGCTTTCAGACAGTATACATTTCATCTATTCAAATCTTATTATTTGTTGAAAATTTTCAATTATACTTTGTGTTGCGTTTTTTCTGAAACACGTTATATATATGCACTTTCAGTTTTCCTGCTTAAGATTTTGAAGTCTGTCCATAAGAAAATGCAGTCTTCACCAATCTCATGTTATATTGGTGTTCTTTCTCTACAACAACAGACAACAAAGCAAGCAATTCTATCGAAAAATGATGATATCTGGACAACAAAAAGTTGTGAAGCTGTTGGAGAAGTAGGTCATAAGAAATTTTTAATCTGCAAGGTTATCCAGGAAATTATCACTATGGAAGAAGAAACTGTCCTATGAATTAATTGCACCATTTATTTTTCATTTAAATCTGTTTTCTCATTTGGCCTCTTCTGATGAATCTTGCCACAGAATATAATCATGATTGCGAACTCTGATTGGTATTCTAAACATATACATTTACTGGCTTTGTGTGCATCAACGTCAGGAAAATTTCTCAACGTTTTTTGTGATAAATGTGCTTGTGATTTTAGAACAATCTAAGTGATTTTGACCGACTAACGCTTTGCATTTTAGTTGACATGTTCCCTACACAATCAAGCTTACTCTCTCACCATTCATTTTAGGGTCTTTGCAAAGACNGGAAGAAGAAACTGTCCTATGAATTAATTGCACCATTTGTTTTTCATTTTAAGTCTACAAAAAAATTATTTTCTCATTTGGCCTCTTCTGATGAATCTTGCCACAGAGTATAATCGTGATTGCGAACTCTGATTGGTATTGTAAACATATACTTTACTGGCTTTGTGTACATCAACGTCAGGAAAATTTCTCAACGTTTTTTGTGATAAATGTGCTTGTGATTTTAGAACAATCTAAGTGATTTTGACCGACTAACGCTTTGCATTTTAGTTGACATGTTCCCTACACAATCAAGCTTACTCTCTCACCATTCATTTTAGGGTCTTTGCAAAGATAAACAATTAGTGAAAAAAATTATTCCTTATAATCAAGTGGAATTCCACGAAGATGAGGCACATCAGTTAAAAAAGCTTCTGAAAGATCTCCGAAGCAACGTGCATGAGGTGAGATAATTTGTGGTCATTGTTGGCATTAAACGCACAAAATTAAGACATCAATATTTTAGATAGTTCCAAACGTCCCCGACTAGTTTGATGTCCGAAATTTTTTATGGTCCGAAATATTTACTGTCTAACATGTTTTGCATTGCAGAAAAATCACAGGAAAGCATTTTTACTATTTAAAAGCGTAATGTTTTTGCTCACAAAACATATTGAGTAGAAAAGGGAAGTGCTGAGAGATTACTAAGTGCTAACTACTAACTACTATCTTAGTAGTACTTCAGTAAAAACCCGCGTATAAGAATCTACAATTTTGCAAGTCAGCCTGGGTTCTTAAACAATGAATACAATGGGTTGGTTCTTATGAAATGGTAGTCTAATTGGACAATTTCAGCCTGCAGGTTCTTAATCCACTAGGTTCTTATACGAGGGGTTTTACTGTGCTTACTTAGTAGTTGAACTACTAAGCGAAGCAAGATACAATAATTATTCAACAGAAATTTCCTATGAAGAAGCCTTATAATAAAGCATGATCTGTAATTTTGTAACATCTTTATCATGACACAAATTAGTACTGTAAATAGATTGCTTTTCAGAGTTATCCGAAATTTCTCCAAAAGCGTCTGTGAAGAAACGTGCGAATGTTTTTGCATTTAAGATTATTAGTGCTGTCAGGATCTCAATTTAAAATGGATACCGAATGGAAAAATTTACTTCAAATTAGTCCTCTTATTAAGACTTTCTCGTTTTGTAAGAATAACCTTGATTTAGAAATAATTTGCATCATTTTGCAAAGGGCCTAAGCAAAGGGCCTTAGTTAAGCTCCATTGGATCCAGTGGCACTTGTGTCGGATGCAAAAGCTTTTAATTGAGAACAGTATATTTATTAATTTTGATTTCCCTCTCTTCCACAGGAATTTCAACTAAAATCATATAACAGCCAGTTGGCAAAGATAAGAATTGAATGCTACATCCACAGTTTACTCGATGGCTCATCGTTTCTTAGAAGCATCAAAACAGAGGATTCAGTTACAGGTATTTTTTTAAACTAGTATTTGAAAGCTTGTTGAAAAAATGCTAGGATTGAAAGCAATTGCTTTGCAATTGTATGCTTCAAAGCAAAGACAAGTGCACTGTGTATTCACCAAAAAGTGAGAGAAAAACACCATTTGTATTTGGGCGAAAATGACACAACTCTTTGGAATATATTGTTTATCTTTCAAAGCAGAAACTTTACCGAATATCCTAGGGTGGAAATTTTATATCATGATGGAAAATTCCATTCATACACTGCTCTGCTGACTCCTGGATACCTGTTTGACAAAATGGTTCTATGAAAATCTTCTATAACTAGGAACAGCACTGGCTGATTTTAGCACACTAAATTTTATCAACTAATTTGATCGTTCTTTTCCACGATGAATCTTCAAATAGCATAACAGAGGAGAATATCGATTGGTCTACGCGTAGGCTAAATATCGCCAAATTACAACCAAATAAATGCCTCACATTTGTCCTTACCTTGCAGTAAAACCAGGCAGATAATTATTTTAAATTTGAATACTTTTTGCAGCGAAGTTGCCAAGATCTCTCAGCCAAGATGACATCAGAAGTCTTACCATGCTACAAGATGCAATTAGCATTCTATTTTCATTCAAAAGAATGGGTGAAGTTGAAGAAGAGTTCTGCAAAGACATTGATAGTTGGCTTGAAAAACTTGTAAGTTTAAGCTTATCATTTTGCCATCCTATTTTTTCTTGGAAAGTTTAGCTGTGGTGTGATTCTTCGCAATTATCTGCAGATGTCTCAAAAATAATATATCCCATCCTTCGTGAAACTAACAATAAGGTCGATCTCCGTCGGAGATCACTGCCTGAAAATCTAGTAACGCTAATTGGAAACCATTGTTTGTTGTTGAAAAATGTATGAAAACCCGTGAAGACCTCTTTTCTCGATTGACACAACCTTTTGATTGTTGTCTTTCCAAAAATTATAAATACCAGCCTCACTTAGTCCATCTTTGTTTTTGTTTTCTTCTAAAAACGTAGTCTACCCTTGTTGGTTTTGGGGCTCGAATCCCATCGTCGGAAGTACAAACCACATCCCAATAGCCAAGTCAGCTGTCCATCCTTCCTAGGTCGGCAATGGAGTAATCAGAGCTAACTCTGGGGCCACAAGCCATAGAGGCGCAGACCCACATCAGCTGTACAGTTGCCTATAACCCCCAGCCTACGTTAATAGACGAGAATTGCTTGCTCGTTTGCCCGTCATTGTATTGTCTTTAGAATCCTTTCTTGGTAGTGATACAGACAGTACATATACATTATAACTGCATAATGCTCATTTGTTGCTCTTCAGGTGTCAATACTCCAACGAGCTGGTGCCTTGCCCGATTATTTCTTCATCTTGAACCACCTTCTGCGTTGTCCACCTCTCTCTATTGCGCCAATGGCTCATTTCATCCAGTTTCCTGATTTCAACTTGTTTAATTCCGACGAAGTCTTTGATTCACCACTCGTACATCATTTCGTTGTCATGCTGGCAACTGTTGCTTTTCCTGTCAAGTAAGCATTTAAATAATTTTTTATCCACACTAAGCAGGCTAAGGATTGCCATCGATATTGCATGATTTACTGCTTTCGACTTTATTTGATTTAGAAATTTTGCATCCCGGATGAGTCCTCTAGATATAAATCCAATTTGAGAAAAACCATAATTAATTTTTATTCGTTCGAAAAACCAAAAGAACCATCAATGCAATTAGGGATTAATTTGAAGTTGGAATTTTTTGCCATGAAATTTGGTAGATGTAATTCATTGACAAATCAAGACTCAAGCAGGGAAGATTGCAACCTGGTTCCGAGGGCCAGTTTCCTATTCAGCAGCCTCCTTTTGGGTCATGGGAATGAGGTTGGGAAGATTTCTCTTACGGAGCTTATGAAAAGTATTCGAACAGAGGATTATCCCAAATTTCTCTTTTTAGAAATACCAACTCACTGTGATTCATAGCTACTCCGGATCATTGTTTCTAAATGGTTCAAAGTTTTACTGATATGAATCAGTGAAAGTAAGCTTAATTGCAAATAACTTCCATGTCTTTAGTTTGAATAGTAATGAGGTGAAATTCATATTCTTCTTCTTCTAGGGAAAGAGCGAAGTTTTTGATGAGATATAAACATATGATGAAACCTGCAACGAAAAGAAGTATGAGTTGGACGTTAGTTGACGAAGACAGAGAAGAGGTTTATTTTTTATTCGTGATTTATTTCTAACCTTTATGTTATTTTTTTATCTCTAACCATCTGGTGATAAATCGAGAGCCCTGAATTTTCCTCACCAATACTCTCGTTCTTGCTATATATAATGAATTAGTTTGGTTTAGTTTTTATATTTTCTTTCTTTCTTTTAATAGTTATATTTACAGCCATACCTTATATTAGGTAGTGCATTTGTTGCATTAAAAATGTACAGAACTGCAAAATTCCTTTATGAATTAATGTAGATCTTTATAAAATGATATAGACCCTTCAAAACATATCAAATCTTCAATACAGCTGGTTATAAAATCGTATTGCATATGTTGGTTGCCATTCCTGTCATCGGTGTTGGACAACATACTTTTCGTATGTTCCATTGTAGTTCTTAATTTCAAATCATTTTTCTTGTTCTTTCCTAGGATGAAAACCCCGAAGAAAGTTGGTGTCTGCTAATGGAAAATGACCTCGTGGCAATTTTTGAACAATTTCCATTTGAGAAGCTCTTTCACTACCTTTTGAGAATGAACGAATTCCAAGGTAAGCCTGTGTGCTTTATAAGACAGTGGTGTCGGAAATCTGTGGTGGTTATTAAATATGTTCTTGTGGTACATGGTAATCTGCAAAAAAGATGACTCAGAAATGAAGCTTGCCAAACATGAATATAGCGACTTTGTGAGCTCCTGTTTGGGATGAGAAATTTCCTTTCTCTGTTTGCCAATGTCTGTTAGTTCCAACTTTGGTAGTGTCCCATAGGGATCTTTCTTTTCAATGTTTATTGGCCATAACAATTTCAACTTCAGTACTGGGTAGCTTTTGCAAGTTTCATCTCCAGTTTTGGGTTCAGTAGGTGGCTTAATGGTTAGCAATAGCAATCTCGCCTCTGTGTCAGACGGGAGTATTCAGCAAAACGCGAATTTGAGTGGATTTTACCATTTTCTTTTAGATGAGGTCAGCTACTCAGCAGCGACTTCCTCAAGCAATGATGTCATGCGAATACTTGCCTTTACTTCATGTATGGTGAAGCTTCTTGGCCAGCTTTTTGATACGTACAATATGTTGAGATATCGCCAGTTCGTTAAACGAATCAGTAGGACTATAAGGTATTTCTTTTGCTATGGTTGTGCTCAAACTTATTACGGTCGTCTATAATGTACAAGTCAACAAATGGTCTTGCACCGGAATATCTGTCCAAGCTGTTTATAAAGAACTCAGCTCATAAAACACTGAGACTGAGAAACACCGAAACTGACTTGCGTGTACCACTTTTCAAAACGTCAAATGGGCAGAAGTCTATTTCATTTCGTGGACCTAAGCTTTGGAACAAATTAAGCTTGGATGTCAAACATGCACCCTCTCGTCCCACCTTCAAAAAAGGTTAAACGAGTCGTTGCAGAAGAGGGTTTGATCTCACTTTTCTTTTGATTTAGTTTCGCTTAATTTTGTTATGAACATTTTTAGTTTTTTTATTGCTATTTAACTTAATTTAGCAACATTTGTAAATTCGGTTTTTACTTTGTAGTCTTTTTGCACGGCCCCCTGTAAAGCAGTCTCCACAAGACTGACGGGGCTACCGTGGTTAAATATAAAATGAATATAAAATGATATAAATATAAATAATATAAATAATATAAATAATAATATAAAATGAATGAATAAAATAGTTCTCACAACGATTGGAAAACTTCACAAAAAGTGAGTTACTGCTAGTCGAAGGAACAACAAAATACATTCTTCTGAAGTTTCACCTTCCCTCGAACTGCTTTTGTGAGATTCTTCTCCTTATGACTTTGTTTTACGATATTAAGCTCTTCAGAACTTGGAGTTGTGAGAGAACGTTGATCAATCGTATCTGTTTATCTGTACAAATGTTAACAACGTTTTGTAAGAAGCTCGGTTCAATACATACCAAAATTTTGGCCTCGTCCATTCCAATTTTGAGCTACAAGATTATGAGTATATACAAATCTATCATGAACAGTTATTTCACTAGAATCCATCCAACCATTTTATAGGTATTCTCACCGGATAAGTCTCACGAAATTCCAAGACTCTAAGGTGCTACACACCTAAGACTGAGGAGAGCAGTGGCATAGCCCCTAGGGAATAGGACAGTATATAGGTAAATTCGGAGTTCATTTCAGCCTTCTTTGTGAGAAACAAGCAGTGCACGGTAATAAAATCGACCCACCGCTCCTCCCTCAACGACGGTTCGCACGATCCTACTTTCCTTCCAGACAGCGAAGCCCCCTTCGCTCTCTCCATATCTTAGTGATTTGGAAGGAAGGGAGAATGATCCGGTGAGAATACGTTGGTATTTCTCTGTTTATGTTCTCGTGAATGCTTTTCTTCTTGTACAATGTATTACTTGTTATATTTTCATCTCATAGATTGGTTGTCCAAATCGTCTCTGATCATTGGTGTGCGTACCGAAGCTGGAGAATCGAGGTCTGTGGAGATTCAGATAAAGACATCCCTAAATTCTTGACGGTAGCAGGACAGTACAGTCTTGAGCGACTTCAACTGGAGTTCGATCAATTCTTCGCTAAAGCAACTGAACAGATTCTGAATTCGCAAAGGTAATTCTTGGGTTTTAGCTTAAGGGGGGAAAGCGGGTTGAAATGTGGCATAACATACAGATAAGTTAATAGCCAGTTTGTCATAAATTCGAAATGATTGCAATAAATAACATCTCTTTTAGAGCTGCAAAGGTTTTCTAGGGCATGTTGTAGAGTTTTGCTGTTGTCTTTGAGGCTTAGAATTGCTTTATAAGCAAAATAAAGGACAGATAGAAATATCAAGGAGCAGTAACATCAATCTTAATATCCCCCTGTAGAAGACAGTTATCGGACAGAGATGTGATTCGTGTCGGGGGCTAAGCTTTGCAATGTACTAAGCACGGAATCTAAATTCCTCGTCATACCTGAAAGGGCATGGTAAAAAAGCTACGAAGCTGAGTATCCATCTTCTTCCTTTGATGTTGCTTTCTTTCAGAAATTTGTAATTATTTTGCTTTGATTAGTTAACTTTTTGGGTTGGTTTTAATCATGATAATCATACTTTTGGCATGGCCCCCTGGAAATGAAGGTGGAGGTGAAGTTGCGTTTTTCAGCGCCAAGCGCCGGGATCACAGAAGTAGCTAAGCGCTAATCGAGTCCGCGACCCCTTGTCATGACGCAAGAGGTGGTGGTGGGATTTGAACCCCGTCCGCCTGACTGTTCTGGCTGCAAAGTCAGTGGATTACAACACAGCGCCACAACACCTTCATCTGTTTGTAAAGTGAGGGGCTACTAAAAAATTAAGTGAACGAAAAGAAATCACAGGTAATTTTCATTCACGATTCTTATTCCATTTCAGCGTTGGTGCATTGCAGTTTCTCGCTTCAATGCCCTACGAAGCAATATCAACAAATGCTGCTTGGTCACTTCTGAACCGTCTCGTTCAGATGCCTAAAGATGAGGAAGGGACACACACCCAAAGATCGAGAGTTAGCACTGCATTTGAGGATATCAACGCACCGGGGGAGATGGTTTTCTTGCTAACTGCGTTATCAAATATGGCCATTTCAAGATCCAAGGATGATCGTGACTTCATCGAATGTGTTGTGAAAAGTCTTCTGGAGGTTTGTTAGAAAATCGTTTTCCTTTAGCCTATGTTGCAGTACCGTATAGACGCGGATATAAGGGTACCACATATATAAGGGCAGTGCCCTATTCCAGTGCGGATATAAGGGTACCTTATATATGCCCTTATATGCAAGTCGATTTAGAGAAATAAAAAACCTCATTTTTTAATGCTTTCGGTTATTAGGGCATGCCCTTATGCCTTTACGGTGGGGGTATGAATTGAGAGGAATTTCAGTGTGGTTTTATAGGAAATCGTGACTTTTTGGAGAGCACAATAGCAATCGAAGTTTCTCGACCGAATCGGTGGATATGCTCGAACGAAAGTCTGGACAGGCTGATGCCCTGTTTTTGTAGCTACAGCCAAGTATAACCAATTACAAAATTGCTGAGCCACTTCTCAAGAATTATGATTTTTGCACCATCAGTGTTGCAAAGAAAACTAATAGTTGATGTTCTTTGCAAGCGTGGATATTCCCGTTATAAGCAGTTTCCCAGCATTGAATAGGGTAGACGGGGGTTCGCAGAGGCGAAAAACAGCAAATTTGGCCATGGCTCAACAATTTTGTGAGAGACTGTGGGTGCCCTACTGACGGAATATCTGGGTTAAGAGATATTTTTGCAAGGAAGCTTCCATTGATTGAAACTGATTTCTCTATGGTTTCGTTTACAGCAAGAATGCACTTCAAATCGTCTTTCTTGTCTAGCAATTCAAATTATGATCATTTTGTTTAGATTTCCTACACGGATTCTGCCACGAAAGATGTTTGTGCAAAAAGAGACTGCCGAGACTTACTTGCGGCTATCGCATCTACCCATTCATTTGTTATGTCTCCGTTATTGGCAAGCATTGGAAATCTTGCTGAAAAACTTGGAGAGGTATGCTAAACTAGTTCCTTTTATCGTTACGAACTTGAATTCGAGGTGTGTCTCAAAATATGTCATTTCAGTTTTGCGAAAAAGCAAAATTACTTGTCCAAAGCTCATGAAATGTTTTGTTTCGTGGACTTTCGCACCTGACATCTTTTTCAAGAACGCAATGCGCAAATAGTGGATAGAAAAGAAAGATAAAGAAGTTACAAAACAGTGTGACCCAAAGAATTAGAGCTTTTCGGGCTTTGGCTGCCAAATTATGATTTTAAAAGATGGAAATAAATTGAATTTGGAACAGTAACAGCGAACAGTTAGTAAATATAGATAAAGTTTATCGTTAGCGAATATAACCTTTACTGTAAGATACTGCAACACCAGGAAGAAATTATAAAAAGTTAAAACTTCACACTTCCATTTATTATAAAAAAAATTTGACTTCCAGGGCTGTGTATACATTCTGAAAGCTTTGCCGTTCAATATTTGGATCCCAGAAACAAAAGATCTTGAAAAATTGAGGTCATGGCTTCTAGAAAATCCTCTCCACTCTGCTCAACACCAAATGGCCAAAGCTGTTTTGTCGAATATGAATTTTGACATCAATCAAGTAAGTCGAACATTTTTTATTATTGTTTTTGTTTTTGCCAAGGAACATGAATCCTTGTTTACCGCTGACGGAGGGACAATGCTGTGGATTCATGCTTGCCTCATGCTGGGATGAAAGGACTTGAAAATTATGAAATTTAGAGTCATTTTTGGCACTTGATGTGCGGAATTTTGCTAGAAAATAACAACAAACAAGAGAAAAGCTAGATTACAACTTTTGAAGCTGAAAGGGGGAATGTTTTGGATAAACTATCCAAACCAAGCCTTTGTAAAATCTTCTTGAAAAGATTTATTTTTAATTACTGTAATTGACTCAATGAACAGTAATTGTGTGGCTGGTAGCAGGTAGAAACAAATTGCTTTGTAAGAAGAGAATGTTCAGGCCCGTTTTCCTTGATAGGATGCTATAGCTATTTCATGTTGCCCATTTGTTTGAAAACAACCTCATCAGATGATGAATTTTAAATATGATGGCCGTCTTTACGACAATTTGAATCCTTTTTATGATGAAGAAATAAGAACAGATTATGTTTTTTTAAACACAGATTAACTCAGATCTGTTTTTCTTTCAGGAAAATGGTCGCTTGTTTCTTCCTCAAAAATTCCATTTTGCAATCGCAGTAATGCTGGTTGAAGTTTATGGATCATGTTTTCCAGATGGACAAGGTGGATTAAAGAAACTCGAATATGAAACTGGTGGAATTATTAGTCAGGTAGGAATGATATTCTCTTATTTAGGCCCGAAGAAGGCCATATAAAGAACCTATTTGAGTACACAAATGCTCTTTTATTGGTAAAGGTGTTCCTTTTTCAGTAAGACATTTTGAATGTTAATAATTTGGTTGAGGCTCAACACTGCATTGAATATTTGTATTTGGCTTGCAGAATTAGTTTTTTAATTTGGGAAAATATGAGTGAAAGTTCATGAAATCCCCCATGTATAGCCTTAAAATTTGATGCTATGCTATGCTATGCTATGCTATGCTATGCTATGCTATGCTATGCTATGCTATGCTATGCTATGCTATGCTATGCTATGCTATGCTATGCTATGCTATGCTATGCTATGCTATGCTATGCTATGCTATGCTATGCTATGCTATGCTATGCTCTCTGATTTTTCGCGAACATACTACAACATGTTCTGCCTATTATGCAATTTGCAACAGGGAGGAAGGGCGTTGTTCTTTGATTAGCAAAATCTCATATTTGTATCAAATATACCACGCTTTATTTTGTTCGTCAACGCTATATTTCAGAGTTTAATTTCAGAGGTAAGTTACTCCCTGTTCCTGTTATACAGGAAAAAAATCCACAAGCTCAAGATATTCGAATTTTGGCTTCCTTCAGAGCTGAATTTATTTCAAGACATCACAATTTTTCTTAGGTTGGTGCATTTGCGTATCAATCGATAAACAAAATCCTGAATGCACAAGTGCAAGATAAATTCCTGACATGGTGTTGGGATGTAATGCTATCGTTGAAACTTCATACTTCTGATATCACCAACGAGGATGTTGACGAGGAAGATCAAAATATGCTGCTTACATTCGAGGAGAGCAGTGCTGAAGGTTAACCCACACTAAAGTGATTTATTTCATTTGTTTGTACCTGGTTGAAAGTATTTGGTGAAATTTAAAGTTGCCAATTGTCTATCAATTTCAACAAAATGTAGCTTGGTTTATGGGGTAATAGGTATCTTGGAAGTGACTATCATTGGAGTTTTAGAGTTATCGCCAATTCCGCTTGATAGTTTGTGTCAGAAGAGCTGATTTGATTTGATAGAATATGCCCCAATCACTAAGAGTTGCTTTTCAAGGGGGCCTGCAAAAAGTAAGAATTACAGTGTGTCGTTATAAAAAAATTACAATTTAAAGTAAACGGCCTAAACCTAGTGGGATCTTACACAGTTAAAAGTGATTACAGTCTTTCAGTCAAATTCAAAATTGTTCATTCCATTCTTTAAAAAAACAGTACGAAGATCTTTGCTTCCCCCAATTATTTCTAGAGTTTGGTAATTTAATTTTCGCTGATTCGAGTGTTATGGGTATGTATTCGTTACCCTTCTGGTTAGGTGTGCTCACATTATTGAGCAGGTATTTCTTTACAAATGAGCTCCTGTGTACCTTCCTTCTTTCTTCAAATGATTCCCGGGAAAGGGAGCACAAAATTCCACACAATGTTTCCCGTAAAGTGGTGGCAACTGCATCATTCATGCTCAAGGAAGATTGAACAAGTCTTGCAGGTAAAAGTGACACATTTTTATGGCACATTCCTGGTGGATAGTAATACTCGTCATTTTTAAGCTGAAAATTAGACACATTGCTAAACATTTAAAAATCGCGTTCAGTAACCGACCCACGTCGTTGGATAAGATCCGAATAAGATAAAACGATGATAAGTACAGTGCATTAATTTGTAATAAGCCAAATCTTCTTTAGATTATTGATCAGGCTTCTATAAAGATATTTGGAGACCATGGTACATGGATGTTTCAAGGTCCGACTTTTCTCTTAATTAGTTGGTTTGGTTTTTGTTTGCAGAAAATGGATCATGGTTTGACATTGTTCTGAGAGCGTTTGAAAAGTTTAATCCTGAGCATGCAGAAATCGAACACTGCCCTGAATTATTGAATGTCCATAGGGCTCTTAGCACACATGGTGTCCTTGCTTCATATGTAGCACTATCGATGACGAAACTTGGTCACAGGTAAACCATATCAAATGTTACCGGGTTTGCCAATATGAATTTTACGCCTTTGAAAATTCTAATTATTTAAGGGTTTGTGCAAGGTCAAAAGCTTGCATTTAGAAAGAGCAACAAAATCTAAAGATATCTCATTCAAATCGAAGTTGACCACGCGCCATGAACAATGGATAGCCAAAGAACAATGTTGTGTCTGAGTGTTTTTTGTTCTATTTATAGACAAGCCTATTTACCATTGCATAATGAATCAAGTGTTGCTGTAAGGCTGAAATTTAATTTGTGATTTTTTATTATAACTTATATTTTTCTGAGCACTGGAGATTGGGTAAATTGGAATTTACAAGAAGTAGAAGTAGGTTTCACGAATAAGAAAACAACCAATCGCTCGCAAACAAGCCGGGGCCTAAATCCATCCTGATTACATTTCATAATACCCTTGTTTGGTTGACTGCATCCTTTGTGATTGACTTGTTTGTTCAGGAAGAAATGGACGATTTGTTTAGTTAAAACATTTTGTTTAATGATTTTCACAAACGCAAACCAATAATCCTTGGTTTTCTTCGTTACAGTTACGAAATATTCATGGAAAAAGGACTAAAATTATTATCGAAGATTCTGGAAGCTGGCTGGATTGACGCAGGGCTGAGAATTCTTAGTGATATCTTCCCATTCTTTTTTAAATGTTTTCACCTACATTTGATGCGAAAGGAGTAAGTTGCATGAATTAATCATATGCGTTAAAAAAAATACAATTTACGTGACACTTATCATCAAGGGAGCGCCAAAGTAAACTTTGTGAAATAAATTGTTGATATTAAAATGAATGAAGTTTACTTCGGAGCTCCCTTGATAATAAGTGTCACGTAAAATGTAGTTTTTAAACGCATCTGTTGTGCAGTTTTTAATTTATCTCCTCCTGTTTCAAATTTTTTTTAATCTATTGTTGACTTAATCGCTGTGCTTCAAGAATTTGCTAAGGCCAAAACGCCAAAGCTCTGGTTTGGAGGTCGAGGCAAATTTGTCCTTTGTAGATTAATATTTCGACTCTCAAAGCACCAACATCAACAAACAAGGTATCTATGTTCAAGTTGACTATTAAGGAATGCTTTAACAATGATTTCGGATTGATTCGCGCTCATCTCTAGGGTAGACCAAATCTGTATACTTTTTTTGGGACACCCGATACAATTTTATTTTTTTAGCTCGCCAAATGTGAAGTGACGCTATTTCAAAAAATCATTAAAATGTGATTTTGCTGCTGATATTAAAGTTTTCTTTTCGTACAAACAATGTCAGAAGTGGCTAACTGTTTTATTCTGTGAAGATTAAAATAATTAAATTGCTACTCGAGGGCCTGATTCTGATCCCTAACATAAAAAGCATAGTATTGGTAGTCCATGTGCTTATTTCCCTAATTTTAAGCCTTTTCTATCCTGTATCCAGCCCATCCAACCATGAATATGGTTTTTTCCAATGCATTACGTTCAGCCAGAAGTCATAGCTATAGATTAAACCTGTTTTTGACCAGATTAAACCTGTTTTTGACCAGACAACCGCCATTTTCTTGCAAACGACCAGAAACCAGGTATTATTCCAAAGTGCTTGGAGGACAGAATTTAATTCTTGCAACGGATATGGAATGTTGATCTACCAATCCTTGGAAATTTCACTCTTTATAAACCTCCTATCTCGTCCCAGAGTGAGTTCGTTTCTCTACCTCTACTCTGGGATGCAAATGGCCGTTCTGCAATTTGATTGGCTATTCGAAAACAATAGCAAACACACTTATTATTTCTCGAAACCTTCCTAATTATTCAAAGAATAACAATATGATTTAGTCACTAAGCAACAATCATTACAGTGTTACTGTATTGTTTGTAATCGAGGCCGCATTATTAACGTTACCTAGGGTGTTCACTCGGTTTCGTGATCAGCGTATGACGTAAGAACACCCTGGGAACGAGGTTGCCTATTTTGGTACTTAGTTTGTAGTAAGTTGACAATAAAATGGCGATTTTATGGCCAAAAATTGGTTTACTCTCTGTGAGTTTTGGTTGCACTTTAGTATGCTCCAAACTTAGGAGCTTTTAAGCACTGACTGTTTCTAACTTTAGGCCTTTACCAGGATATGAAACGTTTCTAAATCCTATTCACTATTTCAGCTTTTTGCAATTAATTGATTGCTTGGTTCACATGGATGCCAGTAAAGCTGGATATACAGAAAAGATTTGGCAATATCCCGAACCTGGATTATACAGCCAGAAACTTGCATCAATCATCACAGTACGTATTTATATTTCATCTCTTTTCATTTATAGTTTAAAGAACTACAAGTTGACTTATAAAGTAGTCCCCTCGTTTGAAGAATTGTTGCAGAAAAAGCTTTACTTTATTTTTATTACACTAGTTTCCTTTAATAGCTTGATTGAAGTGTTTTGAATGAATCGTTGTTGGTTACCTTTAACGAAGAACAACATTAGGTAGGTTTAATTTGACAAAACATCAATATTTGAGAAGACCTAGAAAATGACCTAAATTCCGTGATCAAAATTTTCGAACTATTAAGACTGATATGTTACTTGAATGGATAAACTGTTTAACAAAGTTGCAGTATTTTTAATTATCTCTCTATTTATTATATGCTACGAAAATTTGGCTTTTGAATTATCGTTACTTGAATTGAGTTAGGGACTATCAAGTGTAGCTCTCAGTTCAGCTCATGAAAATGAATGTCCAGAGTACCATTTTTGACCTGGTGTTTCTGCCATTTTCGAGCTGTTCTGCCAAGGAGAAGACACCTTACTTGAAATAACAAAGTCACATAAATTCTGATTCTTTTTTGTTAGAATCATTTATTAATAACAACAACAGCAAGATCAGAAGACAGTGCAAATGATATTATGAAGATTTGGTTTTCATTGCTGACGTACGGACAAAACTGGTACAGGTAGGCCATAGTTATGTTTTAGATTTTTGTTCTGCAAGCAGAATTTTGGGTCTGCACGCAGGCTAGCAATCCCTAGAAATCCACTAATCAACCGTAAAATGTTCCACTCCTTCTTCATTTGCGTTCAGTTGACTTCATACTCGAAGCGTTTTTCTTGGCGTTGCCCAAGAAAGGTTAGCGTGTTTTGACGAATGAATTCATGCCTTATTTGGTAGCTGCATAAAACGCCTACAATTGATATCGAACTGCAGCTAAGCAAGGTCAACTATATATATGCAGAAAATGCTAAACAACAACCTCGTCCAAAAAGTCTGCACAGAACGAAGTTAAGGAACGCAGACAAATTTGGCTTTTTGTTTCTCACATACCGGGTGTCCCAAAAAAAATACAGATTTGGTCAACCCTAACGATCAGAATTTAGCATGAATCGATCCGAAATCATTTTTAAAACATTACTCGATAATTAACTTGAACATAGATACCTTGTTTGTCGACGTGCTTTGAGAGTAGATATATTAATCTTCAAGGGATAAATTTGCCTCAACAATAGACTTGGAAAATTTGAACCAGGAGGAGAAATTTAAAAACTCCACAACAAATGCGTTTCACACAAAAGATAATTTACGTGACGCTTATCATCAAGGGAGCTCCGAAGTAAACTTTATTCATTTTAAGTGAAACAAATTGTGGATATTACTTCGGCCAAAACGCCAAAGCTCTGGTTTGGAGGTGGTGGCAAATTTGTCCTTTGCAGATTTATCTCTACTCTCAAAGCACCAATGTCAACACACAAGGTATCTATGTTCAAGTTAACTACCGAGTAATGTTTTAAAAATGATTTCGGATTGATTCATGCTCAATTTTGATCGTTAGGGTTGACCAAATCTGTATACTTTTTTGGGACACTCGGTAGTTTTGAATTTTGATTTGTGCTAGCTTTGGTTCAGAGTCAGTCGAATTCAAGCATTGTCTTGAGTATCCTTAGCAAGTTTACATTAGCATTTTTGATAATTCCAAAAACATTTTTCTATGATCTACTTATTTGTTCTCTTTACAGGGATTTCAGTGTGCAGTTCCTCCTCGACCACATGTGCAAGGTTGTGTTTTTCACTCAAGGGAAGCTTGATGTTATTGTAGAACTTCTCTACGATAAATTCGAAGTGAGTGTACTTTTGATGAAATATATCTCCATACTACAACCTCTGCGCACCGTCTGTTAACTTGTGATTTTTAGTCTGAGTGTCAGATTGAATTTTAATGAATTATAGAAGAATGTTTGATGCATAGTGCATTGAAAATTGCTGTTTGGCTGGTTATGATGAATCAAGCATTTCTGGTAGCTTTCCTTGTCAGTTTTCTATCTCACTATGCTTGTAACTATTCTTCGGTCCAGCTGGCTAGTTAAACTTAGTTCTATTCTTTGGATACAAACACTAAATTTATAGTGGAGTAAACATACTCTGTGACTCAAGGACATTTACCTTGTATGAGTTGTCGAAAATATCAACCTCGTTTCCAGGGTATTCTTACGTCATTAGGCTATCCCTCGATGTATCAGGAACGAAATGTAACATAGGTGGTCATTAGCTAGTCACGAAGCCGAGTGAACAACGAACTCACTCTGGGGACAACGAACTCAACTAGAGGTAGAACAACGAACTCACTCTGGGGACAACGAACTCAACTAGAGGTAGAGCAACGAACTCACTCTGGGGACGAGATTGCGAAAATATGTGAATTAACAAAGATAGATTGAGTAAAGAATAAATTTGCTTAGAGCGGGTTCAGTTGATCATTTTGGTATTAGGCAAAATCTTCTTGTATATAATAATGATGTTGTAATCATTCTCGCACAGACTTTGATCGATCAACAATCAAATCGAGGAATCATATCATCAGTGATGTCATGGATTTCTACAACTGCTTCAACAATATCACTTCTTGATATCAAGGTAAGACATTTTGACATCAAGATTTCTTCCTAGGGCTACAGCAATGGCTGGGATCCAAGTTGAATCGAGCTCTGTAGATTCCCGTTTTATAAATGGTTTATATTTGCAGTCGAAGTTGTACCATTTAAAGAAAGGGTTATAAATCATAGACTTTTGAATGTAAATAGTGGAGACCAACGTGAAATATAATTTTATAGGAAGCATTTCTACCGTTTCAAATTCCTGCCGTTTACAAAAACGAATCTCTTAAATTTTATTCAAAGGCTCATTGTCAACCATGATCCTTTGCGGGACGAATGAAAAGCAAGACAAAGACAACCTAGGCCAGAAACGACTTTCATATCATACGAAAGTCGACTTTGAAGCCATAAAGGATCATGGTTAGCAATAGGTCTTTAAAGTGATTGGTTTGTTCACAGCGATGTACCTCAAAGACTTGACAACTAGTTATTTCATGGGGAAGAAAGACAGAAGGAAATAGTTCAAATTTCAGATTTTGATTCCTTGCTCATTTCATGTTCATCGTTCTTTGCAACTTCTTTGCTTTTTCTTTCAGAAACAACCAGACTACAGCTATTATGCATTTGCAGTTTTGCAAGTAGAAAAAGCGTATGAAGATAAAATCGGAATTTGGAAATCAATGTGTTCAAGAATGGCAGCAAAACCTGCATTATTGACTGAAATGGCACACAAGGTGAATTGCTAAATTATTAGCAAAGTTATCATCAATGTAGGAACCGAATAAACTTCTCATCAGATATTTCTCTTAAATTGAGCTGCTAATGATTTACGTTTTTTAGCGGGTTCAGTAGTAAGATAAGATCCCTATACACTGCACCTAGAAAATCATAGCTTTGCCACTTATCATGGCCCCGATGAGGCCATTTTAAGGCCGTGGCCCAAACCAGAAATAAGGCCCTTGGGGAGCAAAGGAACCATATGATAACGAGTTGGAAGGTGCTCCCCAGAAAGTCTCTTGCCGCCAATTTTGGTTGAAATGCTTCTCAGTAAAGTTAATTTACTCAGGAAACAAGGAACCTCTCTCTGAAATTTTCAAGATACTTTATGAAGCTCCTTAATGCCTGAAGCCTGTGGCAACTTGTCCCCATGGCTTCCTTTCGGCAGCCTTGCATGTTATTGCAGTTATGTTATCATATGAAGTGCTTACCATTTGTTTATTTCATATTTCACCAGAAAGCTCTATCGAAGTTGAAAGCATCCTATTTTCCAACATTACAAAATCTGAACATATACCGATGGGCAGATCAAGGATTGGCTTCAAACAATGATCATCCTATTCTACCTTTGATTTGGCAGCAGTTCTTTATGCTTTATCTGCAAAAACAAAACACTGAAGCAGGGTAAGTCTCCAGAAATTAAAGAAGTCTTCTCTTAAGCCCTCAGATTGAAATCTTTTATGAAATGAATCTGTTTATGTTTCTTTAGAAATACTACCAATTAATTTTATCCAGCACTTAGTTTGTTGTTTTCTACATAATTCATATCATTCTTATGTTTAAAAATTAATTGATGAAGCCAGATAAATTAGGACTATACATTTCGCAATTAAATTATTCACGCACATTACGCTTTTTCCAAACAGAAATGGTTTCAATTATTCTGTCCAACTTTGTTTGCGAAGGATGAAGCCACGAAAAGAAGATTAGATTCAAAAGCAAATTTCTGAAAAACGTTGGGCTAAAATATGATATCAATCATTTATAACACTTGCTGAAATTTATATCTTGTTATCAAATAGACCCTGTGTGGGTGTCTCTTACGTGATCAAAGCTGGTTTTCGCATGTTGAAGATCTGAGGCTGTGCTGTTGAAACTGTTTGTTTTCTTTGCGGTTATTGCTAATGTTCCTAACACTGATTTCTGTTTTTATATTTCTTCACATAGATTGCCAAGCCGTGTCGGTGTTGGTTATCGATTTTTCGACAATGTTACATACACAGCTTTAGCTAAAAAGATGCGTACACAGCTATACTCAATTGCCAGCCATCACAGGGAAAAAAGCCTTCCAAAAGAAGATGGAGATGAAAATTCGTCAAGTGTTTTCACAGATCCTAAATCGCATATTCATGATCAGACGATGCATGCTACATTAGCAAGGTAATCAGAACATAGCTTCCAAATCTTTAAAAAGGTCGGTGTAAAATTCTATCACCTATTTCTTTTAATTGAATGGCTTGAAAGCAACTTTAGCTACTTTGCTATAGTTGTACCGTTGGACTTTTCAGAAATCTTCCCGAAATTTGTTTGGTAAGATTTGAGGCTAGGGAGGAGGACGGGCAGTGGCGGACACTTTGCCAAATATTGGGGGGCGGGGGGCAAGAAAGGAAGGGAAGGGGAGGGAGTAAAAGTTGCGTGAATGTTACAAAGAGCAGGGAGATGGAAAATTACTCTATCTGAATCTGTGTCTAGTTCTCCATTTAAGACTAACCTAAAACTCCTTCATTACTCAACAGCATATATCAAGCCATGGCGCTGTGGCTTGAAGAACCTCGCCTTCATGACCCGAGCCTCTTTCTGGATGCACTGCCTGAAATATACAAACAAGTGGATCTTGAAAAGATTTTCCAAGGAGATAAGGTTCGTTAGCCATCATTTCAATTTTCTAGCTCACTTTCTGATGTAACAGCTTGTTTTAGTAAAAAGAAACAGTCGTCGATGAAAACAGGAATTCGCAACAGATTTTTAGAGTTTCGTAACCAAGAAATCAACACGAGGAGAAACAATTTCTCTCACAATAATTGGGAAATGTTGCGACTGTAAAAGTAATTGGAACAGTAGACAGTAGTGTTTGTAGGCTGTTAGACTCAAAGAGAGTTGTCGCCCTAAGACTTTTCGAAGCTTTTTCAAGTTGATTGCACCCGGTGATTTGTCTTCGCAAACAATCGAATTAGCTTCCATTGGTTTCATTTTCTGTAATATTTTAAACATCATATATATTAGTTTATTATGTAGTTTTAGCTGAGAATTTGAAATTGAAATTACTGGCATTTTTGTTGAGCCGCAGTTTATTTTCATAAGAGTCTAAATGCAAAAACGTGCAGCAGCTCTCTCGCAAGCTCTCTTGTGATAGCAGCAAACCGTGACCATGAAATATTTTACGTTTATGGACCTATTGTTGACCATGATCCTCTGTGGCACCAAAGTCGACTGCCGTATGATATGAAAGTCCTTTCTGGCCTAGGTTCTGTTTGTCTTGCTATTCATTTGGCGCACAAAAGATCATGGTTGACAATAGGCCTTTAATGCAAAAGTCTGTCATTTTCCAGGAGTTATGGCTTCAATATGTCGACAGAAATTGCATCGAAAGAGAAATAGATTCAATGGCATCTTTATGGACTTCTCCCAACAAATCGTCCAAGACTAAATCCGTTTCAAGGACTAATACGCCTGAGGAAATGCAGCAAATGAAACCAACAGGTTAGTCGAATATTCGCCTGTTAAAGCTCAAGAGTTTCGGGCAACAATCGTGAAATTAAGGGCGATTCTAGATGGGTTTTGCTCTCGATAGTTGGAGGTTTCCTATGCCTTGTTCTTCAGCTGCTAGCTATTGTGAAAACAAGAAGCGAATAACTGCGACCCACTTTACACTGTACCGGCACAGCTTTACATCCGTAACAAAAGTGTAACGGATCAGCCTGCTGTTTACACTGTTCCTGCTAATCCGTAACACTTTTTCCCCTTCTATTTATAGAATTATATTATTTTAGAGTAGTGTAGATGCTCTTGAACCGTAACAACTTTGTAACGGATTAAAACTGTACCGATACAGTGCAAACGTCGTCTGCAATTAACCAGTTAAGATTGGTTCACACAAGAGTAAAATTGCGTTAGAAATCGGTTCAGAATGCCACGAAAAAGCGCTTCGACTCAATTTCGAGATTCTGTCAGCGTCTTCTACATCATTTGGATGGAACCAAAATGTTTTGATTCTATTTGGAAGGGATAACTCACTAAAATGCGTTCAAAACGAGTTTATAAAATGCTGTATCCAACCTCGTTCCCATGACCCAAAAAGAGGCTGTTGAAATCCAGCATGGCAGCCTTTTTGGGTATTGACGTAGGAAACTGGCCCTCGGAACCAGGTTGTGCAGTATCCTAATTCTAAGGCGTTTTTACGCTAGTGTGAACCAAACCTCAGGGGCATAGATGCTGCCAGGTTTTAAAAAGGCATGGAATATCTGAAAAGTCTTCTAACGGCACACAATTTCAAATTGCTTCAAAAGCGAAACTATCATTAAACATACAGAGGAAACTAGAGTTTCATACCCAGCTGTGTTTTGCAATAAACCAATCAGAAACATCCTAAACTAGATTGGCATTGTGCTTGAAATACCAATCAGAGTTACGTAAAATCAGTGTGGAATCCAAGTTAGAAAGCGAACTCTTTCTGTGCACACGGCACTGTTTTCTGGTTTTTATGTTAAACAGATTCCAAAACTAAACATAAATTATTTGAAATTAACTATATTTGTTTTGAAGACATAGATGTAATTGGTTTTAAAAGTTTCATGTTTAATTGCTAAGTACTAACACGCGTATCCATCTGTTGATAATATTGCACTAGATTCCAAAACTATTTATATGTTTCTATTTCAACTAACTATTTGATTACTGATGAAGGGTTATGCCCGAAACGTCTAATCGTAATATTCAAAGCTATATATTTTACCTATTATCAATATCTTCGTATACATTTGAATAATTATAGCCGCACGTACAAACAACTGATACATTTACTATTTATATGTTCCAACACTATTTTGGAATCTGTTTTGATAAAAACAGCAAACAATGATTTCATTCTCTTTCTTTTAGCTACACAACGATTGATAAAACGGCTAAACCGGGAAAACAAACCAAAGCCTCCATCAGCAGTCCAAGAAAGCAACTCCCCAATCCCTGAAGTCTCAATGCAGCTACTTCTATCACGTCCACGTTTTATCCAAGAATTAAACAATGATTTAGAAAGAGTTTTGTTATTTGCCAAAAGATCAGTGGTTAACTTTGATCAACATACAGCCCTGGATGAGGAATATTATGAGCTACTGTGCGATCTTTATGAAAATTTGTGCAAGCAAGTTGCATTTAAGATCTCCTGTGATGTAAAGAAACATCCTTGTACTGGACCAGCGAAAGTCATTGTTAGGGTGAGCAGCTTTTTCAGATGAGATTATCCTAGTCGGTACGACAGATGCATTAACTGTCTTCGTTTGTACGGATGGTTTTGTGTTTTTTGCTGAAATAGACCACTCCGTTCCAAAATTATGAGAGATTTTCTCGAGATGATGGTCGCTTCGAAAATCCTTCAAAATGGCCTGAAGTCACGATAAAATTTCCCGAATGTTTCTGCCTCACAGCGATGACTTTAAAACGATCTAGGACGTAATATCCTCTTACTAGAAAAGGCACAAAAAAGTTATTCAGGGGGATTCCATCCTCCCAAGAAGATAACCCGTGCTATTACATGTAATTGTCATTGCTGCAACGAAGGAAAGCCAACGAAAGTTTGGTCATCGTTTTCGGTCTTTTCAGAGGGTTTTTTTCGAAGGGGCCTTCTCCAGAAAATCTTCAATAACTTCGCAAAGAAGTGGCAATTTAAGCCAGGTGAATTTTTAATTCTATGGCTATGAACAGTTATCGTTTGATTCAAATGCAAAAATTCTTACAGCAACGCTAGAATATATCAAGGCCTCCAAACGTTTTGAATAAATTGGTAATGACAGCTTGTAGAATATCTTCTCTCCTGTAATATTTTCTTTTTCGTTTAGTTGTAAAACCGTGTAGTTAAGTAAGTTTCTATGTTAATTATTGCCACAGGGTTGCTATGTATTTCCATGCTCCTTGTGGTATCGTCTTGTAACTTTGTGTATGTTTCTGTAAATTTTTATGCGAATATATAAAAGAAATTTTTTTTAAATCTAATAGAACATATTGACAATTAAGCAAGACATCTGCCAATATTATTGCTTTGATGTTCAGGGAAAAGTAGTTTTTCAAATGAACCCGGTATTTTAAGACACTTGATAGATTTTACTTCAGTTTTGTAGCTATTAAAAGAGATAGAAGAAATACCGTTTTGCGTATGATTCCTTAACCAAGGGATTCCTTTTAAAGTCACCAATTACAATTTGGCACTGTTACTTTTTCATCAAGAAAAATTAAAATCTTTATTGTTGTTGCAGTACGAAGAAATGGATAAGAAAGACAGACACGCAAGAATTCTTGAGGGAAATCGAAATGTTTGGGAAACAAATCTATCATCCTTCATGCAAGGATTACCTCATAACCTGTGCACAGGAGCAGTCTACGTCGAAAGCGTGATCTCAAAATTGATGCAAAGTTTGCAGTACGGAAATGAAAGTCAAAAGGTGGATTTAAAGAATGCTGGTATTAGTCTTTTCTATCTCGTTGCTGAACTTATAAATGCGGATGTGAAAAGAAATCACCCAGCTATTCAGTTCTTCTCATCGTGTACAGAAGTGCTTGGCAAAGTAAGTAAAAATGATGCGTAATTAATATGTGCGAAAATGATAACAATGCTTTGCACTGCAGGTGATAGTTTCCGTATTCAGTTTTGAAAATATGCTTAACTCTGCTTCGAATTTTTAGAAATAATTTGTTTGATGCTGTTGACTTCCCAGAAGGTGATTTCGGGAATACTTCTATTATTATTATTATTATTATTATTATTATTATTATTATTATTATTATTATTATTATTATTATTATGCATGTTACGCACAAATTAATTAACATTTAGAATTAATGTCCAAGATATCGGGTCACATCTAGTTTCCTTAGATATCAAGAACCTGTCTGATGATTCTCGCTGTGCCTAGTAGGGTTGATTTCTGGATTAACTCAATTCTTGATTCTCGTAATTAACTCAAGTTTTGACCAGCAGCGCTCCTTTTTGAAAGTGGTAATTTTAGATCGGTATCAGTTGAAGGGAGTACACGATCGTTGCTTTCTGAACATCTTGTAAATAGTTTTCGCATGTATTCGGTTGCAAGCTCATTCAAAGACTTATAAAAGATCGTTTCTCATCTAGATAATTTGATTCTCTAGAGAAGGCACTGATCTTGTTGTTTGCTTTTTGACATAATTTTTGCTACATGTTGGTCGAATTTCAGTTTCGAGTCTATAGTAATCCCCAATAACTTAACGCTATTGACAACAGCAATGGAATCATTTCCAATACCAAGAACAATGCTATCACTAGTCTTCAAACCGAGTAGCATAACTTGAAATTTTGATAGATTGGCGACCATTTGATTTGATGTGAACCAAGAAATCGCTCGAGACATCTTCTTCAAGGTTTAAAGCCATACTTTCAATAGTGTCATCGCAAGAAGAAAGTGTATTGTCATCAGCAAAATTGCACACTTCCGAATGTTCGATGATGTAGATGAAATCGTTCAGGAAAATATTGAACAGTAGGGGCCCTGAGTAAGGGAATGCTGACTACGTAAGGGAATGCTAGCTTACGAGACCGTAACTCTGTAAACTTCTTGAGCTTGTAAGTTATTGGCTTGGCGAAAATATATCAGAATCTTTTTTCGTTAATTGGATAAAGACTAGCCATTTTTCGTGGTGGGTTGGCACGTTTTCTCTTTCGAAGAGCTCCACTGTGGTAGCTTGAGCCGTTGCTCGGCTCCATTTTTCTGTTCCTAAGAAATTGTCACTGTCATACTATTTTGTATCTCTCACTGTAAATTTATGCCAGTAAGAAAATTTTGCTTCGTTTTAGGAGCTAATTGCGAACAACGAGGCTGAACAGCTACGATTGGTGAGAGCAATCCTTTCCGAAGAAGCCTCCGTGAGCTTTCTAGCCCCGCACTTCAATCCGGCTGCACAATTCCGCAGTTTCTTGCAGCTCTACTCCGCAACGGCTGAAGCATACCCTGAAACCAACGAAACAACTCTATTCGTGCTGCTTACGAAATTCGACGTGCGTGCATGGCTGTCTGTTAACCCTTCTCCGTCAGAATGCGTTTTCATGGTTCGCACAATAATCACTGCGATGCAGAAATTCGGAAAAGTGCCTGCGAAGGAGGTTGAGATGTTATTTGGCATATATCGAACGCATTTATTTCTCCTACTCAGTTACAGGTTTCCTCAACAATACAGTGAGATTCTTAGACTCCTCGCAGAGGCTTCTGATAAAGAAAACCTGCCTCTGATATGCTGGGCTGACTTCCTGTCATACATTGGATGTGTGAACGATGAACAATACATTGGTTCGAATTTCGAACGAATTCAATTGCAGTTCAATGAAGCAAATGAAACTATAATATGGCTTGCAGATTTCTTTGCAGAAGTTTCAAAATCGCGATATTATTCAAATTCGAAGATGTACACAGCGTGGAGTCAATATATTCCTTACATCAGCAAGTTTTTTTTGTATTTGTTTGTGAAGACAACAGAGCCTAGTGTTGCAAATGGATTCAGCTCTAATCTCGAAAAAGAACGGTATTTGAATCATTTTTCTTCAAACTCTTTATGATTTTGGATACCCTGAAGCCGTTGATAGAATTTTGTAGTAGTGCAATTAAAATATGCGCGTACAAACCATTATGGATTGAACGATTAGACTTCTAAGTGGGGACCAATGCTTAAAAGAAGGGAGAGACATTTATGAGAAACAAAGGAACATAATTGATACATTACTTGGTACTATAGTCCGTCTGTAAATGTAAATCCACTAGCCTAAAAGCGCCGAACAAAATGGCGAATTGTTTGCTCCCGGGATGTCCCTCTCTTACAAATATCATTGGAATAGTTTAATATTGAATTGTAAGTGCCATACATAGTGGGAACTCGCTGACAATAAGTCCTTTCCCGCTATGGATGGCACGTAGTTAATTAGCATTGTTGTTTTTTTTAAATAGTTTGGTTTCAATGAATAAAGAAAAAAAAAATCCACTAGCAGTGAGATCTAAATTCAAATCATATTGCTTAGTATTATTACCTTTGTAATATTATTCAAGCAAAGTACAGGTGGCTTTCAAGCTGTGGCCAAACGGTCCCACTATTTCAGACAACAACGCCTAACATCGTTGGATGTTGTTGGATCGCAGGATGCCAAAAGGATCCCAACAAATCCAGCAACATTTGAAGTTTGGCGAAGAAGCTCGCGTTGGGGCATAGATTTAGGAAGGACTATTCTCATCACTTTAATCCACAGACAAGTCATTTTCATCTGTGTCATGACTGTCAGAAACTGAAGTTCCTCGCCTTTGATTATTGCCGAAAGAGCTTTCTTGCGAGTCGTTTTCGAAATTATCAGATCTCCTTTTTCTTCATTTTTGCTTTGTATTTTGCAAAGAAGTATGATATCTTATATGTTTTTGTCATTACAGGTACATCAGTAGTGCATGGAATCAAATCTTTGCTGTTTATCGACCTTGGATTGTACCTCACAAAGCTGACCGATCATGGCCTGCTTCACACGTAGAACAAACAATCTTGATGGTTCAATCGTTCGTTGAAAGTGCTCAATCTCTTGCTGGCTTCAACATTGCCAATAATACCTTTAGTATTGGTATGAATATGGTATGGGCATTCTACTGTGCTGAGATCGCTGCAGGCTTAAAAGAGGAGAATTCACTTGAAATTTATCATGGCCTCTTCACTATGTCATGGATCTCATTTTGCCCCTCTGTTCAAGATCTGCAAAGAATGCTTGAGGTATTGATGTAACTTTATATCAACGGTAGTCCTATTTGCGAATTAGCTGTAGTTAATAGTACAATCATGTTTGTAAAAGCGATTCAGAAATGGTCTCATTATCCAGGGTACTGTTTTTCAAGGTTCTTTACCACGCCTAAATGCGTAATATTGCGACACCAGTTGTCCTAGTTTTTAACCATCGGGAGGGGGGGGGATCTAAATTTATGAACCTCATATGAATGGATACGTCTTTAGCAACGCGTGTCAGCTTCGCTTAGAAATCCTGGAACGACTGCACTTTAGCGGACCAGATTTATGTCATATCTCTCAGGAACGAATTCGACCAGATACCCTCCTAACCCTAACTAAACCCTATCTTACCCTAACTAAACCCTAACTAGCCCTAACTTACCCTAACTTACCCTACCTAAACCCAACTAACCCTAACTTAAACCCTAAAATAGCCCTAACTAAAACCCCTTTTCCAAAACCTAACCCTAACCCTTACCCCATGGCACATAACGTGCCTACATTGAAAGCTGGTCCGCTAAAGGGCAGACTAGCCGAAATCCCAAAGCTGGTACTTATCTGTCGGGAAAGGGTACTTTTGTTATGATAGGAATACTCGCTACAATTAGGCTATTTTATTATAGCTCCACTTTGTTAGCATTGTTTCGGTTTTAAGAACATGAGTTATCATAGCTTCAGATTCCCCAAAATGCAAAATTGTTGTACGTTGGAGACAAGAGACAGCACGGGACACGTGGTATAAGAAAACTGGCATTCTAAACAGAGAACTTGTCACTGTTACTTCCTTCAGCAAAATCCATTTGATTGCACTCCTTATTTTCTTTCAGTTACAGAGTGAAAATCCACATGCGTTCGTCTTCCTTGGAACGATCCTTTGCGGGCTGGACTGGCCAACGATTATCAATCAACATGCAAGACTTGGAAGGGGAGATGGTCTAAATGACTTCCTGCTTGCAGTTCTTAGAGTCTACGTCATGTTGTCGTCAAGCAAACCATTCGTATTGAAAGCCAAGACTCAGTTTAAGTATTTCACCGACGCTGCCGTTAACTTTCCGTGGCAGTTTATGAGACCACAAGATATCGATGCTATTTGTGGATGGTTTGCAGAGAACAGTGACCCTATTGCTGTGCTTATGGAAGAATTTTACTCATGTACCGTATTACAACTGCTGAAAATGACTTGCGTGCTCGTTAAACCGGACAACCAGAGTGAAGGCTTTCAGGGTGCCAATCCTGAAAACTGTTTGAAACAAAACAGCTACATTAAAATGATTGTAAAATTGATCTCCCGTGCGGCTGACAAGAAGAACTTTATGCATCACAAACTTGATAACATCATACCTTCGTTGCTGACTGACATCCAAAAATCTGCACGACTACGAGCCGGAACCAACGATGAACTTATCTCCTTGCTAAGTACTTTTCTAACTTTGTTGAACTCAGTGTCAAATCTGCAAGTGTTGAATGTCATAGAGACATTGATCCATAAGTTTATATCAGAGACAAACGAAGAGCGGACCATATTGTGTATGTTGTCTGCTGGTTGTCGTGTCCTAGCAAGCCTTGAGCAATTGGTAACGTTATCAGAGAAGGCGATCGAGAGTTTTTTCACGCGTCAGTCAGATGCAGATTTCAATGAAGTGTGGACCAAGGTATTACAAGTGCTGCTTATACCTGACTTAAATCAAGATGAGTTTGTTCGCAAGGCATTAACAAAGCAATGCTTGCTCACACTGTATGCTTACAATCTACACAGGCTGTCAATCTGCTCTGGACCAGAGTATGAGCTGCCAATTCTTAATGAAACATTACAATGGTGTTTTAACACTCCACCTTCACCGTTGTGTTCAGAGAAAACGCTTCTGATTTGGTGGCAGATTATGCATTGTGTTAAACGCCAAGTTTTTGCATTCACACAAAATTCACAGCATAAACAGCTCAGCAAGAACCTGCAATTATTTGCGAACTACTTGCAACAAACAAGTGAGGACAAATCGTATTCTGGTATCCTTGGGGTGATTGGTTTTGGAAAGAAAAGCTCTTTTAGCCCACAGTGAGTATGAACCCAAATTTACACTACACAGTTTTGTGGCATGGCACGGAAAAGATTTGGTACGCTTACCGAGAGAAATGTTTCAGGATAGCGATTAAAGCATGAGTTTTATCTGAATTAGGCCGTTATTTCTGTTACCCATACCATTTTACTCATGAGGAGCCCACCTCGCCATTGTCCCCACCTCGCCATTGTCCTCGCCATTGTCTTGGTACGGGGGGTGCAAGTTTTATCCGTGCCGTGTCATGCCAAAAATTTTGTAGTGTAAAGAGGGGCTAGATTTTTCACATTCGTAAAGTTGCCCTTGAAAACTGGAATCATAAATTGACATACTAAAGCTTCTTCATCTGAAAAGCATGGGAAGTTTCACTTATGAAGAACAGCATGGAAAAGCATTGAAAGCATGCGTAATAAAGCAATTCACAATTTGAATCATATGGATGTCATGTGGCTTCAAGTTTTTCAACACCAAAAGTCTTCAGCTATTCCCATCGCAGTAGTTTTGAACGAAATTAAACTTCTATAAACACGAAGTACGAATTCATAGCCACACATACAGGAAAACGTGACTAAAGTTGCCTGTCTCCTGGTTCGGATGTCAGGCGACCTACGTTTTCAGCTCAAAATACCGATTTCAAATGGTTCTGTTTTTTTTGTCAAGGAATTTTGATCGAAATGAGTTTTTCTCCAATCGTGGTCTGGAATCGACGCTGGATTTTTTAAGATATTCCCGTAAAAGTTCTTTACCAATTTTGTCAAAACAATTACTATTTAAATACCGCATTTCTAACGTCTATCTTTTCGCCCACTTTAGATTCAGACTAGTTGCACGAAGTTTGCAAGTCTTCATATTGGCACAAATACCCAGTGGAAGAACACTTCGATCATTTCCTGATGCACCAGGGGATATCAAAGGCGACAATAAGAAAGAGTCGGCCACCCAGGAGGCTAAAAATGCCTCACATAGCCTGATAAGTTTGAAGAAAAACAAGAATTATGTCTCGATGAAAGAAGAAATTAAATGGATGAGTGAGTTTATTTTGGATCCAAAAACATGCTTGTTAAATGGACCAGAATTGCTTCTGTATATTTGTGATAAATTGTATTGTAAGGTTAGCTTCATTATAGGTACTATTAATAGTGGAAATAGTACCGCTTCGTAATTGCTAGGATATCGCTGTAAGTTGATAAAGTCATTATCGTTAGATTTGATTTTTCATTCAAATGTTTAATTCCAAGTGTTCAGAACTGAATCATAATTTTCAGAGAGTAGGAGTTATTGATTCTATCAAGTAAGGTTCTCAAACTCTGTGCCAGAGGCTGTTTGCGAAATAGTTGATCAGTGGTCTGTCCGACAAGGATTTATTTCTTAAATTATAGGGAAACAGTCGAGTCCCATACATATTACAAATAGCCGAAAAGCGTAACCTAGTCCGGTGAGACCGAACTGCCCAACAAGAAAAACTACCCAGTTGATATTTTGGCCTTAATTAACAAAAAAAATTCCGCGTGGGATGGACAAACGATCAACCATTTCGCAAAGGGCCTCGCCAGCATACTTTCTTTCAAATAGAAGTTTTGAAGGAACGTTCCGATCCTGGAAAGGTGGTTGTCTTACTTTATTTTATGTCTACGAGAGGGAGGAATGTCTCGAAATACGTTCTTGCAGCCTAGAGAATCTTTCTGGAAAGTGTAGAGACTCTGGAAGATTGAATGATGACAAATCCTTGCATAAGATAATGAGCGTCTGAATTCGAAGAAAAAATACATTTCGCTTAAAATGCATACTAGTTTGAGTCTAGAAGCCTTTCAAGTCAGTTGCACGAGGCTAGGTACCCGCAATAAGAAACACACATTCAGGAAACTCAGATACTGAATTTTTTAAAAAGACAGTGGATAAAACAATGGTGTATTGTTTTTAAACAATACGCTGAAATTGAAAACAATGTTGTTAGTCGCGGGTACCTACTGTACTTGTGAACACTGTTAATGCATCGAAATATGTTACCCTCTATTCAGTAAAGTTTGAAGCCAAGTTGTTCGTATGAAGAAAGGTTTCATAATACCCAAGCCAAATCGTAGAGACAATCAAATCCTTTTTGTCTGCAAAGAATGAAGTTTTCATACTTTTTGGCACAACTCTCAAGGCCCCTCGGTGAAAAGCGGTTTTCTTGCTCAGAGAATGTGACTAAAGTCCTTTTTTGTGTGGGTATTTGGAACAATTGTGAAAGGAATTGCTTTTCAGTTTGTTGTACACTGTCAAGTTTGCCCCCTTAAGGTAGTACCTTGTATAATAACTGTCTGGAACTTTCCGATTCACCATTCAATGAGAAAAAAGTGTTTTATTTGTTTGATTTCTTAGAATTGTTTAATAGATTTAGATTGTGTTAATGTGGGTTTTGATTGTAAATTGTACATATTGTAGTACTAGAATCGAATCAAGTTTGCTTCGAGTAAATCATAGACAAAATGCAGTTAATTTTTTCATAGCGTAGCAATCATACAAAATCCTATAATGTTTCTTGGTATAACATATGTTTTACAATGCTGAATGAAGAATGTATATCGTGTTGTATTACGTATAAGAATGTTTTTGTACATGATTCAAGTAATGAAAGGTGTTCAATTTTCAATGTCTCTTGGTTTGCTTGACTTCCGTTCGTTCTGTTGACCTTTCAGGCGTCTTCAGTCCTTCTTACTGCCCCCTATCACATTCTGCATTTCCGTCTTTGCCGCTGTGATCACTGTCTCCACTTGTCCTTGGTGGTGCAAGAAGAAAGGCTGGATGAAGTTGTAATAAACAAAATGGCTGCCATTCTGGGGGTAAGCATACATGCACCAAATGAGAAACGCTGTTCGTAGCATATAGTAAGCAGGTATTAAGTTCAGTAAAGGACCTGCGAAGTATTCAGTTACGAGCAATGAGCTATAAACAACCCAATACAGTAACCAGCCCTCTATTTGCTGCTGGTCCATTGATTCTTTAGCTTTTATTGAGCAATAAAGTGGGTACGCAAGGCTGATAAAGTCGCTTGAGAATGACGCGAAATATCCAGTGGTTATATAAAGTATTACTAGACCTGCGAAGGCTAACAGAACATGTTCTTTTCGTATTCCAGTTACTCCTTCAATATGTCCGAGTCTGCTTGCCAATGCTGGGCATTTCTCTTGGAGCTGTTCGTTTATCATGCCCCAAAAGTTTTGCCATCTCTGCAACAAAAACATCTTCATTTTGATGTTGTTATTGTTTCTATATGTGACAGTGCAAGCTGGTGTTCGCCTCGTCTGTCCCGTAACAACGCTCAAACGGTTGCAGTAACGTGGTTTTATATTCCCCGGCATTATGATAAAACGTCAAATCAACCATTTACTTCGATTGGAGATCTTTTGCTGCAATCTTACGTCAGATAAGAGTCCAATTTTTGCCACAATCTGATGCTAAATAAGAGTAATACTGTACAGCGCAAACCCCTAAACTTATTTCCCTTACTACAAAGATTGTAGTGAGTCTAGATTGAGACCTCCGCGCTCCGGCCGTTGCTTCTGAGATGTGTGCTTTGATGGAGAACTTCTATCCACCAGCTCAGCTCTAGAAGAAGTTTGTTCTTGCTCTCCTTTCTGAATTCAAATAATCTTTGGTAAAATATCAGGGAGACAGCGATAGATATTATTTAATGTGATTATAAATTGACCCCAACAGAGTTCTAGTTTCTCCACAAGGAAAATCACGTTTCAAGAAAGAAAGCTCTATAAAGACTGGTAATGCGCTTGTTTTGTAAATGACGCCGCTTATGGGAAATGCTTTGTTTCTTTCTGAAGAATGCAAGGATTTTGAGCTGAGATTTCCGAGGAAAGAAGAAAGAAAAAAATATTTTAGAACTCTGCGAATATCTAGCCTGTGGAAAGGTTTCTAGATTCAAGGCCTGTCCACAGGCTACGAATATTCAACAAAGAAAACTAAACTTTCTTTTAGTGATAGTAGCCCTTTTTATAGCGCAAAAACAAGGTCAGTATTGGTATTGGCCAGAATAAAAACAGAATAGAGCAACCGTATAGTCTATGACAGAATAGAACAACCAGCAAGCTAATAAAAGAGGCAATGCTGGGCAATGCTTTACTTCACGTGAGTTTGCCGCAAAGCCACATAAAAGTTTCTGAGCATTTGATTCAACAAATTCCCCCTTTTTTGTAGGAAAGTTGTAGAAACAATATGACAAAATAGAAAACAAATACGAGAAACTGTAGCAAAACGTTTCAAAAGCTAAATTAAAAGCTTGCTATGAAAATGATTTAATTGTTGAGTAATTTCATTATCGAGCAATCTTCACTACACTTCAATATTTCAGCTTTCCCAAATATTTGGAACTTCTGCTAAATTGTTCTGCTTTTGGTGACAGCACTCAGCAAGAAACATATTTGTAGCGATCAAAGAATACACACATCATACCCCCATCATACCATCATAGTATTTGCACCAAAAAATAAGAAACCGATTGAGCATCTACAACGTGGACATTTTCGTTGCAAAGATTAAGAAACGTTAGTACTAAGGATTGGTCGTAATTTCTGATAAAAATGCATGCATCTAAGAAATTTAAAGTATTTTTTGAGATTTCCAGAATATCTTTGAAGGTGAACGACTGCGAAGAAGACAGATGTTTTTACTTCAAGAGTTACATGAAGTACCTAGTCCCTCCTCCGCATTCATCTGCTGCAAAGAACAAGTTGGGAGATCGAAGAAAGTCGTTGCAAGTCCTTTCAGTGAAGATGGTAAGATTTCTATGTTAATTAGTCGCTATAGAAGGCCATACATGTACGAATTATATTTTAGAATACTAAAGCAATTGTTGGTGAAGGGAATTAAATGTTTCTTAGCTCTGCGTTAGAGAGGGAAGTCACTAAAATTGGGTCGACTGACGACAGCTACTTTTCTTTTAGGCCCATTTCATCCTATCTATATGCTCATAAATAAAACCACTCCAATCATGATAATTGACATAGTTATAACAATACAGATATATGGTTATGAACTGAATATGCCACTTCACTTAGGCATAAAGCACATGCAAGGAATATATTCTATATATAAGAGTCAGTTTTTTTCTGGTTTCAAATCGAAAAAGATATTATGCTTTTTTTTGTTCTTTTCATGGTTGCCAAAAAATTTGAAATAGACATTCATCCGATTTATAAATAGGCCTAGTCAATTGATCCTTGAAAACATGGGATAAAAATCTGGTGGCAACGTTAATGAATATAATAATATATAATAGCATAATATATTTCGAGACTGGAAAGTACTTGGAAAGTTTGCTGCGCACGCGCAATAACTTGCACACGTCAAAACAGTCACATTTGTTTATCTTCAAGGTAAACAAATGTGATTTTTTTGCGCGTGCATGGCTCTGCTTTAGCAGTAAAACGAAAGATACATCATTTTTCTATTGTTTCATTTTTCTACGGTTCCGTTAATTTCACCACAAAGATTTTACTTCAGCCATTAAACTTGCACTCATGAAAAGCAAACTTGCCATTATGGATGTATTTTAGCTCTGTAATACCCCACCACATCTTTTTTTTTTCTGTATTTTCATCTTGTAAATTTCATCTGTCAGGGTCAAAACCAATCAGGTGGAACTGGAGGTCGTGGTGATGGAAAGAAAGATGATAAGGTATATAAAGAAGAAATGTAATTAATGTTTGTCAAAATTAA
The DNA here is from genome assembly GCA_004194415.1 of Aurelia aurita. NCBI lineage: Eukaryota > Metazoa > Cnidaria > Scyphozoa > Semaeostomeae > Ulmaridae > Aurelia > Aurelia aurita. The sequence goes on along the minus strand of REGM01000024.1, from coordinate 500,739 downwards.
ATTTTGAAGAATTTTTTGAATAGATTTATATAACTGCTGTAAGAAATTATCTTCTTTAGTTGGTTGCAGTTTTTTCTCAAAAGAAGGCAGAAGTTCTATTGAATTTGTTTTAATGTTCAATCGATAAAGGTATGGTGACAACTATTCAACGGAAACTGAATGATTGAAGCATAAATCGTCTTGTCTTGCATTCTACCTCCTTTGGTGGTTATTAATTCTTGATTCATTAATTTTAGGAGAAGAAGAGAAAGTACGAGCCACCTGTGCCAACAAGAATTGGTAAAAGAGGAAGAAAATCCAAGGGACCAGATACGGCTAACAAATTACCACTAGGTATGCTTTGTGTGTTGAAATACCGCCACTTACTATTGAAATATTCGTCAGTCGCATACTGTTAACAGTTCTTCAGTAAATCAGCTTTCGTTATCTGCAGACAACTGATTTCCCCAACAAGAAATAGTCCAACTGTGATGTAGGTGTGAAAACATTGTAATTTCTTTACTGAGGATGGAAAACAGGGGTACACATATTTTTTATAAGAAATTAAGAATTTGAGCCAATACTGAAAGTTTCTTAAAATTATCAGTTTTTGAGTACTCAGAATTTCTTACAAGTTTCTTACAAGTTCCAATAACAATCTTCATGTTTACTTCCTGTGCCCTCGTGGACTTTTCAAAACAAAGTTTTTTGAAGCCTTTCCAATGTTTAGGCATTACTCAAGTATCTTCCAAGTAATATGATACAAGAAACAAGTGAAAATAAAGTAAAAATATATGCTAAGGATTTCCTTGACTAAAATTAATAGTTGCTTGAATAATATTTTCCCATTATTGGAGTTTCTTAATTTTTTAGCAATCTGAGAGTTGAGTTTCTTATTAGCAGTTTCTTATAAACAAAATACATGTATTTCAAAGAGGATATTAATCAGTGGCGGACACTTTGCCAATTATTGGGGGGTGAAGCTATTATTTCAGTTAAAAAGCATTGTTTATTCCTATTGTTTTCAAACAAATGGTCATTGTTCTTCCCAACATTAGGGGTGACCACACCCCCTCACCCCCATAGTGGCCGCCACTGATATTAATAGACCTCTTTTCGGCATGATTATCTTCTTTGGAAAGCAGCTTTAAATTATCTTTTTTTGGATAAAAGACATGAAACATGATCTTTGTATACATTTTGAAATTTGAAGTGAACATTCTTTACTTTTGTCCTTTACTTCATGTTTGTACTTTCATCTGCTTACAATTCTTTTAAATATGTTTTTCCAATTTAGTGACACCAAGTAGGAACTGCCGCTTGAAGCTCCTGAAGTTAGAGAGAATAAAAGACTATCTTTTGATGGAGGAAGAATTCATTCAGAATCAAGAAAGACTGAAGCCACAAGAAGAGAAGATTGAGGTTTGACTTATTTGAAACTTTTTTTTGATTCCATGAATTTTTTTCAAGAAGACAATAGAAGTATTTCTTTTCTTTTGTACCAAATTGGCATAGTTCTTTGGAGAAAAGATTGCTTGTTTCAATGGAGAGTGTCAAAGAATATTAGTTGTTCATTTTTATTAATAGTACCTATTCAGCTTTTTGGTTCTATGTTATAATCTTGAGATTTGTCTGTTGTGTTAAGTGTAATACAGTACATTTATACAAGAATTGTGGCAGATACTAATTTAGACAAGGAACTTAGCATGGGGAAGGATTAAGTTAGTTCTGTCCCTTTCGTCCTAATATAAAACAGCATTACTAAAAATGGAGATTTTACCATTTTTCAATTTTCTGTTTGTAGAAAAGTGTTGAAATTAATCCATTATCAATACTTTTTACAGGAGGAAAGAAGTAAAGTAGATGATTTACGAGGTACACCTATGTCGGTTGGCAATTTAGAAGAAGTGATAAATGAGAATCATGCTATTGTTTCAACGTCGGTTGGTTCAGAACATTATGTTAGCATTCTTTCATTTGTTGACAAAGATCTTCTTGAGCCTGGATGTTCTGTTCTTCTTAATCACAAGGTGAGTAACTGTTTTTCAATCTCAATGGATTGGCAGGTCAGGTGGAAAACGCAACTTTGTTATTAATCAGAGAATGAGAATAAAGATGACAAAACATGTTGTTTTTCATTTATTCAACATATCCATATATTTGTGTATTAATTTGACGACATAATCAGTATTTAGTGAAGGCCTTAGGCAAGAAATTATTAGACCCAAATCATTTTAGACTGTCCGGAACGTTTCAAATCAACCATGATTCATTATCAACCCATGAAACAAGCTATTTATAATCAACGTGGTCTTATCAAGATAGATGCAAAAGCACTTATAAATCATGTTACTTAAATTGTGAATGGAGAAAAACACCGAGTAGAGAGTACCTGGGGAAAACTAAAAAAGACAGCGGAATTGACGACTGTTAGGAATTCAGTGATGGCCGATCTTGTGCTATTAATGGACTGGGTATCCCAAAAATTTGAAAATCACCAACAATTTTAGAGGTAATAACATTTTTCTCATTTCTAAAAGAGTTTTTAGGTGATCTTCAAAAACTTAACTCACAAAACATTTAATTCTGGCATTAGAGCAATGATTTTTTTATTTGTCTTTATCATTCAAGTTTCACATGATATTCCTTTGTAACATTTTCGACCAAGTTAGAAGCTCAATATAGACAATTGAGTCAAACCGATAATAATCTGTAAATTTTCTCAGTATGTGTCGAGCAATCACACCGGGCAGCTCTAAAAGCCGTATTTCCTAGTCTACACCAAATTTGTAAATTCAAATGGAGATTATGAAGTCATTTCTCAGCCCATTTTCAAATATTTTGGTCACTCATTATATACATAATTCTATTATGTTTCTTCACAGGTCCACGCGGTGGTAGGTGTTCTGGGTGATGATACAGATCCAATGGTTTCTGTGATGAAATTAGAAAAAGCCCCACAAGAGTCGTATGCTGACATTGGAGGGTTGGATAAACAGATACAAGAAATAAAAGTATGTTATATGGTTTTTGTTTTTATTATCAATTCAGCTGTATATTGTTCGATTTTATATAAGAAGATATTGTTCACTGATCAGCATTAAATTGTTAGAGTTTGTAAGCCCTGCTCTTCCAAGTGAGCTATCTGGCCACAGATTCTTCTCGATGCTGCAGCTATAGTAATTTCTCAGTAAGACGATGACACAAACAGATAATGGTTAATGAATTTTCTCAAGAAGGAACAAGCAACAATATTTTCAGTGTAACAAGGCACAAGAATGTCTCATAACATGTCTTGAAATAAATAAATGGAGTATTATGGTAACAAAACCTGTGCTGTGAATGACATTTTAACAATATTGCATCGTTTTCTCGTTGAAACATTTATTTTAATGGCATTCCTTTGTGGTCAAATTCTCTCTTAAGAGTATGATTTATCAAGCATTTCCGCTTTAGACAACATATTGACAGTTTATACATATCAAGGAACATCCTGCCGAGTGAGATATATTTCTCTTGAAACTTTGATCTGAACTGGTGTCAAAGTTACAACTCTTGGCCGGAGCGTTTAGAGAAGTAGGTTTATTTGGAATCGGCTAGAGTCGCTCGCATGTTTGTTTGAAATCTTTTTTCTTTATTTTGCTAAATTTACATGCTTAATTATTTTAGGAATCTGTAGAGTTACCATTGACACATCCCGAGTTGTATGAAGAAATGGGGATAAGACCTCCGAAGGGAGTCATCTTGTATGGTGTTCCAGGAACAGGTCAGTTTCAACATCAAATTTCTTTAAATTTTTAAAGCAAAATATTGTTTGTTAAGCTGCAATGCCTACGTTTCACTATGATTCATAGAGTAATGCAAAGAGTTATATTTGTTTGTTTGTTTGTTTGTGAATGTGTTTGTTTGTTTGTTTGTTTGTTTGTTTGTTTGTTTGTTTGTTTGTTTGTTTCTGCAACAAACTTGTTCATTGCATTTTCACCATCCGCTCGCCTATTTATGGACTGCAGCATAGATGGACTACCAAATAACAGAGGAACGGAGAATACTGAACTCAACGTAGCTTAAATTGATCATTCGTGTTTTCATTTTGTAGGCAAAACTCTTCTCGCAAAAGCCGTCGCAAATCAGACATCGGCAACGTTCTTGAGAGTCGTTGGTTCGGAACTGATTCAAAAATATCTGGTAAGTGTTAGCGTTAACTGTAGCTGATCTCAAATAAAGACAGTCATCTCTTTCATCCCATTAGGGCCGAAATTTCAACCTTAGCTATTGTTTACTAGATTATTTTAATGTGATGTTAACAGTGTTCCTTTAAAGTGTGCTAGACCTCAGGGATAGACATGTTTGCGTTTAAAACAATTACCTTTTCTCTTAAAGAACACTAAAGTCTGTCTCAAATTAGATGTCACGTGAAAATGTCCGCTAATAAGAACAATTGAATTGTTTTGCATGATTAATTTTACGTTATCACAAATCTCACGTGACATCTGATTTGAGAGTATGAACATAATGTATTTATTTCTAGATTTTAGTTTTGTAATTAGGTTATAAATTTTTTAGTTTTATGTGTATTAAATTGTAAAAAGTAAATTTGTTGGCACGGCCTCTGAAAATCAGTCTTAGCTGACGGAGTTACCGTGGTTAAAGAATATAAAATCAATCAATCAAACAGACGTTAGTGCTCGAGTGTTTTGAGCTGTGCTAAGGATACTATCAGTGTCTTAGTAGTTTATTTTACTTCCATGTTTTGAACAGGGTGACGGTCCAAAGTTAGTTCGAGAATTATTCAGAGTTGCAGAAGAGCACGCTCCTTCAATTGTATTCATTGATGAGATTGATGCAGTTGGAACCAAAAGGTACGATTATATTGTTGTCATACAGATTGTTATAGAGCTTGTGGACTCAAATTTTTGCCATTTACTTGCACCATCTTTAATTCTTTATGATTTTGTTGAACTCGGAAAAGTGTCTACAGAAAGAAATCTGAGAACAATGAAACCTTGGCCTAGACAAAAGAAAAGTATGTTTCGCCTGTGTTGGTACTTTGTAGCCTGTGGCAAATTTATCAATCGTTTGCTCTATCTTTGATTAGATATTCACGCCATTGCTGTAATTCTTTATTGTACTAAGAGACGTGATTTCGCTTTTTTGTACCCCCAAGCCTACAGAATGGTCCAGCCGTTAGAAATGATGCAATTCATCGACAAGAAAAACTAAAATCTCACCACTTGCAATGAAACTATTCTATGACAATTTAAGCACCCCTCCCCAGTCTCGACTGTAGGTTGATAAGTGCTTTGTCTTCTAGATATGAATCAAATTCAGGAGGTGAGAGAGAAATTCAAAGAACCATGTTAGAGCTCTTGAATCAACTAGATGGATTTGATTCACGAGGAGATGTAAAAGTAGGTCTATTATATTGTTTTTCAAGGATCTAAGTTTTGTGTGAAATTTTAGAATTTAGGAGCGAAGGTCCAAGTTATTTTTAAATGAAATAACGTAGATATCAGGGGTTGCTTATATTACAAAAACAGGATTTTAGAATAGACAGAAATAAAGTGATCCTTAAAGCGTCGTATTTCATGTCTGTCAAGTCACAAAGCTCTCTTATTCCATCCGAAAACTTGCGTTACTTTGCTATAACTGTTGAATATCTTTGTGAGTTTAAAGATTGTTTTAAGGATATATCCCTGGTGGTACCGACAGTGTCCGCCTTTATTGTTAGCTCAGCGATTACGTAATGCTTTATAATATATTATTGCAGCCATAAGACGTGATCTAAAAAGAGATCAATCAAGATTTCTCAATTTATTAATCGATTTATCTTTCCCCTTAGGTAATAATGGCAACAAACAGAATAGATTCTTTAGATCCTGCTCTCATTCGACCTGGTAAGCTGTAAATATTGTTATTCATATTTAGTCAGCATAGAGCTCAAATTCTTATTGGTTGCCGCGAATCATCCAGTTCCCGCTAATTGTTTTTAAATTGATGTCAAGGATGCCTCTCAAGAATTTTTGTATGTTTTGCCAAATGTGTTATTTAGGGTCGAAATTAAATGTATTTCCGGTCAAAGATTGTTGCCCACGGTTTCCCTTTCTTCAAATATTGATAGATATCGCTAGAAATGAGATATAAAGATATGAATTTCAAGGCCGATGTAAGTCATATAACATATAACCCAAGACTGGACCATTATAGTGCTGATGCACGTCCTAAAGGACTAATACAAGGACATTAATTCATAAACTACACATTGCATTGGGAAATCGATTTCAGATTTCAATCAGGAAGAATCAGAGCATCATAATAGAGTTGATTTCAGAAATTTTCTTAGTGGAGAGAGGTTGTTAATTGTTCTCGAATTCGAAATTTCAAAATTTGCACAAAAACAAATTTCTCGTTTTGAGAGCTTTTAATTGAGCTCTCGCTGAAGATTTTTAAAGCAAAAAATAAAAATATGGCAAGTCATTTGAGACACGCGTCCTTCGAAAGCAATTCTTAATGGTGTCGGTTAATTCGCTAAGAGTTTGAACATTTTCCTTTGCAGGTCGCATTGACAGAAAAATAGAATTCCCTTTGCCTGATGAAAAAACCAAGCGAAGGATTTTTCAAATTCACACTGGCCGTATGACTTTAGCTGATGATGTTAATTTGGAGGAATATATTATGGCGAAAGATGATTTATCTGGTGCTGATATCAAGGTAAATGTGTTTTGTAGTTTTATGTTCACATTGTTCAAATTACGGTAAATGGAACAGTAAACAAACTTCAAACTGTTTGTAATTGTCGATCCAGGACTATAGGCATAGTTTGTTGTTCTAAAACGAACAGATTTATCATAACATAGATCGAATTAGTTTGATGTGAGCGGCTTTTCGAGAAGCTTCTCTCATCATCAGGCTTCTTTTTCTATTCAGCAAGAGGAGAATGTATGACAAGTTTTGACGAGTAAACTATCGATTATTTAAACAGTAAGCTAGAATGAACGAATACAAAACTTGCAAAAATAGCAAAAATTGTAAACAAAAAAAGCTTGAATAAACGAGAGAGTAAACAAAGGTTTTCGTTGCGAAAAATTGGTTTATATAGAGCCCCATCGCCCTGTTCCGATCACAGGCTGCTGTGAGCGCTTTTCGTGTACAATCGCGCGATGTTTGTTTATAAGGGGACTGGGTCTTCCAATTAAAAAAGCGCGCGAAAAAGTACTTTGCTGACGCCATGAGCTTCATGTTCAGATGTGGTTTATGTTTTTCTGGCGTGTGNGGCGATGGGGCTCTAGTCACATATTTTCGTTTGACACTGGTCAGATTTTTGGCAAAACAAATTTTGGATATGATTCATGTCGTTAGATGTTTATGGTGTATTGATATAGGGAGAAGTGACAACCGTTTTAGTGGTTCCATTATACCGGGTGGGTAAACAATTTTGTTTGACGTTTGAAAGCCTGTAGCTCTCAAACCATTTACCAGATTCATATAAATTGATAATACCTGTGTAGCTAACATATCAACTTAGATAAGAAAATTTAGTTTGACAAAATCGGTCCTATTGCTCTCAAATTACAAGTGATGTTATAAAAATGCTTCATCTCAAAATTCTTCAAAACAGGCCTAAAGCCTTGATCCAATTTGCTAGCAATTTAGCCCTGCAGCTATCATAATCAAACTCTGTCAGTTCATCTTATCGCTCAAGCTTTTACTTGGTATATAAAGAGACTGCTGTATGATCGTATGCACTTGTGACTGTCATTCAGCATTTTTTGTCTATTTCCTATTTTCACGAGGCTGGATTGCTAGCAAATTTGATCAAGGATTTTAGGCCTGTTTTGAAGGATTTTGAGATGAAGCATTTTTATAACATCACTTGTAATTTGATAACGATAAGACCGATTTTGACAAACTAAATTTTCTTATCTAAGGTGATATGTTAGCTACACAGGTATTATAAATTATGAATCTGGTAAATCGTTTGAGAGCTACAAATTTTCAAACACCTAAACATTTTTCTGACTCACCCGGTAGGGCACACCATTACCGAAGAAGACATTGTCAGAAAGCAGGAGTATCGGCCATAAAAATGCCGATTAATAGCCAATCACTTTAAAAAGCTGTAACGGTTTCACATTAAAATCTTGCTTGATCCGCTTTCAAGGCATGCTCAGTCCCCTATGAAACCAAATCTGCACTACAACCGAAATTTCTTCTTTGTTATGTCTGCTTCTTGCAATACAGGCCTTGCGCAAATAGACATGACAAGAATTCTTGAGTGGTATTAAAGACTGTAAAAATTTTCAAACAAGATCTCTTAAGAAATTACAAATTTTCTCAAGAACTCTTAACAATTCTTGAGAATTCTTCGGCGGAAAAACTGTTAATGTACGCATAGACTTACTCCAAGCATATTACTAGTTTAGTCAGTATCCATGAAAAACAGTCATTTCATGTTACTACTGCGAGGGACTACCTCTGCTCCTTTCTCCTTCGCAGAGGTAGCCAAAAAGTACTGTCCTTTGCACAGATTGAATAAACAGAAAACAGACTTGGAGCAGGTCTAATATGCGCAAGGCCTGTATTGTATCTTGCTAACATTATCATCTTGAGTAACTTCTTCAGACCCCAATTTCCGTAACCTTTCTACGTATAGTAATTTCAGAGTTTTAATTACCCAGTGCCAATCAGTTTTTCTTTTTCTGGGTCATGGATGACTTGTCATAGCAAGCTATCTCTCATTTCGTTCAGGCCATTTGCACAGAGGCTGGATTATTGGCACTTCGTGAACGAAGAATGAAAGTCACTCACACTGACTTTGGCAAAGCAAAAGAAAACATTTTGTATCGTAAGAATGAAGGGACCCCTGAAGGCCTTTACCTTTAAAGGATATAGCGAAGATCACCCTAGAACATTGCTTCAAATGGTTTAAGCGTATGTTAGGCATTTTTAAGTGCAACCGTTATTGCTACATCAATTATATATAACATTAAAAAAGTCGCTGTTCTTTCTTAGCAAGAGATGGAACTACCTACACCCTTACCGTTAAAGCTCTATTAAGCCCCCGATGGGGCTTATTTAATTTCGGAGACTCCAGAGGGGGGCTTATTAGAGAGGGGNGGGCAATAAAATGATAGGTGAGTAACTCAAAGGATTGATCGTGCTGTAAAAAGGAATAGAGTGACAACATTGGGACGAGTGGAGAAAGTCCTCCCAAAGGTGTCACTGTTTGAAAATCATTAAAATTTGATTTTGTTATTGACCTCAACATTTTATATCTGTGCAACTGTGTCAAAGACCAGATTAACAATTTCTTATTTATTTGGTTTAAAGATCATGAAAAGATATATTAAAACTAAAATAAATGACTACTAAAGAAAAATCATATTTCCAATCGATGTTTTTATTTTTGTGTTTTTAGAATCCAAAATGAAATTTAAATGGGCCTTTGCAGCCGGCATGCCTTACGCGTGCCACCACTTTGTCGTCGGCCATGTTAGTGGAGCATTAAAATGGTGGCACTGGCAGCAAAGAGACCACAAAAGGATGTATCCCCAATGTATCCACAAAGCATGGCGGGTGTGCTAGAAAAAGACTACATCTGAATATGATTTCTTACTTACAATCTAAGTACAATCTTAAAGAGACTTAAAGATTTAGATGATTCGCTTCTTTTTCAATAACCAATGTTATCCTAATATTTTTACCTGGAAAGTAAGGGATCCATTGTAAGTTTTTCCACCTTCCAAGGCCATCCCAGAAAAGTTGACAACTGTCACTGCATTCAGGAGCTGAAATGAAAGATTCAAATAAGGAAAAACGAAAACTACACAAGATGCAAGAACCTTTAGCAAATTTTGATTTGGCGAAACAAGAAGATAAAATTAAATTTAAATACTTTCAAATAATTTGGACTGTGTGCAGACTACACTGGACTTGCCCAATTCGTCTTAAAAGAAAAGAAATGACGACTTGTTCCCAGCAGCTCACAGCTGGATAGCCGGATGAGTTTTGGTCCGGTAGGCGGCTCTTCTGACCTCGATTTTTGGACAATAGTAATGAATATTTTGAATTGCTTGCGGTTGATGCGTCGTATACCAAATATTCGGTCAAGCAAAGTGACTCACGTCTCATGAACAATTAATGAAGAGCTATTCGGACCAAATCGTCCTTCCTTTTTCTTTCAAGACGACTTGTGCAAGTCCAGGCTAGACTCATTATTATCGTGTACTTTCGCTCCCCTGAATTAATATGTCGCTACAACTACCTCACATTCAATGAGCGAAAGTGAGGGGACTTAAATGATGAGTCTAGTCCAAGGCTACAAAAATGAAACGTTTTAGCTATTCCTAGCATTTTCAACTTTCAGTGAATTTACAAACGCTGAACATAATTTTGACTCACCCAGCAATTTCTTCAATTGTACTTACCTTCGCGTATAATGCCTATTCTTCTTTTCTTCACTTCTATTTTGAATGGCATATCTTTTAGTGGATGCATCAACAAGTCTTTTGGCGTTCCAATAACATTTATACCTTGGTATTTCCCCTGTGAATTTCCTAGGAAGAAGAAAGTGAAATCAGAGGTAAGCCATAGCAATGCGCATATAATCTTGTAATCTAACTCATGAGGCGGCTAGCCTAGCCACTTTTGTGGATCACCAATCACAGCAAGGGCACTATGAAGATCGAAATGTGGGCCTAAAGCCCATTAATAAACATACCTTCAGTCCTTTGTTGGCTTCAAAGTATTCTTTATATCAATCTAATGTTAGAACCATGGTTTTCATTCCTTTGCGTTGACCTGCTCTCGAATCCTAATCGAAATTGCCAGCTTCGCTGCAAAACCAACTCTAACCAACCGCCATTTTCTTGTTAGGCCAAAATAGAGTTGGTTTTGCAGCGAAGCTGGCAATTTCGATTAGGATTCGAGAGCAGGTCAACGCAAAAGAATGACAACCAAGGTTTTAACATTAGATTGATATCAAGAATACTTTAAAGCCAACAAAGGGCTGAAGGTATGTTTATTAATGGGCTTTAGGCCCACATTTCGATCTTACTAGTGCCCTTGATCAGAGAGCAGTATTTGAAGTCGAGAGTAGGTCGAGAGCCAAATATGGGCGAATGGCACTCAAATAACGCAGTTTCGAGCAGATTTACCTGATCTAATTTGTCTCTTCACAGGAAAATTATTGCATAAAAGTTCAAGTTTTAACTTTTTTGGATCAAAGAAGCATTATTATAAGTACTACTAACTAGTTACTTTTTCTTCAAGTTCTATTTATTGCCCGTAAGATGTCATCAATGTAGTAGCAACAGAAAATACCAATGAAGAAAGCACATGGCCGATCGATATACTAGGACATTGTCTGGATTTCAAAGGAGCGGAGGCGAATGAAAAATGTATCACAGTTTGAAATATGAAAGAAATTTAGTATAATTGTCTTTGGCACTAAAAAAGGGTGTCTCGGTTCCCCTAGCTTTCTCCACTGGCTTCGTTCTTCGATTAATAAGCAAAGGAAATTGTTAAAGAGCACCGATTAGTTAAAGTGTGATGCTTCAAGATAGCCGTTAAGGATGCATTCTCATGCCATAAAAGACGTTGCCAATTATGAGAGCATCATCAATGTACAAATCATAGAAATGGCCTGATTGTTGGAAGCATAATAATGTTGTACGAATCCCTAGTGCTAAAAATATCTGGTGCTTAAATCTCGTCATTGATAGTAATGGATATGCATTAAAGTAGCATATTTCCATGCCTTCAAAAATGTACTTAATTGCCCGTATTAAAGACATCATCAACGTAAAAGTACATACGGTGCAGTACTTACCTTTACGAAACCAATTTTCTGGAGGATCCCTCAAACCATTACATAGCGTATAATCCAAATAAACATAAACAAAATAAGCACCTTCGTCAATGCAAACAAACATTATTTCATATGTCCCATTTTTATGATCAATAACATGGGCATTTATTGTCGCTGTTCCATTTATTTTTACTCTCCAAGAGTCTCCTCCTGTAGTTTTATCTGAGCCATTTTTTAATCGTGTGTTTAAAAAGATTCTCGAAATTTCTTCTGCGGGCCTAATATCTTGCCATGCTACTAAGCTATTTCGCGCATCAGTCTCCAACGAACTGTTCAATGTTGTCCTGCTCTCCCATGTTAAAAATCCTGCACATGGCGCTAAAATTGATTTCCAGTCGGTCCTTTCTTTTAATATTCTGCACCATTGTGTGATAAACTCTTTTGTATTGTTGATTCTACGAAGTTTGCTTCCATTGACATTCCCTGCAACTTCATAAGGTTTTATCTTCTGAAATACCTTGAGGTTTAAATAACGGGTATACGTTACGACAAATATTACTATCAGAATACCAAACACAGTTCTGCTCTTGTAGAAATTTTGCTGTTTGAACATCCAGCTGAATAGCCTAAAGGGCTAAGAAAAATAAATACTTGACGTTTTGTTGTTATTCAGAAGAAGTTGCCGGTGAAATACAAAGCCTTGATCTTCGTACCTGAAAGAGTAAAGGTTAAAATAAACCTGCTGCACTTCATAACTGGTTTTCATTTTGTTTAAGAGCATGCATTCTGGTTTTACCCTGCAGAACAGCCTCAGAACGTTATAGCCGATTTAAATCAAACTAAGTTCTGCACTAAGTTATTTCACTGACACTATAAATAGTCTAATTATATTTCTTCTGTTAGCAGAATCTGCTGAAGCTATGATTCGATCCTGAGTGTTATATCCTAAACTATGTTCACCGTTGAGGCGAAGGCTTCAACACTTTCAAACAATGTAAGTGTATCGAGTGTTTTAAAATAAATGCAAGCAAAGCAAATAAACAATATATATTATAAATGGCCTATGGTCTGAAATTGATATATCCTTCACGATGTACTTTCATCTTTGGGAAACACCGAAGCATGTTTTGAAGCACCCTGTATGATGTGAATGGTTACGGGAATTTTAAAACTATGATGCTTTTGACCCAGTGCTGAAAGTTCCTTAAAGGGAATCGACATAGTTAAAAGCTGGCCCCGGCCAAGTTAAAAATATAGTCTATTGTATTGGATACTGTTGACACGTGCCGTTTCATTGTGTAGCTGAAGAAACAATGTGTGCGTGGGCGTTTTCGTAGCCTATTTATAGCGACCACTCAATATAGCTATGTCTATTCCCTTTAAGATTGGCAAGATTATCACATTTTGATGCAACTCAAGAGTTTTATAAAATTCTTGATGTTCACATCCTGTGCCCTCGTGGAAATTTCACAACTGCTGATTATTATTACGAATAATGCGTGTTTGAGTGATGATTACGATGACGGCATTTTTTAATGATAATGGTGATGATGATGATGAGGATTAGAATAATTGATCACGTGACGATGGGTGGGTTGTTGCAATCGTTCATTTTGCAGTAATTCCTTTCCCTTAGTTGTCTATTCATTGATGTGATGATTATGATGATGAAATTTTGTGATGATGATGATTGTAATGATTTAATGATAATAATGTTGATGATGATTAGGAGGCTTGATCACGTGACGATGGGTGGGTTGTCCCAGTCGTTCATTTTGCAATCATTCCTTTCTCTTTATTATTGCGGTAATGATTATTATTATGATTATTGCATGTGCATGTTAGAGTGATTATGATGATAATGATGATGACGTACTTAACTTATGATGATGATGATGATTAATATTCCGCATTGATCACGTGACGATGGGTGGGTTGTTCCAATCGTTCATTTTGCAATCATTCCTTTCTCTTTATTATTGCGGTAATGATTATTATTATGATTATTGCATGTGCATGTTAGAGTGATGATGATGATGATGATGATGACGTACTTAACTTATGATGATGATGATGATTAATATTCCGCATTGATCACGTGACGATGGGTGGGTTGTTCCAATCGTTCATTTTGCAATCATTCCTTTCCGTGTCACACAAAACGGTGGGATTGCCTTTCTTCTTCAATTCTTTGATTATTTCTCAGTCGGTCATCGAAATTCTTTTATCATTTGCACACCAAGATGGCGAGCGAAGAAGGGGAAGAGATTTATGGATATTTCTACGGCGAAGAAGAAGACAAGGGCCTTTTAGATCCTGCTTGGGAGCGACAGCAGAAAAAGGTATCACCCTTTACACTTTCACATGAGTTGGTTTTCATGGCCGTATTATTTGCTAAGACACGCTAAGTGCTTATCGAACTAGGCCGCCATTATCACAGTTCTTAATCCCGTAGTTTAAGCATTGTATTTTAAGTTGAAGATCTGTAAGATTTCATATTATTAATTGTTTTGTCCAATGTGATGCTAATTAATGACTGGCCTAAATAAAATTCAGTTTGTTTTTACTGAGAAGGCCTAACGTGATGCCCGGGGCTTTTGATCATGACGGCTCTTTCAAAACATCACGCCTTTTAGGGAGGTTTCGAGGGCTGAAATGAGGTAGGGTGTAATGATACTATAGCAGTTTGATAGCATGACTGACTGCATGAATTATTGTCTGGGAAAACGAGGAACCAGATTAGCAATTGCGCCTCAATTTCGAAGCCACTGAACGTTTTATTTGGAGGAATCAGGGTTGCTTTTGGGCTGGTAAATATTTGTAGTATGCAAAATCTCTCGACTTGTCCTTACTTGTTTTAAAGTAGGCTTCAGTTTCATAGATAGCCAACATTCTAGGTCATTTTCGACAGGAGTCTTCCTTGGGTATTATTATGATATCACAAACCTTGCCATCGAAACCAAAACGGAAACCCAGACTATCATTTTGAGTTTTGACTTTTTTATCTGCAGACATTCACAGCTTGGTGCAACTCACATCTTCGAAAAGTCAATGTTCAAATTGAAGCAATCGACGTAGATTTTCGAGATGGACTCAAGCTTATGCTTCTGCTCGAAGTCATATCAGGGGAGAAATTCCCCCAACGACCAGAACGTGGAAAACTTCGTTTCCATCAAATTTCCAACGTGAACAAGGCATTGACTTTTATCAGCAGTAAAGGCGTTAGGCTGGCAGGAGTTGGTGCAGAAGGTAACCTAATTTAATTAGAACACAGTGATCCAATTTTAGCATGGTGTTCCGGAATGCTTTGAGAGTTTGATATCAATTAATCCTCAAAATAATCCAGCTACCACAATTTTAACATTTACAAAAGGATGAAATTAATCGAAAAAAAATAAGAAAATGTCCAATATTGCTAGACCACCACCAATTGCGGAATATGTGGAATGACTTGTCAAGATGAAGGGATATAGTTAATTTTGCTGGGTATTTTTATCATCAAAGCAAAATATGGTCTTTGAGCAACAAAAACAAGAGCTTTTCACTACATATGTTAAATAGTAAGGTGTGAATTTCTACACATAAAATGAAGTGTTTGCAATTAAGGGCCTGATTACGTGAGAGTTTTCAACCCCGGGGTTGAGTTTCACCTCAAATGACTGGGTTGAAATTCCATCCCACCTCTCCACTTATTCCTTTATTGATTTCAATTTTCAATTACGTGTAGAAGTCTCAACCATGGGGATGAAATCATACCCGGGGCTGAAATATCATTCCACCTTGAGCTAGCTGAGGTGAAACTTTCAATGCGTTAATCCCCATTGTTTTCACAAATGAATGTCCATGTAACTGCAATCTTGTTTCAACCCCAGGGTCGAATTGCGATCTTTGTTATTTGTATAAAAAGGGGTTTATGCATCATGGCACGCTTTTTCATACCCAGGGTTGAAAATACGCATGTAATAGCAAATTTATTTGTGGGTTGAAACTCAACCCCTGGGTTGAAAACTCTCTTGTAATCAGGCCCTAAATAGTACACTAAACAATTCAATTTCATTGTTATCAATGACTCTGTTATTTTCAAATGATTTATGCATTCTTCTGGGCATGAAAATACGAAAAACTTCAAATGGAAGAAAATAGTTTGGGAGTTACGATGTGCCATCGATAAAAGAGCGTGCAAAGGCAACACTGTTATTGCATGACTTCCCCCTTCCCAGATGATACTAAAAATTTTAAAGACTCCAAGAAACAGGACATTTTGATTTCGTTCCTTGGTAAAATAGATCTGATTTTGGTAGAAATGTTGTACTCCGTGTCAGACCACATCTACACTCCTGCAAGCCTTTGAGGGAATCTAAAAAAATGCAATACCAGCCATGAAAATATATTATTGATTGTCGGTTCTTGTTTGTCATAAATTGATCAAATTGTGTGTCGCATTTTTATAAATTTATACTTTTCTATCAAAATTCTAGAAATTGTTGATGGAAATTTGAAGATGACTTTGGGTATGATCTGGACCATCATTCTTAGATTTGCTATTCAAGACATTTCTGTTGAACGTAAGTATACAAAAAATGCTTTCTCTCTAATACATATACATATACAGTCTATTGTTAATGCAAGAACAAAGACAAATCAGTGCATTGCTATGCTACTGAGGGGATATCACTCCACCTAAAGTCTTGTAGCTCTTGGCAAAAATCAATCTGTTTCAAAGAAAAGACCCCCAAAAATCCTTTTGTTTTCATAAAACTTGTAGAATTTTTCCAAACGTGAGATGCACCCCTTAAAAATATACACAATCTATCTTATGAAGGAATAATTCTTGGAATGTAATGATCATGAAGTTGGAAAAATGTATAGCCTAAGTTGGTGTCTTGCTAGCTGGGGCAAAATTTTATCCTGATGGCCTTCTATTCCTCCAATCAAAACAGTTTTTTCTATCCAAATCTTCTATCTTCCCCTGTCTTTCCTTTGCCTCCCAGCTCTTCTTTCCCTTACCCCTTTTATTTGCAACCACCCCGACACTTTCGCTATCAGCTTATTAACTTCCTGGTGTACTGAAGCTTGGGATTGCCGTGATCTTAACTGAAATGCAGAATACCCTATTTTGTCAAGCAAACTATGTTCATTCATTTTTAATGACTATTGTTCTTTTTGTTTACTATGCACAATGATCAAGTAAAGATGCACTGCTCTAACGCAAACATTCTTATAGCATTACAGCATAATGCTTTCAAAGTTTGATTTGCAAAGTTTAATCAAAACCTGAATCCTTGGCATGCAATAAAGTAAACAAGGCATAGTTAAACGTAAAACAGAGATATTTGTACTTTTCACACAATCTTGCAGCCACCGGTTATTTTCCTTGTACTTGTGAGTCTGACTTTCAAACATTTGAATACTTTTTATCTGGTTTAACAAAATTGACTTATCTGCAAATGCGAATCTGTGAGATAACTTTACAATGTTTTTTGGAAAATAGTTATTTCCAAACTAAAGAAATTTTAAAAATCAATAATCATGTAGTTGCAGGCATAAAAATATTGCATGAGTTTTTTATTTGCAAAGAAAAACAAAAAATGATGCAACTTGTTGTGTTTTTGTTTTGTTGACAAAAAAGACTGCAAACTGGTCGTTAATTATGTTAACACTCCTGTTTTACATGCTGTCCTTATAATAAGTTCAGGTTGGCATTTTAGAAATAATGTCCAGTTCCTTGTTTGTTCCTCTCCCT
Organism: Aurelia aurita; assembly: GCA_004194415.1. NCBI lineage: Eukaryota > Metazoa > Cnidaria > Scyphozoa > Semaeostomeae > Ulmaridae > Aurelia > Aurelia aurita. The sequence goes on along the minus strand of REGM01000024.1, from coordinate 483,211 downwards.
TCTCCCATATGTACCAAATTTTGGTTTGAATGCTTTGTTGCTGGGTTGTTTACCCCCAACACAGGCCCCTCCCCAACAGATTTGTCATGTCATCAAAAAGAAAATTACACTGTTCCTAACAAGCAATGTTTCATAAAAGTTTCATGAAGTCACCATTTCCTCATGACTAAATAGGGCAATGTTTATTACATTTTTATTACCTTAAAAATTGGATCCATTTTCCAGACACATAAGAGGTTTAAAACTATTAGTCATTAGCTCCCATGATAATAAGTTTGCTTGAAAAACGTTTGTGGAGAAATGAGATTTTTATGGATTAATATATCCTGTTCAATATTTCATGAGTCAGAAATATTTTTGCAGCTGTGTTTTTCACTAAAGATTATCTGATTGATTACTTTGGTGTTGAAATGATATAAGAGAATGAACGTTTTTATGAAGTACACTTGTATAGGCCTTAAAATCTTGTCAATGTGTTAACTGTTTCCTTTTTTAGATAAATAGTTTTGAATTATAATCATTCCTTTTTCAATTACCCCACAAATGAATTTTTAATGGTTCATAAATTCTTTTTTCTCACAGAATTCTCTTCAAAGGAAGGCCTTTTGTTGTGGTGTCAGAGGAAAACCGCCCCATACAAGAATGTGAATGTGAATAATTTCCATATGAGGTAAATATCTCTGCAGGGCTGGTGATAATATCAGTTCACTAACAAGGGACTTCCCCTTTATTCTCTCACCTTGTCAACACAGGATCAAGTGTTTCCTAGTGGGTGTGCCTGTGTTGTTCTCAAGCTTTGATTACACTACCTGTGTGTATATTTACTGTGATTTTGAAAAAACTGTGATCTTTCATATTGGCCTCCTGTATTGATATACCCATAGAAATAAGAGGATATACCTATGGATTACCATTTATTAAAGATCTTTTATATTGTCAATTTCTATCAGAAGTGTTATTTACAGTCTCCACTTCCTAGATCAACCAAATTTAGTACATCATTTAGTACACCCACAGATCCTGGTAAAGGAAATATTAATTTATATTTAGGGTGATTAGATATAAGGTTTCATAACTCCTCTTTCTTCAACCTTGGCATATGAAGACATTGTTTCATTTTTCTAGAAGACATGGTTCCAACTCTAATTTATTTTATATCAGGTAGTTTTGTTTTTATTTGGGCACCTAAAAAAGGGATTGTTTTATTTTGTCATTATGTTTTATTCAAAGTTTTGTTGAATCTTATTAATGATAGATGTTAAAGGATGTGAATATTTAAAATTTTTTGATATTGTTTAAACATGAGTGGGCTGCCACAAGTGGAAAGTAAGATTGGCTCCTGCTGGGAATCAATCCAGGGATCTTCAACTCTCCAAAAATTCTCACAACAAATTTAATATATTTATTTGTGAGCTTTAGAATTGTTGGGATGGGAGAGACAATTTGTCAGGGTGTTTACCTTTTATTTTATCTAATAAAGATGTAGTGAAGAAAGATGAGACAGGATAAATGAAGTACAAACAGTCTGGAGGATTTATGAAAGCCTATTTTAGAGTAAAACTGACCACATCCTTGGAATTGAAATCCTGAATGATATTAGGAGCTAAACTTGTTAAAAATTTGAAAAATATTACATGCAATATTTTGATAACTGATTAACCATCTTCAGTTACAGAATATCTGACTTATAAAGAGTCAAATTGGTTAACACAACCCAATAAAAACAAATTAAGTCTAGGTTACGCTTGGTAGGAGCACAACAGCATATGAAATGAAACTGAGGGAATTTATCATGTTGTCAGAACTTTGGTGTTTACATGTCTATGGTCTGGTCTTTAACATATGTTATTACAGAAATTCTCTCTTGCAATGAAGATATTTTGCACAAAAAGCAATGGTTGCTGCGAAGCATTGAAGGAAGGTACTTTAAAAGTCCCATCAGTTTTCTTTGGACTGTCTTTGAGGCCTCTTGTGGTAAGGAGCCCCTTGTTAGACAAAGTTTATACAGGAAACACGACAGTCTTCGAGTGGTTTTCCTCAGTGGTCTTATACTGTTCTTGATAAGTGCCCAAATTTCTTGCAAAAAATTCAACAAGGGTAACGCATTTGATTGTTCCCATAGTGGGACACACCCATTATAGGTTTTTTGAAACAAAAACAGAAGAAAGATACGGTCGTCGGTTGTATCATACACTCAGGATACCTGAATATCGATCAGAACTTGGTAGAAACTCAATTTCAAAACACGTTAAATACGAATGCAAGAAGATAAATGCAATAACATTCACCAAAGGAACGGGACAATTTTTAAACAAAAATTATAATTTTATATATTTTTAGCTTTATTGGAACAGTTGAAATAGATAGGCTAAATAAATTTCTTTTTTCTAATATTAACTGTGTAAAATTATTTTTATTTTCTTTTAGATAGGAGGTCCACATCAGCTTGTTTAGCTACCAGTAAAAATAGCCTCCTTATAAAATAGATTTGTTTGTATTTATGTATGTATCCCTCTCTTTGCCATATTGATGACAACATAGGCTTGAAAGTGGCTTATGTGTTAGAAATCTGAGTCTTTCTTGTATTCCATCATTTACATGGATAACTGTTTCTCAACGAAAGTGGCATCCAGGCCGAATGAACATTGCATGAAGTGAATACATGGCAATGTCTAATGTTGTATCATGTTTTGTTCAATATCTCTACACAAAACTTGTCACAAGACATGTTGCAACCTTTCCTTCATTAAATGTAACACGCTATTTTGTTATTTTCTACAGCTTCAAAGATGGTCTTGCCTTCTGTGCTTTGATTCACAGACATCGACCAGATCTCATTGATTATGACAGCCTGTCAAAGGTAATCTATTCCTCTTTATCTATTATTGATATTTTTATTGCCTTATTTGGGCGTAATGATTCACAGAAGAGTCATCAAAACATAGCAAATAAACCTTGTAGGTAACTTCGTTTCATTTCGAGGTTTCGCACAACATCCTTGATAGACAAAGAATTGAAGACGAGGGTTGGTAAATTGTAATAAAATACAAGCACTATTAGCAGGAATATTTTTCAAACAACTGCAGCAAACTGCACAATTTGTTCCTAAATTCTTGAGAAAGAAAAGAAGGCTGTGTTTGAAAGGTGTATTGTGATATGCAAACAGGAGGCTTCGCTTGTAGGAACTTCTGCACATTTTCAAATGGTGACCATAGAGTATGCAGAGATGTGTCCCATTTTTTCATCAATTTTGGAAAACAAGATTCCTGTGACAGAGCGTATAGCTTATAATTAGAATTATGATTGATCTAAAAATGAAGACAATTGTGTAGATCTGCGGTTGAAGTTGAAGAGGGCACAACTACTCAAAGAAAACAGGCATCAATTTGGTCTTTTGCGATATCTGGTAATTTAGTTCTTTAGAGATATATAAGATTATGTGGATATATTTCTCTGTGGCACAGAGGCTCCTCAGAGCCAAACTAACCAAGGTAGAGATCATATGATGATCAGAAGTATTTTTCAGGCTTTAGTATATAAGAAGACAGTAACATAAGATTGTAACACCGTCGTTCTTTGCCGAAAGAAAAATTTTAGATTAATAATAGATTTGAAAAATTTTAGATAAGATTTGAAGGGAGTAAAGGTCATGGTTGAGTCACTTTTAACTTCTGCATGCAGGGCACTTCCTCATCATAGTGGCTACCATATTTTGATGCCTAATATGGTGAGCTTCCATGATTGTATTGTTTTCTAAGTCGTATTGAGTGGGTTGTGAACGTCAGCTACGGTATGTAAAAATTTCTTGAAACCAAAAGTGCCGGTAGTCAACAAAATCCTTTGTGCACCTGCAAAATTGTGACATCATTAAGATTTATCAAATGACGATATCGTGAATGGACGCCTTGCGTCTTGCCTACGTCATTCTTTTTGAGGTCAAGTTGTCAAGTACGTGTTAAACAAACTGATAAACAGCCCGAGTGGGTCGGAGTATTCAGAGCCGTTTGTTTATGTCTGCACTATATTGAAAGGGATCCTACGAGTTTTTGTTGTAAGCCTTTTGAAGTCTTGAGTTAATCTCTTCCTTGATAAAATCCACGTATTGTTATGCAGACTTCAAGTAGACTTATCTTTCGACTAAGCTCGATTACTTTTTGATTGATAAGGCTGACGTTTAGACCAACTACTTCAGTCCCAGTTTCCGCTACGTTTATTGAATTGGATGAGGACACTACGCTGCAATTGTAGTTGTAGCGATTATCAGCCCATCAAGGAGCGAAACTACGGCGATTGCAATAAGTCTAGCTGACGTTTGGCTGATGTTCATTTGTATTGTTTACGTCACAAAGAACCACTGTTATCATAGAAGTCGAGAGAACGACTTTTCTCCAAATTTTAGTCATCTCTGTCTTAACATTTCATTTTCCATAGATATCTAATTTTGTCGAGGGGTGTATCACTCCCCCTAAGACAATGTACAGGATTTCTAGGAGAACATAAGGATGTCTAAAGGATTTCAGGGATTTATCGGGAAAACAAAAGGATTTCTGAAAAAAGTGTACGAGATTTCTGGAAACGATTTGGCACTCGGTGATGGTGCTCTAAATCTCTAAATTAGGAGCCTTGATGCAGGCTGTGTTGCAGAAGGTGCTGTATTGTAGAGTGTCAAATGTGCTTTAGTTAATCGAAATTTATTTCAAACCGCAATTTCAAACTGCTCCTAATTGAGGAACTTTTGTAGATTCCAGTTATGGATCAGGCACAAGTTAACACTCCCTGTTCGCAAAGCAGACTGGTCCATTTTGCTATCAATACATCAATACTTTTATTTCATTGCAACTCTTCTTTGTGCTCAAATCATGGATCAATCAACCATACTGACATTACAGCTCACCAAAGTATCACTTACAATACATTGTGAATGTGAAAACCATAAAGATCGGCTTTAGTGACCAACAAATATGATATCAATATCATGTAGCTGCTCGTCTCGTGTTTTCATATCATTTCGGTAGACACCTTACAGTTTACCCCGTTGCGTTATCAAATGGATTCAAGCCAGGGACTGCAGAGGTTCTCAAACTTGGGAGCAACCTGGTTCCGAGGGCCAGTTTCCTACGTCAATACTGATTAGTACAGGATTCAGCAGCCTCCTTTTGGGTCCTGGGAATGAGGTTGACTTGGGAATGGTGATGAAATATCTGGATATGCCAGGACGAATGATTATTAGAGAGACTTTTGGCAAGTCCATGAAATATCTAATGAAACGAGCTGTTTTATCCAACGGGCTATATAACTGTAGACGACAGTTTTATCTCTTGCCTCCTCCTTAGCACCAGAAAAACTTTGTAGATTAACTTTCCTAAAAAGAGAAGACACTTTATAGCCATAACTTTCTAGCTTCTCGCTATGGCTGTTCTGCTATTGTCCCTCCTGCCTGCTTCACGATGTTTCACTCCTATCCAATTTCTGTGCTCGCTAAAGCCTGGTTTCCATATGATCGTTCCTGTCGTTCCCGTCGCTGGTAAATTTTTCAGCGACACGAGCGACGCGAACGACAGTAGCGATCGAATGGTTTCCATATGATCACTGCTGTCGTTCCCGTCGCTGGAAATTCTTTCAGCAACAAGAACGACACGAACGACACAAGCGACGGGAGCGATCGAGCTATTTCCATATGATCGCTGCTGTCGCTCAGTTTGCATCACAGGTTCAAAATAATGAGACTGGGCTCAGATGCGCAGAACGTCGCTGCGATCGCTGGGATCGCTGGGATCGCTGACTTTCTGAAAAGTGGTTTCCATTAAAAAAACTCGATCGCTGGCAGTCGCTCGCGTCGCTGAGATAGAAATTTTTCTATCTCAGCGACAGGGTGTCGCTACGATCGCTGGCAGAAAAAAATGATAGTTTCCATCAAATCGTTCGTGTCGCTACGGTNTTGAGAACTTTACATCAAAAAGGCGGATACTTGAAGAATTTCCTTCATAATCTGAAAGCAATATATGGTAAGCAGTGATGTTGTAGATTTATTTCGTTTTCAAAGTGCAAAGATTGGGCCATGCTAATCGTTTTTATTTCAAGTTTTCTTGTGATAACACGGAATTTCACCACTAGGATCGTGCGTCCTGAACATGCGGCCTAATTTGCATATGAAAATGAGCGCGCATTTCCTCCTATGGATCGCTGGGATCGCTGACTTTCTGAAAAGTGGTTTCCATTAAAAAAACTCGATCGCTGGCAGTCGCTCGCGTCGCTGAGATAGAAATTTTTCTATCTCAGCGACAGGGTGTCGCTACGATCGCTGGCAGAAAAAAATGATAGTTTCCACCAAATCGTTCGTGTCGCTACGGTCGCTGGTACGTTTTTTCAGCGACGGGAGCGACGGGAGCGACACGAAAGATCATATGGAAACCAGGCTTAATCAACCTCAAATCTCATTGTGCTACCGAGTAGTAACCTTAATGATTGTATTACTGCCCCACTGCCCATCCGACAAACCACCCACAACCCTCCTCCACACAACTTCTATCTAATATTAAGCCAGTTCCAATACTTTCAGAGCAAGCGGAGACTTGTTTCTACACATAGTAGATCAAGCTTAAAAATTCATTAAACTTTCATATCTGCAATGCCTCATCTGACCCTTGGTGACCTTGATAATATTTAGATAGAATCTTTTGCTGGTTTTTACTTCCTCGTAAAAACGTCTCTTTCTTCATCAAGGAGAAGCCAAGATCTGCTTCTATGCACTTATTTTTTATAAGAAACCAAGAATTTGACCCCGTACTGAAAGTTTCTTAAAATTCTGATAATTTTAGCTTTCAGACTTTCTTGAGAGTTTCTTAAAAGTTTCATAACATTCTTTGTGTTTACATCCTGTACCCTCGTAAACCTCTCACAACTCAGTTTGACGAAGCCGTGTCATTGTCTAGACATCACTCAAGTACCTTCCGAGCAAAATAATGCAAGAAACAAGTCAAAAGAAAGTAAAGATATGTTTTAGATTTCCTTGACTAAGAGAAATATTTCTTAACTAATTTTGTCCCAGTACTGAAGTTTCTTAATTTTTTAGTGATCTGAAAGTTGAATTTCTCATAAAGAGTTTCTTATATAAAAAGAATACGTGTAATTCTTCCATATCGTAGTTTCTCTGGGCAGTTGCAGCTATCTATTTTAAAAATTTTTTTTAAAGTTTAAAAATTGTCGTTTGGCAATAATGCTGACTACAAAAATTGTGATACCTACAAAAGGGGGGTAGTGGGTAGTAGCCGCAAAGAGTGCCCAGCTGAACCTGGTTCCGAGGGCCAGTTTCCTACGTAAATACTGGCTGGCAGACTCCTTTTGGGACATGGGAACGAGGTTGTCCCCAGCTTATAAGAGCTTTTGATCCTTTTCCAGGACAACCCAGCTGGAAATCTCAACTATGCCTTTGAAGTTGCAGAACAGTTTTTGGATATTCCAAAAATGTTGGACGCTGAAGGTAACCTACTTTTTCTTTCGTAAATATCAAAATCGCAAAGTTTCTTGTTAAGATGTAAGTTGACAAGCGTGCCATTTTGTAGCCATTTGGTGTCTGAAAATTTCTTAATTCTGCGCGTAAAAAGGGCCGTAAGTTGTTTTGCAGTATTGAACTAAAAATAGATAAAATTTTCAATTCGTCCTTCGTTTCCTGAAGAATGTATTTTTGGACTATTATTTCCACAGTAGTTCTCGCAGAGCTCTCAAGAATGGTCGCCAAAGCTTTTTCTTTAAAGAAGGTAGCCATTTATCTCCCCTCCATCACATATCCGGTAATAGAATTGCTTGGCCGAATTTGACTTCTTTTAATCTATTTTGTGTTACAGATATGGTTGCCAATGTTAAACCAGATGAACGTGCCGTCATGACATATGTGTCTTGCTACTACCATGCCTTCTCTAGCTCACAAGCTGTAAGATATTAATGTTCTTATTCGATTACTGCCTTTTGTAAAGCATTTGTATTTATTTGATAACATAGCACAATTGCTTATGTTTCGCTTTCGATTTATCGGAAAATAAACAAAAATATTGTTTGTGATGATGCGAAAGCGAAACGTTAAACAAGTGAGCTATATTTCAAAAACTTTATTAAATTGATATACCGGGTGTCCCAAAAAAAGTACTCCCGTTTAAAATATCACCAAAACTCGATTATCAAACCTATCATAAAATTTTCTTTTCAATCTCTTTTTTCAATGACCCAAATATATTTAAAGATGATGAAATCTTTGTCTTCATTACTTAAAGGGTATAAAATAACAGGTTGAAAAACCGTATTCTGAGCTATACTCTTTAAGCAACGTCGTAAATCTTGCTTAAGAGCAATCAGTTTGAGATTTTTCATCATCCTTAAGCCTACAATAATTGTTTGCGTTTCTTTTTGACATTTATGACTAAACTGGAAGCTCAATATGCAAAAAGAAATTAATCTGGTAATCATCAGTGCTTTTTGCATCATTCTTCAAAACCATGCAGCCCTAAAATTAGAGAAAATTGCTAATTTTAAAACCAATCACAAGATCAGCTATACCTGGGGAAATAATTTGAACTTTGATCCAATTTGCCAAAAAAAGAAATTTAAAGATCGGCCATGTAATCAAATTTTGGTGGTTTTTCAAACAGGAGTACTCTTTTTGGGACACCCGGTAGTTATCAAAGAGAGCTTATGATGAATTGTATTTATTTGCCTGCGGGGAACACTTTGCTGTCGTGGACGGTAATATTGAATCGTGCACTAAAGAGGTCTTGCGACTTAATGGTCTGACGTTTGGCACAGTAAATCGTCAGAAAAGATCCAAATGCAACTCAGAATTTCTTTCTTATTTTGTGATTTGCTTGAAAGAGGGTAGCCCGTCAGCAGAGCTGATCTTGAAGGCACTCTTTACATTTATTTGCATTATTTTGTACAGTTCTGCGCAAAATTATCTTTTCTTCTGGCTAATTCGCCGATGCAGAGACCATATATCTTTGATGAAATTGTTTTGTTTTTTCTATATTGCTACCTAGCATCCGAAGGTAGTTTTAGGACACTGAGAAGCTAAGCTTGTCGAAGCAGTGTCCTGGTCCTTCCTCTCGATGTGACCACACCTCGCGATTCCTTTAGCCTGGAATTACAGAGAGTTGGCGACTCTCCTCACTCTACGTGGCAGGTTCGGCAGGGCGGGGACTCGAACCACCAACCCTCAAGTCGGTAGTCAAGCGCGCTACCATTGAGCCATCCCAGCTTGATGAAAATTACTTTTGATATACTGTAAGGGTCTTCTTTGTTGAAATCTTTGTTTGCAGCTTTTTACTTAACCATGTTATCATAATTTCTTCATTTATTTTCATTGGCAGTTCACCTAAAATTAATTGCCTAAGGTCATTTTGGCACTATTCTTTTTATTGAAATTTTATTGTTCTTTTACGTTATGTTACTTATTATTGTCAAGCAGAATAATTTTAAGTTTTTATTTGCTTGTAGGCTGAAACAGCAGCAAAGAGAATCGTCAAAGTGTTGAATGTCAACCAAGGCAACGAACAGGCCATGGATGAATATGAGAATTTGGCTTCTGATGTAAGTGTCGCTACTAAGATTTTGATGATAATGGTACGAGAAATTAAGGTTTTGAGCAGAAGTTCCAAATCTTTGAAAATGTTGGTGTATAATTCTATGACCTATTTCTTTGAATAGACCATTTTGACATTTAGAAAAGGGTCTGGGGAGAGCAAGATTTTTCTGGTAAATGGCTGCCACGGGGGGCTTTAAATAATGATAAATTGAGCTCTACAAATCTGTTGGTTTTAAATCACCAGAAAAATATTGCTCTCCCCAGACCCTTTTTCTAAATGTCAAAATGGTCTATTGAATGGCTTGAAAGAAACTTTAGCGACTTTGCTATAATTTTACCGTTTGGCTTTTCAGAAAATGTCGAATATTTTTTCGAAATTACGAAGGTATTTCATATTTCAACTCATTTGAGGACGTGACATCATCAAATTTCTAAATCGTAAACCAGAAGAGTGAAAGACTTGTGTTTGATACCATATTGTAGGCATTTATAGACTATGGTCTTCTGGAATACTGTATCATGTTTCCTCGATTATTTTGGGATTTACGGTGATTTTAATTTTTTAAACTTTCCATAAATCCTTCCAATAAAGTGAAAATGCCGCCCTTTTGAGAATGATCAAGATATAAAAAATGTCCACGACAGAATTACAGCAAAGTACCTGCAGTTCCTTTCAAGCCATTCAATTCAAAGAAAATTGTAATAGAATTTTACACCACCCTTTTGAAGATTTGAACTCTACGCTTGAAAATTGTTGGAGAAGTTTAGGTTTCGTACCTATTTGATCAATCGCTTGTTTGGGTGTAGACGGAAGGGAGGATATGGATGTATCCTAAAACGTTTGCTGCTCTTTTAAAGTGTTTAAATGGGCTTCATGAATGTGTAGGAGTCAAATGTTTCATCAAGTTTTTCATTAACTAGGTTGCTAAAATGTATCATTTTCTCTGAGGTATTGTCCGTGAGACATTATACTGCAGCAGTATCAAGGTTGCTTTTTATTCTAAAAGAGGAATATCTTCTTCAGCCTGTACATACCCCTAATCTGAGTAGTTGTGCTTGTACATACCCCTAATCTGAGTAGTTGTGCTTGTACATGCCCCTAATCTGAGTAGTTAAGCTAACTTGTGTATTTTTACAGCTTCTTGATTGGGTGAACAAGGTCGTTCCTTGGCTGAACAACAGAGAGATTGATGACAACACTCTCAAAGGTGTCCAGGTAATCTACCAAACAATTTATGATATTGATTTGTTAGGCAATTGAAGTTTTCAAATTTTATTTCTTTGAATGTAACAATTATAAATCTGAGATGCTAGGAATGAAAGTAGAGAGCAGCTGATGATATTTTCGGCTTAACTTAACACAAACGATACATTTACAATAGACCTTTTAGCTATTCTAAAAAAGAGTCTGAATCGAACGATATTTTTATACATTTTGTAGAATTTTCGAATATGCATTAAAGTGATGGAAGCTCTAACGCCACTCAATCGAACCATCCGTATAAAAATGTTTAAAAATATTGGTCGATCCAGACTCTTTTTAGAATAGCTACCTAAAAGGTCTATTGTGTACGTTCCACGATTTTTTGTTGGAAGTTTGAATGAGGCTATAGATTGGTTTGACTCTTATCACATCATGAGTAACTTTCCTTAGAACACTGTCTCAGATGACATATTACGTTTTAAGTGTTATAGAATGCTTCTATTGTAGCTCTAGGGAGTTTTAAGAGATCCAAAGCTCTTAGATTGTAATTCTCTTCCATTCCATTGAACAGGTCTTACTAATGAGTTGGATGTTTTGAATTTAAAATCATAAATCGGATTGAACAATTAGTAACATAAGCCTGAGATAAGATACTGCTTTCAAAACTTATAAATTGTTATGAACAGGACTAAAAAGCCACAACTCAAGAGGTTTTTATCTGCACTCGTAATATTTTTGCGACACTCAAATGATAATGAGGGACTGTCTTCTATTGTGGATAATACGTAGCAAGTCAAGTGAGGCCAAAAGTTTCCACAGCTTAGCTTGTTAAAATTAGACTTCTTTTGTGATTTACAGATAATTCAGTGGTAATTTGTTTTATTCACATCTTTACGAAACAGCTCAAGTTCGCCTAATATGCTATACGCTAACTACGTATTTATATCGTCTGGATAATTGAAATGGCAAATTGGCAGCTCGAATTTGAGTTGTCAATTTGTGACATTTATTTTACTTCGAATCTCTAGGACAAGCTGGAAGAGTTCAGAAATTACAACAGGAATGACAAGCCACCGAAAGTTCTAGAAAAAGCCCAGCTTGAGACATTGTTCAACACTTTGCAGACAAAATTGAGATTGAGCAATCGACCAGCTTACCTACCATCAGAAGGCAAAATGATTAATGTGAGTTAACTTTTCTGATTTATTTTGTTTGTGTACTTTCCGTTTTGATGTATCTTGTCTTTCTTTTAAAGTACTCATGTACGCTTATGGTTTTTACATTCTAGGGATTACAGAATTCGAGTGGAACTTGGGTTTAAACCCAGCTCGATTGTTTGAAATAGGCCAATCTATAAATATGCAATCTGAAAAAGGTAGCTATGCTAGCCGTGTAAAATTAATGCGAATTCGACGTAAAATTGTTGTAACAAATTGATGAAAACCAATGCTTTTGCTTTTGCAGGACATCAATGGTGCATGGAAAGGTTTGGAAGATGCGGAGAAAAACTTTCAAGAATGGATTTTAGCCGAAATGAGACGGTATGAGTCATGAAATAGTAGATATATTTTTACGTAAATTATCTAAGAACATAAACTGGAAAAGCCTGGCATTTCTCGACTTATTCAGCATATTTTCTTAATGCCAAATATTGTAAAATTTGATTTTTCTGTTTTTTGCCTTTGCTATTTGTTAGGAATTCCAGCCAGAACATTCGCCTAAGTAATTTTTCCTTCTTTCTGACAACTTCTGCAACTGTTGACAGGATCTTTCAAATTGTTGGGACATTTCTTGGGCTCCAGAAGGAATTATTATTATTATCCTGTTATTTAATGTTAAGCAACTTACAGTAGCTGCAACATAAAGTGAGATCAAGTCAATACATTGCAGAGGTGTGGTATGGGTATGGGAACACCGTGATTGGAACTTTCTTTTTCATGTTTTGTGATTTTGGGTGTTTTGAAGCGCATGTTTTTCGTAAATCATGATTTTTCAAGAAGGTGATTTTCGTACATCGTTAAAAATGCAAATTGATTTTACGTGGATCGTTATCCGTCAATTTTATTTCTTGTGAATCGTTCTCAGACCCCTCCCCCTCCCCCCTCTCCCCCCTCTCCCACTATACCGACCCTCATTGCATAAAGTTCCTACATTTCGAAATATTTTCAAGCGTCTGTAGTAAAACCTGAGAGATTGGATTCGTGTTTTTTCTTGTAGTTTGGAGAGATTAGATCATCTTGCTTTGAAGTTCAAACACAAATGTGACATTCATGAAAATTGGACATCTGGGAAAAATGACATGTTGCAGAAGCCAGATTATGCTGACCAAGGCTTGGCTTCTCTTCTCGTAAGTATTATGAACTTAAAGGAGCTGTACAAGATTTTAGTAAACAAAAATAAAGACCAGCTAGCCAGTATGACAAAGTCAATGAGAAATTCCTCTCCGATTGGCGTATGTCATAGAATTTCTTCAGCCTGCAGTGGCCTATCGTCTGTTTAGACTAAACACATCTGAAACTTGTGGCTCATAATCCAGCTGTATCTCGAAAATCGTTGATGGCATGAAAAATCTGATTGCACTGGCTAATTCTACAGAGTTCAGACGTCTAGAAAATATTTTCATTTTCGATGTATCTACTGCTATTTGCCTTCCCTAGGGGGAGAAAGTCGTGGTTTTTAAGAAATTTAGCCTATACAGCCCCTTTGTTGTTTTGCAAGAAACAGCTTTGAAAGCCTTTTTTAAGCCATATTTTTAGACAAAGATCCTAACTTTGGTTTTTTGAGCTATATCTTTGCGATTCAAAATACCTTTCTATTCCCGCACAATAGTGAGTGATCATTCCCTTGTGTCATATTTAAGCATGTACAAAGAAATAACAAACTTAAGAAATAACAAAAAGACCAGATTTGATAATTGTCGGTTTTTTATTTATACCAAGTCTCAAAGATAGATCCTTAAATGATTTGAAACACCAGTGATTTTTGTCAGTTCTTCTGTTGTAAATTTGTTGGGAGATAGTGCAAAATTGCTTCACACTGATGTTATGAATCTTCGTTTAATTATGTCCTCACTGATTTGCATCACTGAATTTGTTGATAGGCCTTCAGAAAGAAGCATGAAGCATTCGAAAGTGATTTGGCAGCTCAGCAAGACAGAGTTGAACAAATTGTCGCAATCGCCCAAGAACTAAAGTGAGTGTTTCTTCATGCTAATATATTCAGAATTTATTATCTCTGATTTAGAATTTGTACTTCTATACCGTTCCAACTGGGGAGATATTTCAGCAGGGGTACCACAGGGTTCTATATTGGGTCCCTTATTTTTCCTTGTGTATATAAACTGTAACAAAGATGGGAAAGCTACATGCAGCTACAATTTCGGCGATTTAGTTTCCACAATAGAGATTTAACGCTTCTCTTTCCCATAGTTATGCCTCCTTTGTAATGCTTTAATTGTTATTTTAGTGCTTTGGAATACAGCAAAGTTGATGAAGTCAATCTACGATGCCAGGTACGTCGTGCGTTAATTTGAAGCACTCTCAGTTAACTAAAATGAAATTTAGATGTTATGGTAATTTTTAAAATCAGTGGAAGAGATTAGTAAAAAGCGAGAACCTTCAATTCTTGGTAAGAGGAGGGAGTATAGATCAAATTTTCACAATGACAAGAACAAACCCCGCCCCAGCTGTGAGCTTTCAGTGTCACAATGTTATGCTAGAATTCTCATCGCTATCTTGTTGTCATTTGTCAATATTTTTAGCGCTCTATCTTTCTTTATTCATCATAGATTCACTTTTATTTTTTGCAGAAAATTTGCGATGAATGGGATGGTCTTGGCCAATTGACAGGAGAAAGGCGACAAGCAATAGAGGTATGCTTGTTATTTTTTGGTGTTAACTTTAATTGAATTGGGAATGCTTCATTCGCAAATACGCCCCTTTTGCATCATAGTAAACTTAAAACTTCCCTGGGCTAGGCTATCGAAACTTGCCACGTATGCATCGATTAATTTGATTGATTGATTTGTGATAGAATGCAAGGGATCGTGATTAAAATATAGACTGATTACCTGAGTTGTTTCCCTGTGCTCTGTTACTTGATGATGTCGCTTAGGTAAACAGAGACTCATAATATTACTGTTGAACAAGGTTTACTGCAGGGATACGAGAGACTTAGGTAATCAGTCTAGTTAAAATATCCCTGACGCCATCTTTAACTCAATCGTCTATTAGCAGTCGTAAATAGAAATAAAAACCAACAACAGGACTTATTACCTGATAGTTTCGGCTGAAATCTATGCAGTGTTCATCTTGGCTGGAGACCCTTTTCATACGGCAAGAATATTGATTTGCACCTTAATAATCCGTAATGATTGGAATCATTTCTCATCAATATAATCATCAGTATCATTGATATGATCAACTTTCTTACAGGATAACATTGCCATTCAAGAGAGATTGGATAACATGTGGCTGGAGTTCGCCAAGAGGGCTGCTGTACGTATTGAGCCATTTTATTTTGATTTTGATTTAATTATTATTAATGATATATACTTTAAGTAGAGAGAAGAAATTGAATTTCCAATAAACAATTGAAGAGTGCTACAGTGCGTCCCAAATTGAGTTGAAATACATTTAATTCTCCAGCTTGAATAGACAATGTTTTACATCACAGTTTACATCAGAGGATCGTTTTTGTAGCGTTTTCATTGCGATATGTCTGCAATATTTTTCAAGTAACAACGAGCAGTGTGGATATATCTTTGCTGTGGTCAATTTGAACCTTTTTCAAAGTTTCCATTCAGTTTTCTCTCTCAAAACTGAGGCAGTTCAATAAGTCTCATTTACAGATGCGATAAGAAATATGACATCATCCTTTTCATTCTTTAATTTTGATCGAATTGGTTTTTGTTGTATACAGCCTTTCAACAACTGGATGGCAGGTGCAAAAGAAGATCTTATGGACATGTTTAGAGTTCATAAACTCGAAGAAATCCAGGTATTTTATTGCTTATTTTCTCTGGCATTCGTTGCTATTGATTGACATGCGAGTACAAAACGATTTACACCTGATTAGTCCAGCTGCAAATATAAATATGCCAGGCAGCATAGGATGCTTTGGAACCTGGATGGTAAACTCTTTTGATGTCTAAAGTCTGTCTCAAATAAGATGTCGCATGAGATTTGCGATAACGCAAAATTACTCATGCAAAATACTTCAGTTGTTGTTATTGGCGGGCATTTTCACGTGACATCTAATTAGATGGGAGGCTGCTTAGTTAGAAATGACGTATTTTCTGAAAGGGCTTTTAATGACCTTATTTATGATTGATTGATTGATTGATTGATTTTTTGATTGATTGATTGATTGATTGATTGATTGATTGATTGATTGATTGATTGATTGATTGATTGGATAGTTTTTGGTTCATCATATCTTGATAGATGCATTGATTGATTGGTTGGTTGATGGATGCATTGATGCATTGATCTAACACACTCTTTTTCTGCGGTAGGATTTGAAAGACGCACAAGAAAAGTTCAAGGAGAATATGCCTGCGGCGGCGGAGGAATACACTTCAATCATGAGTCTAGGTCAAGAGGTAGCACGACTTGGTGGAGGAATCGAGAATCCCTATACAATTATCACAATGGATGTATGTCTTTTGTTATCCTTTTTTATTAATCAAAGTCTAATACCCCATTCACACTGGCCAGTTAAACGAGCTTAAAATAAACCAGGTTATTGAATGCTGCATTCTAATTGGTCGATCCAACAAATCGAAGGCATTTGATTGGTTAAAATTTAACCTGGGTTAGACAAAGCTGGTTTAACTGCTTCAGTGTGAATGAGGTAATACATTGCTTGAAGGGTTTGTGCAAGGTTAAAAGCTTGCATTTGCAAAGAGCAAAACAATCTAAAAATATCCCATTCAAATCGAAGGTGCACACGTGCCTTGAACACTGGACAGCCAAAGAAACAATGCCGTGTCTGAGTGTTTTCTTTGTTCTATTTATAGACAAGCCTATTTACCATTGCGCATTCCCTTTAACTACGTGTTAAAAAATAGTTTACAATATATAATGATCACAAGTCAACCGACTATATGAGTACCTTTAAAGCGCTATTTAGTCCACTGTCTTTTGTATCCCCCTCTCTATTTAGCCCCCCCTGTATTTTCAAGCCAAAATTCTAAATATGCACCGTTATCTGTTACCAACTATTTATGCCAACATGCTTCAGTGCTGGTTTCATATGCTAAGTCAAACCCGACTCTCCTGTGATTATTTTAATGCGCATGACTAGCGATATTCCTTATTGATTGTGGAAAACATCTCAAAAATGTCCCCAAAAATCCTATTCGTCAAAAGCTTGATATATGACTTTTTCAAATAAGCCATCCTTTCTACTATGCTCCCTACAGAACCTTTGATGAATTTAAGGAAACCCCAGCAGGGGCTTAATAGAGCTTATGCAGAAACCACTCAGTGTAAAGAAGGGAAGACTGATTTAGTTTTGGTCATATGACAACAGAGATATATGACTGACAATTTTATATTGATCTTTCTTGCTACCAGTAGTTTTATTCTACCTTTTCACAGGCTTCTTTGTAGATGATGACGAGACAGAGTACTAATTATCGAGGATAACGAGAACGGCCAGAAATGTTTCCGTTTATATTTTAGTACTCATAAATATTTGTTTATATTTGATTTTAGGACCTGAATGCTAGATGGAACGAGGTGCTTGAATTAGTACCAAAGAGAGATCAGATGCTGAATGACGAAATAGCAAGACAACAAAGTATCCTTTTCAAAACTGAAATATAGTTTCAATACATCGTGAACCTTTTTTTTGGCTCTTTCGGGGTTTTATCGTTCTGAAATTACGAGCTATGAGTAACATTTTTATTTCTCAATGCTTGAAAAAGTGACTGAAAACCTCAGTCCAAATTCTGCAAATTGTTTCCCTGCAGCAATTTTGAGTCCAAGTGTTATCGTTTTGAGAGAATGAAATACAAAGCATCCCAAGAGTAATTCTCTTGAGATGAAAATTTTGTTAGTTGACTGTTTGTGCGTCTAATACTCCTAAAACGATAAAACGTGCTCTGGTAATAGCTTGTATCCAGCAATATTGCAGAAATTTGATCGAGGTTTTCAAGGTATCTTTGCAAGCTTTCCAGAAAGAACGTTCTAGAAAATTGCTCATAATTTCAGAACGAAAGGCCCGATGTAGACGTGGTAAACTCTTCAATATAATCTCAACTATTCAACAGATGATTTACCAATTTGATTAGATAAAAGACAGCGACGGTACAGCCTTCGTAACTGTTTGTTCTTTTTCCAGGCCTCATTAGAAATATTCTGTTTCTACGAGCAAATGATTGGGAAAAAATGTGCCTGCAATCAAATCACTCTGAGTAGCTTAAAGATAACAGCAACAGATGTGTAATGATATTTTGTGCCTGCGAGCAGCGCTCGTGCGCTTGCGCACATTAATGAGGTCTGTCTTTTTCACCTGGTATATTGTCGTTGTAAGTCCTTGACAATTTGTAGACAATGAACAACTTCGTTTACAATTCGCTGACCAAGCAAACAAAGTTGGTGCCTGGATACAACAAATATCCAGCAAACTTATTGATATCAGTCTTTCTGCTCAGGGAACACTAGAGGTAGGCCCTCTTTCATTTATATCGATAGTTTCTGTGCAAAGAGTATGTTACAGGGATGAATTTGCTAACACATATTTGTGCGCAGCTTTCGTGGAGAATTGGAAAATTATGGAAAAGGTTGCTGAAAGAAAACTGGCAAAGCGAAGTTAATCGAATGTTGCCTCGAAGTAGTGACACAGATAGTAGGGTCTGGGAGTTCCATAATCCTCATTATTTGAGTTAATAAAGTCCTTTTATTTGAATAGCTTCCTTAACGCCTGCGAATGCTTGCAAACAAGATAAACTTTTAGGGTATGCTGTGAGGCCCCTGTGAAATCTTATTCTTTGAAAATCTACACGTGGCAAAATGTTGTTGCCCATGATTTTATAGATTGTCTTTAATTTACAACCCGGCAAAAGCATTTCAATAATTTTGTATACCCGTAAGTTCTGGTTGTGAATGGTCGCTGAATCTTGCCCTGCTCGGGCCCCAGAGTCAAAAATGACTGATCCCCTTGTTGAAATCCTTTGATCAGATTGCTTAAATGTGTATATCCATCCTCCTTTAGGATCAACTGCAAATGTTGAGGGACACGGAAACCGACATTACAAATTACAAACCAAATATGGATGGGCTTGAGCATATCAACCAGGTAAGCATTGTTTTTTCGATGATTATTGCTTGGTACATTTCTTACCTTCAAAATTCAATTATTCAGTTTTGCCTTGTTGCATGTTACATGGCCAACTGCAAGGTCGAAATAAGCCAAGAAAATTGAGTTGTGACATGAAAGACGATTATATACATTTATTTATTTATCCATTATTTATTTATTATATCCATTTATTTAGAGCTACTGAGGGTCAGGGCATTAACAACTTTCAACAACTCCCTCTTTCTCTCTCTCGTGGTGTCGTGTCCCTACAGACGTTGACAGATCGACGATGCCCAAGTTTTTCTGTCTTTAGTAATTTAGAGCAACTGTTCTGATGTCCAATTTCCTCCTGTCTCTCTTACTATTCCATCCATAAACTTCTGTCTCTGTCTGCCTCGAGCTCTCTTACCTTCAATTTCAACAACTACTGATGTGAAAGGATCAGACCTCATTAATGTGCGCAAGCGCACGAGCGCCGCTCGCAGGCACAAAATATCATTTCATATTTGTATTTGTTGCTGGCATCTTTACTGTACTCAGAGTGATTTGATTGCAGGCACATTTTTCCCATTTGCTCGCAGGCACAGAATACTTTTAATGAGGCCTGGAAAGGATGAAAATTAAAGTTGTCAGAGATGGTCGCTCAATATCATTTTGCTTCTTTTCTTAATTTCAGCTCTCCCAAGAAGCAATGATTTTCGAGAATCCGCACACACCATATTCAATGGAGGTACAGTATGAATGCTAATACAGACGTAGATTGTTCTTATTCTCTCATTTCAAATTCCACCTTCGATTTATTTAGTCTGTTCAAGGAATAGATGAAGTTTGCGTCAGTGGGCTGCTAATGTCACAAAACACAATGACCCCGAATCTCATCCAATCTTAACGTTGTTTAAAAAAAAGCATCCATCATGGCGCGGAGCGCCAGAATATGGAGAAGCCAGAGCGGAGAGAAATGCTCTTTTAGCCAGAATATAGAGAAATTCTATAGAACGTATTATTTTATCAAATATCGTCCTTTTCCATTATTAAACACTATTCTAGGCTATTTTAGACGATTTACCGCAAGCTGGTACTTTATTCTGAGCTCTAATCGTTACTTTAAATTTTTTGTTAGTTTTGCTGAAGTTTATTTAGTAGGCCTAGNAAAAGATTTGTAATTACATTATATTCAATAATTTTACGTTATTTATTCTATTTTGTATAGCCTGTACACCGCTGAATTATTTCATCTCTCGGTCCATTCGCTTGGTATGCCGCGCGGTCGTGCGTTAGCTGTCTCCAAGGCCCAAGGCCTGCAGACTTTTGTGGTAAATTCCACCCAATATTTCGAAAATTTCCAATAACTACGGAATAGAAAATAATCAGAAATAAGACACGTAAATGATTTTCACATAATGACCGATAAACCATCCAAAGAAAGCAAGTGATCCTGCTAACAGAAAAACTAGGCCTACATAAAATAAACTTCAGCAAAACTAACAAAAAAGTTAAAGAAACGATTAGAGCTCAGAATAAAGTACCAGCTTGTGGTAAATCGTCTAAAATAGCCCAGAATAGTGTTTAATAATGGAAAAGGACGATATTTGATAAAATAATACGTTCTATAGAATTTCTCTATATTCTGGCTGAAAGAGCATTTCTCTCCGCTCTGGCTTCTCCATATTCTGGCGCTCCGCGCCAAGGCCTCTCAAAAAAAGTGCTGTCAGGATTACTAAAACTTTAAGAACTTCTCGTCTTACCTTTGTTAGTTGCTAAGGTAGAACAGCTTTTTTTTCGATTTGTTGACGAATCTACGTAATTTAAAGGATCTGATGGGAAATTATGAAGTTTTTGATATTATGGGCTAATCCATGTTTCTCCTACTGTAAATCCTAAGTTGAGTATAAGCCAAACAATAACGCTTTATGTAATTTATTTTTACCCCCAATAGTTTTTGCACCATTTTATATGAAATGTTTATAGGGTTTAATTACGTCTTTAATGACTATTTTATTCTCTCCTAATAACCTAGGGTTCATAAACCAACATCTTTGCTCACAAATTTTTGTTTTCCTTTAGGCTCTCAGGATCAAGTGGGAGCAACTTCTCACTGCAATTGCAAGAAATATCAATGAAATCGAAAACCAGGTACATTTTGTGTGGTTTCTGTAGTCATAACGATAATAATCATCATCATGGTTGCTGTAGACGCAATCGAAGTGTGCTAACGTTATTGAGTACCATAGGCATTTTGATACATTTTCATCAGAAAAATATTTTGCTCAACACAGTCGTTTTGCGAAGGCTACTTTTTGACGTACCCTATATATCAAAATTTTAGCGTTGTTGCCCGATGAAAATTTTTTTGATACACTGAGAAATGTAAATACTATTTTAAAACTTTAGGTGCAGGAAATTTACGTTTTGAGACCTCAGAAAGGTATCCTTATTTTTACAAGGATGATCTTCTCTCCTAAACTCGTCGTGTGCGAAAAAACTTCTTTGTAATCATTGAACTATGAATTTTTATTTCTTTTCTGTTGTAGATTCTGATGCGTGACTCTAAAGGAATAACAGAAGAACAACTAAAAGAATACAAACAGTCTTTCAATCATTTCGACAAGGTAATATTCCACATTAATAATCTGTTCATTTAACGTACGTAATCTATGCTACGGGACTCGCGCCCAAAGATGTAGAGTCAGCTCTACCCAGAGATAAATATTAACACGAGAACAACAGCGAGCAAATAGCTTAAAAGAAAGCTGGAAAGAACTTTTAACAAAGAGTTATGAACTTATTTGAAGCAATAGACAGTAGAGCAGTTAGTATTTTTCTTACACTTCGTTAAATATTTGGGGGAGGGGAGAAGCTGTTATTTTACTTTAAACGCCTTGTTTATCCCTACTATTTTGAAACAAAAATCATTATTTCCTTAAATTGGGGGGTGACCGCGCCCCTCTCCAGCTGGTGTCCGCCACTGCTGCTCACGTCATGTACTCATCGCCTCCCAGCTGGAGCGTGCCAGCGTTCGTCTTGTCTGTCAGCCTGTGTGAATTTAAATCCATATTTGCCAATATTTGGCGCAAAAACCAGAAGTTCGCTATTTTATTATCAAATTCCCTTTAGGGAGAATCCAATAGAATTCTCTATTATTTTCTTTCATAACCTTGCTCTCTTTTTGTCACCTACAGGACAGAAGTGCCATGCTCGAACCCAATGAATTTAGACAATGCTTGGTCAGTTTGGGTTACAATGTTGGTATCGACGAGTCTGTAAGTATCTTTCTAACATCAGTTATATACCTCTTTCGGTTGACCGCCATCATATACCTTTTAACGACATATTAGTAAATGTTTCTGTTCCTCAACGCCATTTTCAAGTCTGCAGCCCGTCTGTACTGTACCACACAAAAACTTTTCACTCTAAGTCAAAGTAAATTATCTCATTACAGCTGTTTTGTTTCGATAATTCAGCTGAAACAGTGGCCACGCTTTCGAATTAATAATGGTTCTCAGAATACAATGCAAAGCCGAAAGTTAATTCATACAGACGGCATGACGTCACAGCAGCGTTAAAAACACGACGCCATCTTGGTTTGGGGTAAATCTTCAGAAAATTTCTATAGGAATCTATAGGAAATTTGCAAAAAGTTGCATAAAATTGCTCCTCTATTCTACCTTACGATAGTGAGTAGAAAAAGGATAGGTAGCAATTGTCAGTTAGACCTAAACCTATGAAATAAGCACACGAACATGCTGTTTTTAAAAGCAAAACAAAAATTTAGTCCAAGAAAGCTGTGAGAAACTTGCCTTTGCGACGATAATATTGTAAACAGCGGCACAATCTCCCTCAGTTGTGAGTTGCTCGTCGCTTCTTTAAAGTCAACCTTCCTTTTAGACATTCGCCTATCTCTCTACTAAAGTTTTTGAATAATTTGAGCAGCTTCCAAGCTTTTTGAATTTATTCATTGCGATAAATAAACGAGACACTCCCCGTTCGACGCTATACTTTGTAATGGCTTCATTAGAGTGTCTCGTTTATTTATCGCAATAAATAAATTCAAAAGACTCGGAAACTGTTCAAATTATTCAAAAACTTTAGCAGAGAGATAGGCGAACGTCGAAAAGGAAGGTTGACTTTAAAGAAGCGACGAGCAACTCACAACTGAGGGAGATTGTGCCGCTGTTTACAATATTATCGTCGCAAAGGTAAGTTTCTCACAGCTTTCTTCGCCTAAATAGGTTTGTTTTGCTTTTAAAAACAGCATGTTCGTGTGCTTATTTCATAGGTTTAGGTCCAACTGACAATTGCTAGCTATCCTTTTTCTACTCACTATCGTAAGGTAGAATAGAGGAACAATTTTATGCAACTTTTTGCCAATTTCCTATAGATTCCTATAGAAATTTTCTGAAGATTTACCCCAAAACAAGATGGCGTCGTGTTTTCGAGCGCGAATTGATCAAGTCACGTGACATGTCCTCTGTATGAATAGAATTGAGATAAAATTGGTGTTATTTTAACAAGATAGCCACCTTTGATAAATAAATCCAAGGAATAACGTTGTACTCTTTTTGACGTTTCAAGCATCGATTTGATATACTGACAACAATTTGAAAAAAGTGAGATTAATTTTTTTTTATCTGCGACAACCTTAGTAATTTTATACTAAATAGGCCCATTTGATCCGTTTGCTCAGTTGAAGTCAGTTTCATTGTTCAGAATTTAGTTTTATTTTGATTTATCACTGGCAAAATAATAATTATTTCTTATTATTCGAATATTCCTTTCAGGACGATGCAGAATTCCAGCGTATAATGATGATAGTTGATCCTAATGAAGCGAAGAGAGTTTCGTTCCAAGCATTCTTGGATTTCATGACAAGGGAGCAAGCAGATTCAGACACCGCTGACCAAGTCATGGAATCATTCAGAATTTTGGCTGGAGACAAGGTATGTTCCCAATAGGTTTTGAGGGTAAAAATCCCCAAATCTTAATTTTACCTCGGATACAGAAAATCACTATTTTGTTGACCCAAAGACATAATTAATCCTCAAAATATTGCATGTATTAGCAAGAGCATTGCTTAAAGACCGTCTGTTAACCATGAGGCTTTGCGTGCTGCGCACGAGAAAACAGCACAACACCGGCCTAGCATCAGAGACTTTCAGATAATCTGAAAGTTCACTTGCAGTGCATTCTGGGACAGCAACGGCGTGCAAAGCCACATGGTTAGCAGAGGGTCTTTAGGGAAATTTTGTGTCATTGCGAGAAATGCCTACAGTCGTTTCGGAAAGTGCTCAATGCAGTCGAACGCTCTGGAAAATCTGACATTTTTTAATTTGTTGTTATCTAAATGCACCAAGAATTACTTCCTTCGGGATTTTTGCAACTTCTGTATTTGAAAGCATCTGCAATCAACGTATCAACTTTGTGTTTTCTGAAGCTCCACTTCCTGCTATTTTCGAATCTGCCATCGATTTTCCCACAGAATGAGTAGCTCATTAACTATAAGCCGAAGACTGGAAAGACTATACTCTTCTTACTAATTCCAGGTTTTCTAAAATTGCATATTTCATTAACAAAGGTAGTTATTTTGACTGAAAAATGCAAAATGCACATCAACCACCCTAGAACAAGGATTTACGTGTTAATACGTTTGCTCAAAATGAGGTTTTTCTAACGGGACGAGTGCAGTTTAGCGGGCGGTGCTAAATGTCATATTCCTTTTGCAGATATTGAACTAAATAAACCCCAACCCTAACTTACCCTAACTTGTCGTAACTAACCCTAACTTACCCTAACTAACCCTAAAAACCCTTTTCTGAAACTAACCCTAACCCTTACCATGTGCCATACAACAACACAACATTCGAATGCCGCCCGCTAAACTGCACTCGAGCCTTTCTAACTGTACTTGCACAGTCCTTTCTGCCAGAATGAGACTTTTATCAGATCTAGAATTGCTTTGGTAAAATTTATGCAATTAAATCTTTTCATTTCATTTGTAGCAATTCATAACTGCGGATGAACTTCGCCGGGAATTGCCACCAGCCCAAGCAGAATATTGTATTTCAAAAATGACACCATACAATGGTCCGGATGCTGTACCAGGAGCTTTAGATTACCGCTCATTCTCAAGTGCTCTATATGGTGAAAGTGACTTGTAAATCTGAAATGGCTCGTTAACGCAACGCGGATTGACTGCGAATTTGATGTGGCCTGCTCCTAATATTTTTATAAGAAGAGACATGCCTTGAACAGAACAGAAACTCGCTACATTTCAATATGAATGCTAAACTAAGATGCTTAGTGCTATCTATAACAATAGACTCTTATTAATAACGCCTTTTATAAGAAAATATTAAGAATATGTAAAATCGCTTAGCCTTGAATTCAAGCTAATTTCCTTGGGTTTATTTTTGATGGGTACTTAATTAAATTGTGATTGTCAGGGAATCGGGATTTTCTGGGGAATTCTATTGTCGTATTTTCTTTCAACGAAATGTATTTTAGAAGTAGATGCAGCCTTTTTCTCCAATGCTATATCAATCGATTGTTTTCTTTATTTTGTCGTCTTGAACGAGGCTACGCCTTGAACGAGGTTAAATTTCGAACGGGGTTGAATTTTGAACAAAGTTGCGCAGTTCAGTTAGCTGAAATGAAAACTTTATCCAAAAATTACTTTATGGACTAAATCAAATTTTGTAGTTTGCATTTTCTTTAATGAACATGACATATAGTTGGTTTTATCTTTGGACACTGTAAGCGGTGGTAATTGCCGTTGTCTAAATATGTCTCGCGATTTCTGAAGTATGTGTCATATGTCATGGTGGAGTCAGATTTATACCTTACTTGTCAATATCGCTTGCTAACTTCAAGATTTAGTCAAATCTGAGAAAAATTTTGACACCTGGTTGTTTCTCGGTGGAGTTTCTTTGATGGTGGGGATTTTTTCCGCTTTTGGCGACAATAGATTAACTTGTTCATGAAAAGTGATTCAAATCATCCGATGATCGACAGGGAATCCTTCCATCGCTTTTGGTGCATGGAGAACAATAGTTTTCGTCCCACACTTTCTGTGGACGAAAACGTCGAGAGATCTTTATAAGGACGAAAGGGACCGGAAAATGGGGGAATGTAGAAAACACATGAATAGGGCAAAAGATAAATCTGTTTGTTTTGCCACTTGATTCAGAATTAAGTTTGCCGATTTTAGGTGATCGTGATAAAAAGATATCAAACTCTGCATTGTTTTCTGGCAATGCAAAATTTGACAATATCTTTGAGGACTAGACAAGAACAAACATTGCCTTATGACAAACAAAATTTACTGGGCGTTGAAAATATCAGAATTTAACTGTTTTTGATGGATTATTGCGACGAAAATTGTTTAAACAGTTGATACATGCTACATGATTAAAACTTCATGTTGTATCTCGTTTGGGAGGGACGTTTGTTTCACAAAGCTCTCCCGCAAAAGTTCCTCGATATGGAATAGATTCCGTCAGACTTTCCCCAATTCAAAAGGGCGAGAAAATGTTCTAATGAAAGCGTTGTGTGTATTGCAGCATAGGAATCAAATCTTCAAGAAAGACTGCACGGATCGTTATTGAACCTTCCTTTTGATTTTATGGCTTGAAAGGAACTTCAGGTACTTTGCTATTATTGTTCATTGGAACTTTTTGATATCTTCATTATTTTCAAAATTACAGCGCTTTTTGTGTTTCAACCAGTTGAGGTTGTGACGTCATCAAATTGCTAAATCCTAAACCAGAAATGCGACAGATTTTTGCTTACTGCCATATTGTAGACCTTAATAAACTATAGTTTTCTTGAAGATTGTACCGTTTTTTCTAAATCAATTTAGGATTTACAATGATTTTAATTTTTTCAAAACTTATGAATTTTTCAAATAAAAAGAAAAACGCTATAATTCCGAAAATAATAAAGATATTAAAAAGTTCCAATGAACAATAATAGCAAAGTACCTGCAAAGTTCCGTTCAAGCCGTAAAATCAAAAGAAAGAGTCAATAACCATCCGTGCAATCTNAGACCTTAATAAACTATAGTTTTCTTGAAGTTTGTACCGTTTTTTCTAAATCAATTTAGGATTTACAATGATTTTAATTTTTTCAAAACTTATGAATTTTTCAAATAAAAAGAAAAACGCTATAATTCCGAAAATAATAAAGATATTAAAAAGTTCCAATGAACAATAATAGCAAAGTACCTGCAAAGTTCCGTTCAAGCCGTAAAATCAAAAGAAAGAGTCAATAACCATCCGTGCAATCTTTTTCAAAGATCTGATGCCTTTGCTGTGTATTCCTATATGTAAATATAGCGTCATGCATTTTCTAAATTAATTCTATGTTCAAATATTTTCAGACTTACTACCTTTGTCCAAGTTTTTGCTTCATCTGCAGGTGTTGAATTGATTATGACGAAAGTTTGCATATCGTAATGAATTGGTCGTGGGATTTTGTGGCAGTATGAAACGAAAACATGGAATCAGGTTGTAAGTCTAAATTATTGTATAGTACATCTATTTATAACGCATTTAGTTCGATATCGCAACTGTTTTAATCCCTTATGATTTGGGTCCAATTTTAGGCCAAATTCACATAATCTCAAAACTTCTTGGTATCGTTCTCTTACAAATGCTCCATTAGCTGCCATGCAGAATAGACACAGTACATGCTTTGCTATCGATTGTTCATTGAGCAAATTGACCGTTCTTTCCTCGTCTAAGTCGATAGCTCTTATGTAATCATTCCATGCTTGTTTTTCTTTGCCGAGACTGTCATGTAATTTCGCCCTGATGCAGTAATCACTGTACGAAGGTTTGGCTTCAATCACCGTAGACAGATCAGCTAATGCTTCTTCTAACATACCGTCATCCAGAAAACACTCAAAGCGTCCACGCAGCACCTCTATGTCTTTCTTCCCCGCAATAACCAATGCTAGATTATACCACCTTATTGCTGCAGCATTCTCCTTAGCCTCAGTTCGATCTTTAGCCTCTTTGAGTGCATTTGTTTTGAGTTCGTTTCGTTCTCGAATGGTCAATCTCTTTAAATAACCCTCAAGCATATCTTCCTTTGTTTCAGATAAAGCTCGCATTACTGAAATGCATTCTTGTGTTTTTGATAATTTAGCAAGTAGAAACGCTTTTTGTGACAGAGCGACATCATCATCGGGTACTGTTCTTAAAACTTTCTCAACTTCAATCATGGCGGCTTCGTGTTTGCCACTCACAAGCAGATATTGAGCGTAAAGTGTCCCATAAACAGACGAGTTGCCGAAAACTGCATATAAAAACTCAGCATATATCCCTGCAAGCTCGAGCGTAATTTCATCAGCTGTGCCCTTTTCGTCGTCAAGAATAGACTGCACACCTTTCTTGAGCAATGAAGCAAAGACTCTCACACAACTTATCGGGACTTTTTGGAGGACTTTCAAAGCAGAGTCTTTGTTTTCTTTCAAGATCTTCGAAAGATCTTTTGTGCATTCAGCTTCGTTGTCAAATACCGAGTAAACGATCGCTCTTCCAATCATCGCTGCAGTGTTATCTGGTTCTCGTTCTATCACCGACAAAAAGTCGTTCAATGCGAGCTCGAAGTCGCCTAAATTGGCATAACAGAATCCGCGTACTAAAATCAGCCCAGTTGCTGTTCCACCCAAAGCAATAATCGCGACATCAAAACATTCAATAGCATCATGATAGGCCTTTTCGCTTTGCAGGAACCGAAAACCATGCTGTCTGTGTACTCTGGCAATTTCGTGCCTTTCTTCGATCGGTAACTGGACTATATACTCGGCGAATTTTGCGCTACCGATAGACCGCATTATGATTCGGAAGT
The DNA here is from genome assembly GCA_004194415.1 of Aurelia aurita. Taxonomy (NCBI): domain Eukaryota; kingdom Metazoa; phylum Cnidaria; class Scyphozoa; order Semaeostomeae; family Ulmaridae; genus Aurelia; species Aurelia aurita. Next base: position 454,280 of record REGM01000024.1, on the reverse strand, counting down.
CCTGCACAGCGGCGACATACGCACCAAGACGCATGCGTAGATTAGCGAGATGAATCATCGGAAATGGATCGTCTGGAACTCTTCGTATCAAATAAACCAGTAGCTCCTGCGCATCTCCGTAACGCTGCGTTGCAATAAGGACTTCAACGTACAATAGATGGACTGATAAATCTCTTGGGTACACTTTAGTTAGAAATTCACATAGACATCTTATCTGATGAAGTTTGTTTTCGAATGCGTGGTGAGATGGGCCTAAGTTTAATCTTTCGCTGTCATCCAAGTCATTTGGTTTCCTTAAGAGATCTGCATCCAAACAGTTCATGACATGTTGGCTAATGTGATCTTTAATCTTTTCTTGATCTACAAGTTTCAAATTTCTAAACTTTGAAATAGTCGTAGAGATATCATTTTTACTTGCTGATGTAATATCAGTCAACCCTCGGTTCAAGTTTCCCGCGAGAACACTAACAAAGCCTCGAACACTAACCAAACTGGGCCTATCTGATGTCATGTTAGTGGCGGTGTTGATATCGTCCATTGCTGAATAATAGTTTCCTTCTGCGACCCTGCAGTATGACATTGAAAGCAGCACTTCGTCTCTTTGTTTATCTGAATTCAACAGTTCTTTCCCTAAGGCCAATGCCTCTTTTATTTGTCCACTCTGGTACAAGCAATCTATCTGCAATATGCCCGACTCTATGTCGACATCATCCAATATGTTTGCGATTTTGCAATAGATTATTGCCCTTTCAGATGATGCTTCATGTGACTCATCAGAACTATTATCAGCATTTTTTTCCTTGATGCAATACTCTTTCAATTCTCGTGCAACATGCAGCAAAGGCTCTTGCAACTCTTGAACAACTGTTTCATCCAGATAAGGTATCGTACTGTTTTCTTTATAATGTTGCAGCAGCACCCAAAGTGCAATGTAAGTTCTTCCAGCTTTGACATGAAACGAAATAACATCTGGCAAACTTGCATCCAAATCTTCTAGACGAGACAATGTGTCTACAACTTCTTTGAAGAAATTCTCCGTGCTTCGGTCATCTGATTGAAAAGATGTTTCTGCAATTTCAGTTTCATGCAGATCAATACTACTAGATATTGATGCCTTCACGTTTGCATTTTCGTTCTTTCGTTTCGGTTCTATTTTGTCATCTTTAGCAAACCCATCATTACTGATTCCGACATTTTCTCCTTCTTGGTGACTCAGCATAACAAGTTTAAGCAGCTCCAAGTCGGCACGACTCATCAAATGAAGTCGTGAACGTAAAACATCCAAGTCCTCCAATTCCGTTGATAATTTCTTGCAATATCTGATGCAATCGAAATCTTTCCCGAGTCTGGAATAAATCACAGCTATCAAAAGTAAAACATCTTCGGACTGTTTACATTTCTCTAAGTTTTGTAACAAACTAGTCAAATTTTTCATCGGGGCTTTTTGATTCTTCAGCAGTCGCACAGCTCTCGATACAACAAGCGTATCATGCATGTCTCTCGAAAGCAATTCAAACGTAAACGAATATAATTGCTCGTAATTCACAGGTATCGAAAAATCGATAAATGCATCGTCGTAATCTGCAGCGTAAAGGCACCAATCCAGCAATAAGCCGCTAAGGCCATTAATCAAGTTTTGCGATAAATCGCGATATACACAAGTCAGTGCCAATGTTGGCTGCATTTTGTACAGTAAGCAATACTTTCTCGCCTTTTCTTCCATTAGGAATCGTATCTTTGAATTTAATTCTACCTTTCAATATAGTTTCATTATTCGAACGTCCTTACCATTAGATTCTACTTTTAATGTAGTTTCTTCCGTAGACTGTCTTTTCAATATGATTGCTGTATCTTTACTGTTTAAAGTCCAATTCTACTTCTCAATACAGCTCAATAGACCGTCCTTTCCATTAGAAGTCGTGTCTCTGTACTGTTTGGAGGCAAATTTTTCTTCTCAATATTGCTCCCAAACGTGCCTGTCCTTTCTATTAGGAATTGTAACTTTGCACAATTTGTAGGCAAATTTACTTCTTTTGTAGGCCAATTTACTTCTCAGCATATCTCTATTTTTAGACTGTCCTTTCATACCACGTCACTGTATAGTTGGCATCAGATTTGACTCTTGATATAATTTCATCACTGGCCAGTCCTTTTCCGTAAGAAATCGTATCTCTGTGCAGTTGGCAAACAAATCCTGCCTCTCGATATAGATCTGTGATTACGCTGTCCTTTTATATCATGCCACTGTCTTTTCAATTTTTTGTTATCTGCCAAGGTAAAAAGAGAAACTTGGGTTAACAAATCATCACGGTTGTCATCATGTGTGTTTTCACCTCTCAATAGGATAGGTCTTGTGTCGACCCTGTTCGCGAGTAGCGTCTTTCGTCGATGAGTAAGCTTTGTAGAGCAAGCTATCTCTAAAAGGGAGAACCAGGAATGGAGGAATAGGCCGGGGAGTCTATGGAGGAGAACTAGGGAATAATAGTTTCTATCAAATTTGTTATTATACCTGTAGATAGTACTGCACTGTGTAATATCATAGATATGAAATTCCTTCTTTTCAATTCGTTCTTTAGATTGTTCCATTTTAAAGAGTGATTTTCTCAAAACTTTTTTAACAGAAAACATAGGAACTAAACTTCATGTGAAATTTCCGAGTATATCTCTGGGAAGATCACTTCTTGATTTGCACAAATCCATACCAGAACGACGGAAATTCCTTAGTTCCCACTTCCTCGTTCCCTGGTTCTCAGTTCCACCTTTTAGAGATTTCAGAGAAGCACAAGCAACGCACATCCGTACTTCGCAGTGGTTGCCAATGAGCGTGTATTAACCTGAGTGCGAAAGATTAAGGTTAGAGATGTTGGCCACGCGTTAGCATAGTTAAATAGTGTCTTGTTTGACAAAGCCACAAACAATAGATATAAATTGATTTATTTTTGGATCAGTTAAACTGTGAGTGAAATATGGTCTGGCAATGAATTATGAAATCGTAACAAGACACTAAAGACGAAATCGGACGTTCCGTTCCTCTTTGAACGTTATTTGTTTCAAACTAGCATCTGAAGGTAGCTTTTAGGAACATTGAGAAGCTAAGTATATCGAAGCAGTGCCCTGGTCCTTCTTCTCGATGTAACCACACCCCTTGGTTTAACCTAGAATTACAGAGGCGGCTCTCGTCACTTCAGGTAGCAGGTTTTGTCAGAGTGGCGATTCGAACCACTAACTTTCAGAATGGTAGGCCAAAGCACTTCGGAGTACCAAAACGAGTCTTGAAATTTATCTTCGTGACCATCTTAATAATTGCTTTAAAGTAAACAAGCTACAAACAGTCAAGACCTTTTTGCTTCACTGACTCCCGTAACGCAGAGCACTTGATGCCATTTAACTACAATTGAGACAAAATCACTTCGGTTAACTTAGCTAAATGTGAAATGAATATTTCAGAAGCGTCATTAAAGCATGTTGGTGCTGCTTATTGCAGTATTTTAACGAATAATGTTTGCGTATTTTAAAGCATTTTAATTTAGAATAACAGTGAAGTAAAATTAAAACCAAAACAGGAATCGATCCTTTCGATTCTTCCTTATATTTAGTGGCCTGACCTCTTGGAGCAGGTGTATTCGGAAGTTTTCTAATGATACAACTGCATGATCTAACTTATGAAGCACTTTCATGAAGTATTTGCATTTGAAAGAAACTGGCACAAGTAACCAATTGCTGAAGGCTGAGCAATTTACTGAGAGGAGAGGTGCTAGATAACAGAAATTGGGAGGGTTGGCCTGGGGAGACTGCTTCTGCAGGGGACATCAAATTTTAAAAAGACGAGAAATGGCAGCATAAGCACTTTTATTGTTCTTGCGTAACTGTTTAGAGTGTGTTTAAGGATCAACACAGCAACAATCTAAAATAATAATAGGTGCTTGATTCTTGTAGCCTGCGCCTCCGCGCAGGCTAGATTCTTGTGGTCTACCTGACGGTTTAGCGTCTCTTATGGGCACTACCAGTTCTGTAATGTTGCTCCATCAAAACTCCTGGAAATTAAATGAACGGAACTGAACTAATTAACTTCCAAAATCAAAATGCATCCACTCGAAGTGGCTGTAATCGAGCTGCAATGGAATTTGGGTTGCTCCTAAAAATGTACCCACAAATGACTCTAAGTCACAATCTTAAGATTTATTATCAAAAGGGTTGGTTTTAAAGACACTTTTGATAAGAAATATGTTGCTTCTTTCCCTTCTCCTCTTGATCGTGAAATATGCTTGACCCCATAAATTCTAAACTGTTGGACAAATTGTTGGACCACACATTGTCTTGTCATTCTGCATTGTCGCAATTAGAAGTAACAGGGAATGACTGGGGATGGAGCTAAAGGATTTAGAAAACAAAAGGGGGTTGCACTTCTCAAATTCCCTCGTTCTATAGCCTTGAATAACGTTAAATAAACTTACTTGTCAAGGTTTCTTTAAATCTTTCTGTTAATTCGTTGTTAGCCTTCCATGTTCATCCAGAAGTCTGCTGAGTTTTCAACTCTTCTCCTAACTGATTTACGATTCTTGTGTAAATTCGTATGTTCTGTTGATAAAAGAGATTTCTGTTGTATTATGAAGGCGTTACTTTGTATAATCCTTTAAAACTAAAATTAATTTTCGTATTAGGATTTGCAGGAATCAAATAACAATTGAAATTGTTCGAATATGGGTTCGCTCATAAGAATATTCCCACGTTTTCTGAGCAGAAAATGTTGTTGAAAACGGAACCATTAGCTAAATTATTTTCATATGTTTTTGATCACTACAAATCATTTGATAGGCTCCGAAAGAAAACTGAATTTGTGAATTTACAAAGCCTCTTGGTTGATTATAACCAGTTCAGTGTGAACACAGTGGCGTGGCCAGGGGAGGGTATGAGGGGGCAAATGCCCCCCACTTCCAATAATTTGGCTAAAATTGTAATTGAAAAATGCAATAAAAATGTCTGGGTATACCTTTTTACCCTCCCAGTCTGAAAATTTTAGACTTTTGCCCCCTAACTATTTTTTGTCTGCCCCGCCACTGTGTGAACAGACCCATTAAGCTCAATTGTTCAAAAATTAAGAAACTGTGCCACTTGGATTGAGAAAGATAAGAAACTTTGTAATTTTCAGCTTTATTTTTCCAAGATCACTCACTAGGTACCTGGGAAGCCCTTTTAACAAAAAATAAATTAATTCTGCATTTAACGAATTAAAAATTTGAGAAACTTGTAAGAAACTTTCGAAGCAAAAATGTCATAAAATTTGATAAAATTTGCTACCAGCCCAGACCTGAGTTTCTTATGAACAAAATAAGTATCCTCGAAAGAGCATAAAGTGGGTATGATGAAACTCGAAAGGAGGTCACGTAATCGCAAGGAAGGTGAAGGTGAAGGTGAAGGTGCGGTGAAGGTGAAGTTGCTGTTTTTAGCGCCAAGCGCTGGGATCGCAGAAGTAGCTAAGCGCTAATCGAAGGTGCATCATCAATTGTTGAAATTTTTGAGACAGGACATCAACAAATTTGAGTTGATGGGAAGAAAGTTTCTTCTCATTCCCAAATGTTCTTGGACTTATCTCGTGGACAAAAATTTAATTTTTTTCTCGCAGAAATTTTTGAACCATGTAAAACATCGATTTTGAAATAAAAATAATCATGACAATTATTCATTCATTTGATTTATGGCTTTTAAAAATTATATCTAAATTGCTAATTGAGGCCAGAAAGATTTTGCAACCAATGTGTTTCATTTCATCGAAATCAGAAAGGGCCAGATCGTTCCAAATGGGTTGACTTTTACAAAGTGAGCACAAAGATACCCTGGGTGCCAGACCCACCCATAACCCTTATGGCACCCAGGGTAAAATAAACAAAAAAGGGAGGTGGGGAGAAAAAAATAAGAAGGGAAGTAAGTAAGAAAATAAGACTGTTTGGGGCCTGGGAACGACGTTGGGAAATAGGCGCGAAAATTACACGTACCCAGGTCCCTTGATTCAAAACGCAACGCATCCTTTGCTGTGCTTTCAATGAAGAAGAATGAAGATGGCGGCGACTCCAGAGAAAAGTTTCTGACTGGCTGAAGGTTCCTCAAAAATATGGTCATAACCATTACCAAATTCAGCAGGAAATGAGGTAAGAAACTGTCAATTTTAACATGCCATTGCTATGTATTTGCGGCCGAAGGCCGCAAATCTATTCGAGTTGAATCAAAACTCGCGATATCTCTCTGTCGAACGATGGACTTGCTCGATTTCATATCTCAAAATGAGGCTTCCTCCAACGCTGCCAGGCTATTGCGGGGGTGAAATGTAAATCTATGTAAACAACGTATTTACATATTGTGATCACACAATCATGAAACGTCAAAGGCATGAAACCTTAATCTCTCACTTGTTTTTTGGTATGTGTTGTTGTCTGATTTCAGTTGTGGTTACAAAACAACCTTCCAGGGGNTGCTTGACCCCATAAATTCTAAACTGTTGGAAAAATTGTTGGACCACACATTGTCTTGTCATTCTGCATTGTCGCAATTAGAAATAACAGTGAATGACTGGGGATGGAGCTAAAGGATTTAGAAAACAAAAGGGGGTTGCACTTCTCAAATTCCCTCGTTCTATAGCCTTGAATAACGTTAAATAAACTTACTTGTCAAGGTTTCTTTAAATCTTTCTGTTAATTCGTTGTTAGCCTTCCATGTTCATCCAGAAATCTCCTGAGTTTTCAGTGATTGAATAATTACTGGACAGTCTTAGATGGCTCTTCTCCTAACTGATTTATGATTCTTGTGTAAATTCGTATGTTCTGTTGATAAAAGAGATTTCTGTTGTATTATGAAGGCGTTACTTTGTATAATCCTTTAAAACTAAAATTAATTTTCGTATTAGGATTTGCAGGAATCAAATAACAATTGAAATTGTTCGAATATGGGTTCGCTCATAAGAATATTCCCACGTTTTCTGAGCAGAAAATGTTGTTGAAAACGGAACCATTAGCTAAATTATTTTCATATGTTTTTGATCACTACAAATCATTTGATAGGCTCCGAAAGAAAACTGAATTTGTGAATTTACAAAGCCTCTTGGTTGATTATAACCAGTTCAGTGTACAGTGAACAGGCCCATTAAGCTCAATTTGTCAAAAATTAAGAAACTGCCTCTTGGATTGAGAAAGATAAGAAACTTTGTAATTTTCAGCTTTATTTTTCCAAGATCACTCACCAGGTACCTTGGAAGCCCTTTTAGCAAAAAAATAAATTAATTCTGCTTTTAACGAATTAAAAATTTGAGAAACTTGTAAGAAACTTTCGAAGCAAAAATGTCATAAAATTTAATAAAATGTGCTACCAGCCCAGACCTGAGTTTCTTATGAACAAAATAAGTATACTCGAAAGAGCACAAAGTGGGTATGATGAAACTCGAAAGGAGGTCACGTAATCGCAAGGAAGGTGAAAGTGAAGGTGCGGCGAAGGTGAAGGGTGAAGTTGCTGTTTTTAGCGCCAAGCGCTGGGATCGCAGAAGTAGCTAAGCGCTAATCGAAGGTGCATCAATTATTGAAATTTTTGAGACAGGACATCAACAAATTTGAGTTGATGGGAAGAAAGTTTCTTCTCATTCCCAAATGTTCTTGGACTTATCTCGTGGACAAAAATTTAATTTTTTTCTCGCAGAAATTTTTGAACCATGCAAAACATCGATTTTGAAATAAAAATAATCATGACAATTATTCATTCATTTGATTTATGGCTTTTACAAATTATAGCTAAATTGCTAATTGAGGCCAACATGATTTTGCAACCAATGTGTTTCATTTCATCGAAATCAGAAAGACCAGACAGTTACAGTGGGGTGACTTTTTACAAATTGAGCAGGAAGATACTGTGGGTGCCAGACCCACCCATAACCCTTATGGCACCCAGGGTAAAATAAACAGAAAAGGGGGTGGGGAGAAAATAGTAAGAAAGGAAGTAAGTAAGAAAATAAGACTGTTTGGGGCCTGGGAACGACGTTGGGAAATAGGCGCGAAAATTACACGCACCCAGGTCCCTTGATTCAAAACGCAACGCGTCCTTTGCTGTGCTTTCAATGAAGAAGAATGAAGATGGCGGTGACTCCAGAGAAAATTTTCTGACTGACTGAAGGTTCCTCAAAAATATTGCTCATAACCATAACCAAATTCAGCAGGAAATGAGGCAAGAAACTGTCTATTTTGACATGCCATTGTTATGCGTTCTAAAATTAGATACCAATCAGGTGACGATCAATAGTCATAGAATACGAAGTCTTTGAATGCCTCATTGTAAACAACGCATTTGCTGTTGTTGCTGCCACGCTGGCTACGTTTTGAACTTGGATAGGCCTGCTTTACTCTCAAACGCAATACAAGGATGAAAATCAACGCCAACAACCGTGTTTTCTTGCTGATAATTGCTTTGGTAGTCTGTTCAGTACTATGGCTCCTTGCTGGGCTGCCCAAACTTAGCCTGGGCATTTTATCAACAACAAAGAAAACGAGTCAAAATCAGGTGAAAATGCTGCTTTATAATATCTGGTTTGGTGATTACAGGATGGAGGAAAGAATGGAAGGGATTGCCAAAATAGTGAATGAACTGAAACCAAATATCATATCACTAAATGAAGTCACAAAAGAGAATTTAGCCATGCTGAAAAGGCAAGCTGGGTTAGGGAGGTATAAAGTGGTGCCAATGGATGATATTTACAAAACAATGCCTGCAGACCAACCAAAAATGCATCTTCACACTGCTGTTATTCTTACAGATCTGCCTGTAGTCTCTTGGAAAGCATTTAAATTTGAGCACACCAAAGAAGGAAGAAGAGTGGTGATTGCAGAGTTGCGCATACCAATTTATGAAACAGAGACAAAGTCAAACAACCAAAGATATAGAAATATATCTTTTGTGGCTGCAGTGTCACATCTTGAATGGCAGAGAGCCAGCACAATGTTGCGCGAAGAACAGTTTAAGAAATCAATTGAGTCAATCTCTTCGTTTGAGAATGCATGCTTTGCAGGGGACATGAATAACAGGGAAGATATTGATGGTGATTTAGTTTTGCCCAGGCCATGGCAAGATTTATGGATGAGTATCCCTGGAAACACTCACGCAAATGGGTACACATGGGACCCAACAAAGAACCCCATAATAAAAAAGCACAACTAAGGCTCGTTTTGATAGATTCATTTGCAAATTTGCGGACTTTAAGGTTAAAACTATGAAAATTGTTGGGAACAAAGCATTGTCTCCAGGTGTCTTTCCAAGTGATCACTTTGGACTCTTTACTGTCCTTATGCCGAAGGCTCATGAATCACAAGAGAATAGTATCAAAGGGCAGGGTCAGCTGAGTTTCAAGAGGCCTGTTGGATACGAGAAGAATATCTGATAGAATAGATCAGTGAAACCATGACTACATATAGCTTTTCTTTAGCACACTTTTATAAGGCATACACCAAACACAAACATATCACTTCCACAAGAGAGGAGGTTGATTGAATATCAATAGACAACTGCGCCAAAGATGGTGTCAAAGAATTCTTGACCAAGATCCTTTTGTGATATTGAACATATCAACCAATCAAATCAATTCAAATCGGTGTGATGCAAAGCATCATGGTCGAAAATTCCTGTCCACCATCTTTGCACGATCATCTATTGAGAACTTTGGGTGCTCATTTAAGTTTTTTCCTCAGATTGGGGGGCTCAGTGGAGAGGGGCACTCCTTAGGGGGAATATTGTACAGTCGTCTGTAGATGAGAATTTCTAAATCGTAGCTGCTAAGAACTAGAATTTAATGCTTATATTTTGATGCTTAGATTGTAAGGTAAACAATCTAATCCAATCTAATCTAATTTAATCTGATTGACCCTTTTATTCTCCATTCCTAGACAAACTCCCTCCAAGCCAAAAATTCCCATGCATGGAAACCAACCTAAACTTTAGTTAAATTTCGTTCACTGATTTTCTATATATTTATTTGTTGTATTTGTTTTTTAATTGGTTAATGTATACTCCTGTAAAATTGAGTTTTAAATGATGATGATGATGACGAGGTAAATAACTTCATGCAGTCCACATTATAATTGGGAGATGCTTAGAGGCAGATACAATCACGGGCGTAGGGGAAGATAAAATNTCCTTGAGATCTTGAAAAGAAAGGAGACGATGGTTGGGTAAAGGATTCGTACAGTTAGAAGGTTTTAGGTTTCCAAGAATGCTGGAACGATATTGGGAGAGGCATGCTGAGACAAACTAGAAGGCGTGTCCTCAAAAATTTTCCTTGTGGCTTCGCCTCCAAACCCCTCATTTCAATACCCCCAGTTATCCTAGCCTTGACACACCGCTGGCTAGAGGAATCCCTATTTGCCACTACTCTCGAAAAAATCTCGGGAAAGTGATTTGAAGAGCCTGTACCCCAACCTCCATAAATAATTCAAATTACAGCAACAATTCCTGCTGATAAGTAATTGCAAGAGACATTTTCTCGACTATTGAGCTACCAGCACTGAATCATTTCGTAGTAAAGCTAAGAAAGGTAATTTTGTAATTCGTACTTGATATGCTGGACATGTTTTTGTTTTAATATGAATTATTTTATTTTACTTCTAAAGATCTCTATTCAGTCCTTGGATTGATTTGCGATGATGGGTATCAATTTTCTATGCAAAGTTTACAAAACGTTCTACTTATTTTGCATTCATTGCAGCCACGTTTATGAAACAATATATAACTAAAAGGATGTAGCCCTCATTTTCCGAGCGTCTGAAGGGCGTGGTCACTAAGAATTTTCTGGGGGCTTCGCCTCCAGACCCCCTCACTTCTCAAGTGCTGCGTACGCCCCTGGGTGTCTGTCAAGGAATTCTTGACCAAGATCCTTTGTGATATTGAACATATCAACCAATCAAATCAATTCAAATTCGGTGTGATGCAAAGCATCATGGTCGAAAATTCCTGTCCACCATCTTTGCACGATCATCTATTGAGAACTTTGAGTGCTCATTTAAGTTTTTACCTCAGATTGGGGGGCTCAGTGGAGAGGGGCACTCCTTAGGGGGAATATTGTACAGTCGTCTGTAGATGAGAATTTCTAAATCGTAGCTGCTAAGAACTAGAATTTAATGCTTATATTTTGATGCTTAGATTGTAAGGTAAACAATCTAATCCAATCTAATCTAATTTAATCTAATTTAATCTAATTGACCCTTTTATTCTCCATTCCTAGACAAACTCGCTCCAAGCCAAAAATTCCCATGCATGGAAACCAACCTAAACTTTAGTTAAATTTCGTTCACTGATTTTCTATATATTTATTTGTTGTATTTGTTTTTTAATTGGTTAATGTATACTCCTGTAAAATTGAGTTTTAAATGATGATGATGATGATGATGACGAGGTAAATAACTTCATGCAGTCCACATTATAATTGGGAGATGCTTAGAGGGCAATCAGATACAATCCACCTTTTCTTACTAAGGGCGTCAAAGCGGAAATTTTTTTATTGTTTGAGATTTTGCATTTCTGAGTCTAGAATCTTGTTCTGCGTACAAAGTTTAGTGTAATAACAAATTTTCTCATTCATATCTGTCTTTATTTTGAAATTATGGCAATATGGAGAATTTGAATTCATGAAGGATTTGACGTGGAAATCAAACTTAGGATAAATTTCTATTGTTTGAGATTTTGCATTTCTGAGTCTAGAATCTTGTTCTGCGTACAAAGTTTAGTATGATAACAAATTTTCACATGCATATCTGTCTTTATTTCAAAATTATGACGATACAAAGAATTTGAATTCATAAGGGCTTTGACCGTGGAAAAAAAGTTAGGACAACCTAACTTTTTTTTCACGGTCAATGTCCTTATGAATTCAAATTCTTTGTATCGTCATAATTTCGAAATAAAGACAGATATGCATGTGAAAATTTGTTATTATACTAAACTTTGTACGCAGAACAAGATTCTAGACTCAGAAATGCAAAATCTCGAACAATAAAAAAATGTCTGCTTTGGCGCCCTTAGTAAGAAAAGGTGGATTGGGGTTGTTCCATCTATGTATTCTATCTTTACCCCCAAAACCATGTGATTTCTTATTCAGAACTGAAACTGCCTCGTCTCTCTAATAGGTTCCTTTAAACTTCCTATTAAAGATTTTCCTAGCCGATTAGTGGGCCTCTGGGGATTTTTTAGGGGGCATCTTTCCCTTTGTCAAATGTTGGAAAAATCAGTCTGACGACTAAACAATACAGGGTAATCTCAAATTACTAGGAAAAATCGGAAGTAGAAAGTTGGAACTATGACACCGAGTANACCAACCTAAACTTTAGTTAAATTTCGTTCACTGATTTTCTATATATTTATTTGTTGTATTTGTTTTTTAATTGGTTAATGTATACTCCTGTAAAATTGAGTTTTAAATGATGATGATGATGACGAGGTAAATAACTTCATGCAGTCCACATTATAATTGGGAGATGCTTAGAGGCAGATACAATCACGGGCGTAGGGGAAGATAAAATCTGGGGGGGGGCTGCCCGATAAAATTTCTATTGTTTACCAAATTTTTTGCCCGACTTAGGGTGGATTTTTGCCCGAAACAGGCTGATTTTGGTAAATTTTTCCAAAGTTGGGGGGGCTGCCGCCCCCTAGCCCCCTAGCTCCTACACCTATGGATACAATGGGGGTTGTTCCATCTATGTATTCAATTTTTACCCCAAAACCATGTGATTTCTTATTCAGAACTGAAACTGCCTCGTCTCTCTAATAGGTTCCTTTAAACTTCTTATCATTCCTATTAAAGATTTTCCTAGCCGATTAGTGGGCCTCTGGGGATTTTTTAGGGGGCATCTTTCCCTTTGTCAAATTTTGGAAAAATCAGTCTGACGACTAAACAATACAGGGTAATCTCAAATTACTATGAAAAATCGGAAGTAGAAATTTGGAACTATGACACAGAGTGAATAGGAGGTAGAAATAAAATCTTAGAAAGTGTTCTTTCTGTGCCATAGAAACCCCAATGGCCAAAATTAACCAAAAAGTGACAAGTTGTCAGTACCCTATCAGTACCCTCAACACTCCATAAAAATGGATCGTTAAGCTAAGAATGTTAACAGTAAATATAAATTTGAGAAAACCACAATTTAACTGCGTAATTTTTGAGTCAGTTACACATACCTAGGGGAAAATATATGGACACAATTTGTTTATAAGAACTTGAGGTTCGTGGTTGGCAGAATGTTTCTTAAATTTGAGGGTAGTGTCCCTAGCAAAAGTTTCTCATAATTTCTTAATCTTTATTGATCTAAGTATGAACTTGATTTCTTGTCGTCAAAAATTCATTAGGCGTATATCCTAGTTAGATCTTGAAACAAGTTTAACTGAATTCACACAAAGAATCAAAGAGCAAACACAGCAGTTCGCAAAAACTTTTATTCTCAGAGAGTTGTAAATAAATGGAATGACCTTCCAGCTACCATCGTCAAATTATCTTCAGTCCTGGATTTCGAGAAGCGTACGATAGACACATGAGCGATAATAAATTTGTAGTTATTTAGTGAAACTTTAAATAGGGCTACATAGGCTTTTTAGCCTTTCATACCCTTACATCTATATATTATTATATTATTATTATAAGCTTTCCTAAACGAAAGAATTTTCAGTGTCGAACAAAAACGACTACATATGGCGACTGAACATAGTAAGTGAAAAAGGGCGCGAATATTGCACGTCCCCGGACTCCTTGATTTGTTATATGTTCTAAAATTAGACACCAATCAGGTGACAGTCTTTGACTGGCCTCTTTGAATACTTGAATGCCTGATTATGACGCTATATACCACCAGACCTTTCCTGTTTGGTGATGCTGCCTAGCTGGCTACGTTTTCGACTTGCATAGGCCTGCTCTCAAACGCAATGCGAGGATGAAAATCGTCCTCAACAATCGTCGTATTTTCTTGCTGATTATTCCTGTGGTAGGCTGTTCAGTGCTATGGCTCCTGGGTCTGCTGTCCAAACTTAGCCTGGGCATTTATCAACAACAAAGAAAACGAGTCAAAATCAGTTGAAAATGCTGCTGTTCAACTTGTGGTTTAAAGATTACAAGATGGAGGAAAGAATGAAAGGCATTGCCAAAATAATAGATGAACTGAAACCAAATATCATAACACTAAATGAAGTCACAAAAGAGAATTTAGCCATACTGAAAATGCAAGCTGGGTTAGGGAGGTATAAAGTGGTGCCAACTGATGACATATACAAAACAATACCTGCAGACCTGCCTAAAATACATCTTCACACCACTGCCATCCTTACAGATATGCCTGTAGTCTCTTGGAAAGCATTTAGGTTTGAGCACACCAAGGAAGGAAGAAGGCTAGTTGTTGCAGAGTTAGGCATACCAATTTATGAAAAAGTGAAACATTCAAACAATGCAAAATATAAAACTGTATCTTTTGTGGCTTCAGTGGCTCATTTTGAATGGCAGAAGAGCAGTGCAGTGTTTCGGGCGGAACAGTTGAAGAAATCAATCGAGTCAATCTCTTCGTTTGAAAATGCATGCTTTTCAGGGGACTTGAATAACAGGGTAGATATTGATGGTGTTTTAATTTTGCCCAGGCCATGGCAAGATTTATGGACGACTGTCCCTGGAAACACTCACGTAAATGGGTATACATGGGACTGTGAAAAGAACCCAATGGTAAAAAAAGGCAAGGGTCGAAACGATAGATTCCTTTGCAAGCTTGTAGACTTTAAGGCTGAAAGTATGAAGATTGTTGGGAACAAAGAATTGTCTCCAGGTGTATTCCCAAGTGACCACTTTGGGATATTTGCCATCCTTGTGCCAAAAGCCCATGAATCACAACAATGGCAGGGTCAGCCCAGTTTCAAGAGACCTGCTGGAAAGTAGAAGAATTTCTGAGAGAATAACTCAGTAAAAACTTCCTTCCATGCACTTTTATACAATGCAGCCACTGACACAAACTTTCTCAAGAGAGGATGTAAATCAAATGTCAATAGATGAGAATCTCTAAAGTTTTAAATCAAAACCTTTATCCAAAATTTGCACAAATCAGCAAAGATTTGAAATCAGTAAAAGGCTGGAAATTGTTGTGTTAAACAAAGCGAAGCAAATCTCAAACAGCTGGAAATTTGAAGTAGAAATTTGGAACTAGGATATGAAAGACAGAATTTTGCAAATGCTTTAAGG
>REGM01000024.1:327190-433375 GCA_004194415.1 Aurelia aurita | reverse complement strand
AAAAACGATAAAGCCTAAATTAAAGAAAATTACAATATGTACAATATTTAGATATAGCCTATATAATAAACTTGTTATATCGAGGATAACAAAAGTAAAAAGAAAATTAAAATGTACCTCTCAAATGGTTTTTTTAAAGGTAGCCAGGGACGGTGCCAATTTAGTTTCCGTATTAAGCTCATTCCACAATTTTGCTCCTCGATAAGAAAATGCTTTTTGACCTGTGCATGTTCTTAACAGAGGTATCTGCAAATTTTTTGTTTCTGTTGAGCGAAGATTGCGATCACTACGCTCTGAACATTTAGTGAAAAGTTCCCCTAAATATTGAGGAGCAAGTGAGTTCAATGCTTTATAGGTCAGCGACACCGTTTCTTTTCTGATAAGATCTCTAATTGATGGCCAGCCAAGGGACAGCAGAAGCATCGTAAGGACTATTTGTAGTTATTCTTGCAGCTCTATTCTGGATTCTTTGGAGAGAATTAAGTTTAGTTTCACTACAACAACCCCAAACAGAGCAGCAATAACTGAAATGTGGCTCAACAATTCCTCTATACATTTTCTGCAGATCGCCTGATGGAAGAAATTTCTTGGAATGGTTAATAAGGCCGAGAGCTCGTAGTGCCTTAGTCTTAATTCCGGTATAGACACATCGGGACCGTAGAAAAACAATTCTCAGAATTACGTAGACCTGACAGTTATTTGGTAAAAGGGCTGGAAACAAGCGATGTTATTCCTAAAAAAAACCACGATCTATCGTGGACATGAAAAATGGATTTGATGGGCGCAACGAATCTCACGTGCCATAATTCCGGTATAGACACGTAGAAAAACAATTCTCGGAATTACGTAGACCTGACAGTTATTTGGTAAAAGGGCTGGAAACAAGCGATGTTATTCCTAAAAAAACACCACGATCTATCGCGGACATGAAAAATGGATTTGATGGGCGCAATGAATCTCACGTGCCATAATTCCGGTATAGACATATTGGGACGGTAAGCAACAACAATTCTCAGAAATAGGTAGACCTGTTAGTTTCTATTTAGGAAAGAGGTTGGAACGAGTGACACTTTTTCTGGTAGCTGACAGACTTCGAGTGCAAAGAATTAACTTCGAATATTTTTCATTAATTTGTCGAGCCTTCCTAATCGTATTCGAATGCTTGCTTCAGATACCCCAACTAGCCGTCTAGCATTTATTCTTCACGTAAAAGGACTATCCCATGAAAGCACTACTCAATTTGCAAAATTCTATGTTTAATTGGACTAAGAATAAAAGCAGCTAACGTTTGTTGTTTCAAACAGTGAGCAAAAAACTTATGGTTGATAAGACAGACTAGACTCAATACATGTCGTAGTTTCGCTCTTTGACTGAACTGATAACGCTACAACTATTGACAACAACAACAACAGCAATTCACTCCACCTCACTGCAGCGACAACAACAACAGCAATTCAATTCAACGAGATGAGCGTAAGTTGAGGGCCTTATGCAGTGAGGCTAAAGACAGACTGCGAAGTTCCACAAGGCTCTGTTGTATGTCCTTTATTGTTGATGCACTTTTTTTCCAAAATAACTTTTTTCCTATTTTTTCAGGACAGCAATTATTGACAGACCACGAGGGCCTCAAAAAACGTGAGCAATGAATGGTGGTCTCAAATGGTTTGCAGAAAGATAGTTAAAAGCACTTGTGAAAGATTGCGGAAACAGCAGAGACATTCTGTTATTATACACGTACATAGGAACAGGCACATTGGATTTAACGGAGGGATAAGAGAGCTAGAGACGTGAACATACCTATGATCTGGATCTGAAAGGTAAGAAAGAGATTTTGAGACAAAGGAAATATCAGAATCAATATTCTCATTTAAGGACAGATTTCGTGCTAGGCGACGAGAATAGTAAGGGCCTGTTCATATGGAGGCGAGCCAGCCCGCTTACCGGGCTGGAGCTCTTTGCCGAGATCCACCTTATCCCTAATTCTAATACAAAATTTGTTGTCTGTTCATATGAGCGGGCGGGCTGGCCCGCTTAGCGAGATCTCACTGGAGCACTGGCGAGATCTCGGTAGGCAGGATGGAAATTTCCCCATATGAACCACTCCATCCCGGCTACCGAGACGGAGAGGTCTTTACTGCTCATTGCGCTCCTATTTTAGACGATTGGGCACGTGAACAATTTCTGTCTCGGCAAATGGGCTGGAATTTCTCCATATGATGAACACACGGTAAAATGTGTCTCGCCTACCGAGCCTGCCCGGTAAGCGGGCTGGCTCGCCTCCAAATGAACAGGCCCTAAGGAACTACTCTTGCAGACTCTTCTAGGTATAGACGGTATATTCAGATATAAATAGGGATGCAGCGACTAAGGAATCTATTTGTACTCTGTATTTGCTATTATGATCAAAGCTAAAATTACGGACCACGGAATCACGGACCACGGAACTGCGGATCACGGAACTGCGGAACATATAAAGAAACCTCGCGAAGGAGAGTAGATCAAAGCTGTATGATGAAAAAATGTACGATGACTTGTCGAGACCCACCACACCCAACATCAGCTGAGTGTCTGGTGATTTTTTGTAAGAAGAGCAGTTTGCTCCTGATGACAAATAATGGACCTCACAAGTAGACCAATAATTGATGCTCAAGACTGAAACAGTTAAATGAATTTTCTTCTGAAAAAGAATCTTTATTTCAGAAAAATGTGCAAGTGGCTTCATAATTTCAGTAACGAATCGTAGACAATTTATCTTGGCACCTTGGTTTCACAAAATTTCTTATGATACCTTATACCACTAAAGGTATCAACAACTAACCCTTTTTGATTAGCAGTAAATAACAACGGAAGTCAATGCTTTGGTCACCCCATTTGTCCATTTGTCCAAATTTTCCCAATTTAAAGCTCTTGATCNTTGCAGGCTCTTCTAGGTATAGACGGTATATTCAGATATAAATAGGGATGCAGCGACTAAGGAATCTATTTGTACTCTGTATTTGTTTATTATGATCAAAGCTGTATGATGCAAAAATGTACGATGACTTGTCGAGACCCACCACACCCAACATCAGCTGAGTGTCTGGTGATTTTTTGTAAGAAGAGCAGTTTGCTCCTGATGACAAATAATGGACCTCACAAGTAGACCAATAATTGATGCCCAAGACTGAAACAGTTAAATGAATTTTCTTCTGAAAAAGAATCTTTATTTCAGAAAAATGTGCAAGTGGCTTCATAATTTCAGTAACGAATCGTAGACAATTTATCTTGGCACCTTGGTTTCACAAAATTTCTTATGATACCTTATACCACTAAAGGTATCAACAACTAACCCTTTTTGATTAGCAGTAAATAACAACGGAAGTCAATGCTTTGGTCACCCCATTTGTCCATTTGTCCAAATTTTCCCAATTTAAAGCTCTTGATCAGTGATAAGTGACGTCTTATTCATGATTGCGTGCTATTAATGGTATGATGTCTCTCTCCGTCGCAGAGGCTGTTGTTTGCAAACCAGCCTGGTTCCCAGTCGTCGATGTTGCGGAGGAGATAAACGCGTTTTTTTGTTAAGAAAAAGGGTTGAATTGTGAAGGAGATAGATGAGCTCAACATCGACGCCTGGTAAAAAACGCTGCACATCAATGGTTTCTTTTGGTCTTACTGCAATGACGTCAGGGAACCAGACTGTTTGCAAACGAGCAGAACGTGAAGCTCCGAAGGAGCAAAGAGCGATTGCAAACGAGCAGAACGTGAAGCTCCGATCCGGTAGATCAGTGGGTAATACAGCCTCTGCGAAGGAGGGTGGTATGATGTGGTGCGAAGGAGACTATCCTTAAATTATTGGACCAGAAGATAAAATGTTCATACAATGCACTTTACTACCTAGTAACTAATGAAAAAGAGTTTTATGGGCATAAAGATATGGCTTTCCTTCTTGCAGATGGGAGAAGCTGCAGAAAGATGCAATGGGCTAAATCTGCTAAAATACCTGTGACCTACCACTTTTGCAGCCTGGTTCCCTGCGTCAACTTGATCGCGTTCGCGTGAGAGTCCTGGACGCCAGGGAAGCTTTCGTGGAGCCCAGTCCCCTAGTCGAAAATGACGTCAGGGAACCAGACTGCCACTTTTGCAGATTTTTTATGGGGGCTGTGACTCCTCTACTTATCCAGCATCAGGCTGAGACCCGGGTTCAATCCCTGGCATTGGCAACTATCAGCTACTATCAGCTACTAGCAACTGTTTAGATACTAAAAATTTATCACATGTAAAATTATAAAATCACACAAGTCGCCAATCTGTATCTTAATATTTCCATAGCTTATTTCCTTGTATCTTAGTTTTGTATCCCTTATATACCATGTTGTACTTTGTTTGTTTTTTAAGCGGTCCAGGCTAGATAAGCATATCCTTTTCCTGGGTCGCATAAGATTCCCTGTATTAGGTTGAAATTCTTATGAACATTTTTTGACTTCGACTTGACTCTTGACCCGGGACATGAACTCAATTAACTAACCAGCTCGCTGTATTTCCGCGTTCTTTGCTCATACCACGAAGAACCCTCGCTTCAGCCTTTACCTTCGTCTTCCACTTTACATATTTGAGGGAGAAAATGTTCCAACACCCGAAATGCTCCAGTCTTTATCTGCTCAATTTAATAACTCGGGGATTTAGTAATATCAATTAAACTAAAAATCCCAGCGAATTGGCCATGCTTAATGCCAAATCAGTCCACTTTAACTGACCTACGTTCATCTACTCAATTTATTCGATCGTTGATTGATTGGAATGTCCTGCCACCCAGTTTACGCCGCTTCAGGGAACACGCTGTTATCACACCTCATAAATATTGCTTTACTGGCATCGACGCGTGTTGCACACGAGAAGGATGGACGCACAAGACTGTCAAGGGAAGTAACGGTGTGACTTTTAGGCCCTCTAACATTTTTACCATCTTGAAATGAGGGTTTGGCCTTTCCCTTGAAACCACAATATTCTAGGTCACATCATGAAAACTCTTCAGATTATTCAGGTGTTTTTGATAATTTTATCAAAAGTTGCAAGATATTTGAGATGTTTTGTGGATAGGAAATGTTTTTGTGGGCTGGTATAGGTAAAAAGTTGTCATCATTGCCACACCTTTTCACCTCAAAAGATGCCGAGCATTCTTTATAGCTGATCTTCAAAGATCCCCGAAGCCATGACATTTACCATAAAGAAAAGTTTAGTTTGTATTTGTTCAGATTTTCATAAATTTTCATTTCTTTGACCAAGAATCTACCTAGGCAGACATCTCAGTCATAGGATCCGCGTATGCTCCAGAGAAATAAGATAACTCTCACTACACAAGGCCTAAAATCCGCCCAAAAATCTGCAAAATTGAGCTTTAGTTTGACAGAATCCCCAAAAATCTATACAACAACCGACTGTCTGGAATCAAGTTGAGATAAAAACCGGGAAAGTATGAAAGAATCCAGGAAAGCCCTGGCAAATCAACATAAGCAATGTCATTTAGAGGTAAATCCAGAAGTTTTGTAAAGATATTTGTAGATCTACAATCGAAAGAGATTGGATCGAGATGAAATGCTCGTCAACAACAACACTTGAAAGATGTTGAGAGGAAAGCATAGTTGCTGAAGACGGAAGATGATAGTAGCCAAGAGCTATTCCTTTTGAGACATAGCTTGTCTTGACATGCCTTATTCAAAGAGAACCGAAATGCACAGAACTCAGGATTGTCGTCACACTTTAAGGAGACTTAAAACAGATACAATCAATTTCTTCTCTTGTTTACCTGCAGTTTTCAAGGATTCGTCAGTTAAATTCGGTGGATAAGAATTTTGCAATAAAAAATCTTCAAAAATACTATTATGTTTTTCGCCTTGCTTGTGTCCGGCATTTTAAGGTCCCTTGATTCAAGCGTTGGTTGACTACCTGACTACCTGTCTGCAATACTCCAGTATCAAGAGAATACATCACCCTTTCTGCCAACAACGATCTTCTAATTTCGAGCCAAAATTCTTGTTACTCGAATATTCTACTTTAAAAAATCAATTTCTTGTCATCTGTTCTGAAATTAAATATGTCAGTTCCATCCCTTTCCTGTTCACACTATCTTACAGGCATGTCTAGATTTTTCAATGTATTTGAGTCATAATCGAGGGTTTTTGAGATTCAACTTCTAAGATTAGAATATAATATCACTTACCAGGTATAGAAATTACTCCTCCATTTTATCTGCTCATGAATCATTGGTTTTTGGCACAAGAACGACGATCTTCCTGCTTGGCTTTTTCCAAAGACTTGAGGTCTCTTCTCGATGAGTGAGGTCTCCTTGACTTGTTTTGGTTGCATCCACTGTGTGTTTCTTTGCTTGTTTGTTGCAACTCTTGCTTTTAAAATTGTTTATAATTAGTAGGAATTTCTTCGTTATATCGGTGTTTTTGTGTTGTGTTAACGACGTAAACAAAAAGCAGACAAGTTGCGATCTATCTGAAAACATTGAGGTTGGTTGTTGATGAGTGAAGAAAGAGTGTGGAATGCTTGCTGACTTATAAGTAGATTTGATGACAAATGTCAGAATGAAATAGGATAGCTGTCGCATTTTCTTTTCAACGTTCATTTCTCCTTTCGAGACCAGGGACGGCGCATACTACTACCACTGTATACTGGTGCTGGGTGCATGTTCTCTTTGCAGTCCAAATATTCCTAGGTTCTCGAGGCCCTATTAGGGGTATTTTAAATAAGCTGTCATATTTTCTTTTCAACGTTTATTTCTCCTTTCGAGACGAAGGACGGCGCACACTACTACTGTATACCAGGTGTCTTAAAATCAGACCCAAAACACGTAGACCCAAGGAAGATTCACGTAGTCCCACACCAGATGCTTGAATTTTACACAGATCTAGAATAGCAAAATATTTTCAGGTAGACCCTATATACAATATAGCCTAAATAGCCACAGACCCAAGAAAATTTACCCCAAACACAAGAATTATACATAGACCCAACTCAAAAAAGGCCTTGTGTCTGACTTGGACACCCCGTACTGTATAGTGGGGCTGGGTGCAAGTTCTCTTTGCAGTGAAAATATCCCTAGATTCTCGAGGCCCTGTTTGTTAGGGGCATATTAAATATGAAATAATTGAGATTTTCGCAGAAAACATATAAATAGTAGACTTCATTGTTTTGAAATATTCAAACATAAATGTTGCTTCTGTGACGGAGATAACAGCAGCCATTCGAGAGGAGCGATAATGCTCAGCAGTTTACATTTATAAAATATTAACAGAAAACAACCAACAAGCGGAAGTATACTTCAAATTCCTAGAAACAAAATAAAGATGAATAAGCAAGTTTCTTATCTGAGAGTTGAGTATCTTAAAAGGCTTCCTTATAAAAATGTGTATCAGGTAAAACCACAATAACCGCTTCCATTACAGGCATTACAGGGAGTTCCACGGAAAGCATTAATGGAAATGGAAGCGGCCTCTACTCATTTCTTTGACTGATCTTTGAATGATATTTGATTTCAAAGTGCCTGCAGTTGTCTAGTCGTCAAGAAAATCTTACTGTTTTATAGCTTATCAATAGATAGACGATTGAGCAAAAGATGGCGTCGAGGAAAAGGATCCTTTGCGGTATTGAAGAAATCAACCAATCAAATCAATCGAAATTCAGTTGGACGCAAAGTATCAAGTTGAAAAATTCCTGTCCGCCATCTTGAGCACAATCGCCTATTTTAGGGTAAGTGGGTGATCTTTAAATTGAGAAAGCTAATTTTTGAAAAGTGAAATACTTTTTTCATGGCAGGATTTTCTATTCCATAGGAGGCCTTGGAATATTTGCAATTCAAGCTCAAGAATTCAATTTTGGCATGCTAATGTGATCTTTTGGCGGGAAAATGATTTGTTCCCAGTCTCCTTACGTACATCTTCATTTATCGCGCAGGAGCAGTCAACAACAACCACAACAACAACCACCGCAATCGTGAGGCCTTAGAACCAGAACCTTAGAAATATTCATAGAAATAGAAATATGCTTAGAACAGACGGAAATGCTCAACAAGAACCCAAATGATTTCAGAAAATAGCAGAAGAGAGCTATAAAGATGGCATTTGGAAGACTGCAAATATAACACGCTCAATTCTCATCTTAATTGTAAGTTGCCTTAACTACAGACAAAGATGTCAGCAAACAAGAGTTCAGGCCTAGCCCTAGGCTTCTTAATCTTAGGCCTATTTATTCTCATCGCAGGAGTTGGTTGTGTGGCAGCTGACAATGGGAATGAGCCTTCCGTGATTCATGTTTCGATAAACTCCAAAAAAGAAGTTGCAATGGTTGACACAGGATTTCTGTCGTTTACTACCGAGACTGGAAAATTTGCGAGGGGACAGATACCATACGATGATCGGCACCATAAGAAACAACAACGATTTCTTGCTTTGTGCCAAGGTCTTTCATTGCAAAACAAATTCCCTGCAGCTTATTGGAGAATAGGGGGTCGAAAAAGTAATGAACTTGTATTCAGGAAAAATGGAGATGAAAACTTCAACCCAGAAAAGAATTCTTTCAACGCTCATGACTGGGATGAACTCCACTTATTTGCCAGAAAATTAAACTGGACCGTAAACTTTGCAATCAATGGTCTCTTGAGGAAGGGAGATGGATCTTGGAATTCAAGCAATGCTGAAGAACTTATGGGATCTACGNGGAGTTTCTTAACTTTTTGGCGATATGAGAGTTGAGTTTCTTATAAGCAGTTTCTTATAAAACAAAATACGTGTACATCGATTTTTTGCTTGGCTCTTGCATTCTAAACACTATATCAGCCAATAGCATATGGTTGTTGACTTGCTCATTTTAATGCAAAAACCTGGTATAGATTTGCATTTGGTTGTTATTAAACTTTTGATACTCTGACCAGTTTCTTAAGAATATGTTTAATGATTTCAGAATGCTGGACAAACTTGGTCTTGCAGCTAGACTTGATTTCAAAGTTTTCTTGAGACGGGAACTGATTGGGCGACCAAGTGCTCTTATGGACGATCATCTTAACCACAGACCGGTATGATATTTTCTCCTTTTTTATAGTCGAGCCTTTATTATTGAATTGAAGACACCCTATCCTCTTTAAGTGTCGAGCCCCTTCGATTTTAAAGCAGCAAATATGTGTCAAAGATTAAAAAGAACATTTCACGCAGTTTTGCTGCTCAAAAATTAAGGGTGTGAAACAAACCTCAAGCTGCTTGAGGGTGTATACAGTTTTGATTTTTCCAAGTCCGTAGTTATATTGAAATCAAAGGCTTCGTTCTTATTTATTCATTTCAACATGAACAAGCTCACAGCAAGAAATACTGGAATTTCTCCAAAATTTTCAGGTTTGAAATCCAAGCGAAAAGAACAGTTTCTCCATAGTTTCCAAGGAGAGAAACGGTAATGTGCTTTTACCCTTAGTTTCCATGGTTTCTTAGAGTAAATGTGAAATTTCCTAAGGTTTTTCAGTGCCTTAACGCGGAATTTATGTCTCTCTCGATATTTGTTAACGCTTCTGATCCGTTACAAATATTACAATTAACGGGAAAATAGTTAGTCAAGTCAACTCATCGATAAATAAAGGGCGCAAAATATCTAATTTGGCACCCGAAAAGTTAATTCACAGTAACCAGAATTTGCTGTTAGCGGAAAACTTATTTTAATCTAATCTTCTCAATCTCCCGTCATTTTATTTTTACTTGCTCCACTTTAAAATGTATTAATGGTGTTATTTCCATTTTTAAGGTATACTGGATGTCTGTTATCCATAAGCTACTTGTTGGAAGAAGAGTCCTTGACTTGGAAGGGTCTCTGCAACCAAAACGAACAGCGAGATTGTATGCACATTGTGTCAATGAGTTTGGAAGGTACTCATTTTATTTCCTATGATTTTCAAAGCGGCCTGATTTTTTAAGCTGTATGCGTCTTGGTAAATTTCTTGACAATTCTCTGCAAAATCTGACAGGTAAGATAAACAACATGTTGGTACGAAGAAAGATCTTCTAACATCGTTAGCCATCATTCACCTACACATGTTGCAAAAGAATTAAGTTTTGTTTTGCTTAAAATATAAAGCAGTGCTTATCATGACTTTTACCTGTACGTAAAGGTTTTTGCTTTTTTGTTATAAAAGTAAAGCAGCCAGAATTGTCTTTAAGACACTCTTTATTTTGCATGCATCTATCTCTCGCCAATGACTTCGATAAAGCTTTCAAATTGTTCTTGTTTACACATTTTAACTCTGCTCATCAAGCAAGTTTACAAAGGGTGGCCAAGTTTACAAAGGGTGGCCAAGCTGCAAATCGAGCACTGTTCATTATTTTTGCTGTTGGCCTCTGCAAACCTCAATCTATGAATACTGATATGATAGTGTCTAATACGTTCTTCTTTCCCAAAGGCATCACTATCAGAAAGGTGCTGTGGTTATCATCGCACTGAACTTGAGTCTGAAAAAAGATGTGAAGTTTGCCTTAAATGGACAATTTGCAGGTCTACCTGCAGACAGATATCTTCTCGAAGCACCAAACGGTGATGTTTCTAGCACGTAAGTGGATGATTTTCTTCAAATTTCAGACATTTGTGAGTCTCTGGATTCTCCCGAATTCCTTTTCTTTGTTTACCTAGCATGCAAACTTAGATCCTTGAACAAAATCGGTCTTTTTGTGACAAGTTCCGAATGATTTTAAGAACAAGTTTCGTCTCCGACTCCTTCAAAACGCAACACGCCTCAAATTATTTTAATCAAATTTGGTAACATTTTTGCCGCAAAAGATGATGAACACGTCGAAAGAAATGCCCGAAAGACAACCCAATGTGCTTCAAATTATGGAGCTGATTCTTTACCTGTGGAGCCCCTGAACGCTTTGGACAGTTTTCGATTTAACATTTTACAAGGCTTTAAACATATATAAGTTGATAGAAGATCTTCACGCTCTTGCAAGGGGCCTGGACATGAATTTCTTAGTACCTTGAAAGTGATAAGTCATACTCAAAGCCTTGTCTTCCCTAAGATTAAGGTAATGCTTTCTTTCTTTTTTAGAAAAGTCATGCTGAATGGAAAACTGCTAGATTTGACTGATGATGTGAAATTACCACTATTGATACCGAAGCATGTAAAACAGCCATTTGTCCTTCCTGCGAAAAGTTATGGGTTCTTCGTATTAAATGGGGCACAAGCAGAAGCTTGTCTTGAATGATCGAACAACATAATTGGGCCTTTTGGAATGAAAAACATTTCTCAGTAGCATTGTAGAAGTGTGCATATTTATCCATTCTATATATATAAGTAAGTTGTTTTTATTTAAGTATTTTCAATTCAGAAAAAGTCTTCTCAAATTTTGCAGAGACCAACCTTCTCTCAGTTGAAATGACATGTTTCTAGAGTTTTTTTTATAATTATCGTAGAATCAGCTGTTTTTGCTATATTCAAATTGATACATATATAAACACATACATAGTAGATATAGAATTTGAAGCAAGCACTCCTATATTATTGATAAAAAAAGTTGTTTTAAAACTATTCTTTTTCCAGTTTGAACACACTGTCTGATACATCTGGTCACCGAATTATAGATTATGTAGCAACAGAAGTATGATTTAATGTAGGAAGCAAAGGATCTCAAAATTGTTAATCTATATTAACAGATCAAGATGGTGCTTCATATGCATTTTTATAGAGTTTGCAGTAGAAAATCTACGCAAATATGGTGTTTGTATGTCAACTGAAATTCATTCCAAGTTAACTAACTTGCACAATATTCATCTAACAAAAAAAGCTTTTAGTGCATTAAATTTTGGAATTTTTCGTGATCTTTTATCAAGCATTTGAACGGAATGCCTTTATTTGAAGATTCTGATTGTCCAAAGAAAAGAATTATCTATAGAAATGTACAATAGAATTGCAAATGTTTGAATCCATAATATGAATTCTGAAACAGGTAAAAATTTTTTTGGCCTACTATATGTTCCACGAGGTAAACAAGTATTAAAGAAATACTGTTGAAAAACAATCCATTGCGATTATATAACTATTAAAAATCATTTCTTGTTAGTGCATATTCTTGTATTTTTCAAAAGTCTATCTATAGGTCGAAGAAGTTCATACAGATTAAGTTACGTCACACTGGTGAAATTCAAGAATACTACCCTAGGTAGAAAATACTCATGACCATGAAGATGATCATTTACCACATGAATGACCTACTTTAGGGTTTGATATTTTGGTTTAGTTTTGAGACCAACAATTTTGAATGCAGAATGATGACAGACTTATTTTGATTACAAAGTTGGTTTGATATCTTCTTCCCATCTTTTGAGTGCTTTATCTTGACATTTTAGTTTAGTTTTGAGACAACAATTTTGAACGCTTAAAGATGACAGAATTATTTTGATTACAAAGTTGGTTTGATATCTTCTTCCCATCTTTTGAGTGCTTTATCTTGACATTTTAGTTTAGTTTTGAGACAAAAATTTTGAACGCTAAATGATGACATAATTATTTTGATTACAAAGTTGGTTTGATATCTTCTTCCCATCTTTTGAGTGCTTTATCTTGACATTTTAGTTCAGTTTTGAGACAAAAATTTTGACAGCTGAATGATGACAGACTTATTTTGATTACAAAGTTGGTTTGATATCTTCTTCCCATCTTTTGAGTGCCTTATCTATGTCATCAGTTGAAATCTGTGGGCATAACTTCAAAATGGCAGCTTTCATTTCATCCAAAGAGCTGAGCTTTTCTTCATGCAACACATTGTCATCACCTTCCGTTAACAATGAAGTATCTCTTATCGCAATGCATTTGTTGTTTTCAAATGTCAGAACTCTAAGGCTGATCAAAAATGGGGATGTACCAGGGACAGTGTACACATCATTCATCGGTGCGTCAAAGAAAGACAGACTAACNTTCTTTTGATCTCACATCATATCATTCAGAAAATATTGAAATGATAGATTATCTATGCAAACATAACAGAAGCAGAAATTAATAATCTTACCACTTTTTTGGTTTCAAGAAATATCTTTACAACATATTATATAAAAATGCAGTCTAAAGTTATTAGAAGAGAGAAGGCGTAATACTACCACTGTTAAAAACTTCCTTCTAAGAGTTAAAAATAAACTCTACATATAACCATGAGGGGCTGATCATTAATTAGTGCCTTAATTTCTTTTCAGCACCAAACAATTACAAACGATATTTCAACATATCTATTGCACCACAGCAGCTTGCAAAGGACTTTTTGGTTCTTAAATCAATTTCAGAACAATTGGATCCTGGGGCAAAGATAATTGGACCAGATATAGCAAAAAATGATATTGGTGGCTATTTCAGAGAGTAAAGAGTCCTTATTATATTCTTAAGAATCATGTTGGTGCACCATTGGATGACAATTTACAGTACAGGCCTTGCACATATTAACATGGTTAATCCTGCCTAAGAATTCTCAAGAATTTCTTAAGAATTCTTGTTTAAATTAATTTATATTCTTTCATATGACTCAAGAATTCTTATCAGAATGTGAGGAATTCTTAAGAAAAGATGAGAATTCTTGTCCTGTTAATGTGCTCAAGACTTGTACTGTAGTCAAGATTGCTCAACTTGTGTGTGTGTTGCAACAAGAAGCATAGGAAATATTGAATGAAAACAGCGAGCTTGATAATTTCTGAGCTGAGAGAACCTGACAACATTTATACTTTATTAAAAATATCTATTTTTAAGCGATGATCCAAAATAAACTTTCCTGTTAGTGTGACCTTTAATAATCCACAAAATTAGATCTAACAATCTTCTTGAGGTCATTATCAGTGATTTTTTAAATGAACTGTGTTAATTTGTTTCTTTGTCTAGATTTTTGAAGAGTTTGAAGACAGGAGTTTTGGATGCTGTAACATACTACTAGTAAGTCAGTTAAATTGTTTTTGTAGAGATGTTCTTATTGTTACTCTGGTTTGTTTGCATTTTTCGTGCAGTATTTTCTACAGTTGCAATCAATCTATAGACTGCCTAAGATCAATATGGCCACACAACTTTTCTCACAGCAGTATTTATCCCTGAGCATAATAGTGTAGAAGTGGTTCGGTATACTTTTGAACCATAAATATTTTCCTAACTCCACCCAAGATTTTAGTGGTGATGATGCCTCCTTGATGCCTCCTGGTGCAAGGGTAGTTCCAGCTGTGCCTCACTAATCAAAATTCTTGAAAATAGATTTTTGCATCTCCGATTAGTTCAAAAGCAGTAGCACTCAAAGATCATGTCTTTCTCATAAAATACTTATCAGGTGATAGAAATCTGTTTATTTCAGCTGTAATGGCAGAAAGGGCCAAACATCAATTGAATCATGTATGGACCCTTCCCACCTAGATGGTTTTATTGAAAAGGCACCAATAGCCCGTCAAATAATCAGGAATTCAACTGGTACAAAAACGACGCAAATATTTATTGGAGAAGCAGCAGACACGTATGGTTCAGGGGTGGATGGTGTTTCAAATACGTTTGCTGCAGGATTTTTGTGAGGCGAATTTAATTCATTGAACTGAAATCTCTCTTGCACAAACTTCAAATTTCCACTTCTAAATTAATGTCTTGAAAAAATTGGTGCAGTGAAATTAGTGTCATGGAAGTCAGTCAGATTACCGTAAAATTTAAATAACACTGATTAATGTTCTGCTCCTAGGAAACAAGCCTTTAGGGGCCTTTAGGAGCTCGAAAAATTCTGCAAAAACTTATCGTAATGATTGAGCAAGGTACTCTTTTTATTATAATTTTTTTATAAATATATATAAAAGCTATTTAAAAAACAAGGACAGGCAAGAGTTTTTTTTATCTCTTTAACTCTTTACCGCTCTTTACACGTATTTTTTTATAAGAAACTAAGAATTTGAGCCAGTACTGACAGTTTCTTAAAATTATCAGATTTTCAGTACTCGGAGTTTCTTATGAGTTTCTTACGACTGCCATAACAATCTTCATGTCTACTTCCTGTGCCCTCGTGAACATTTCAAAACGAAGTTTTTGAACCCTTTCCAGTGTTTAGACATTACTCAAGTACCTTCCAAGTAATATGATACAGGAAACAAGTGAAAATAAAGTAAAAATATGCTAAGGATTTCTTTGACTAAAGTAAATAGTTTCTTAACAAATTTTTTCCCAGTACTGGAGTTTCTTAACTTTTTGGCGATATGAGAGTTGAGTTTCTTATAAGCAGTTTCTTATAAAACAAAATACGTGTACATCGATTTTTTGCTTGGCTCTTGCATTCTAAACACTATATCAGCCAATAGCATATGGTTGTTGACTTGCTCATTTTAATGCAAAAACCTGGTATAGATTTGCATTTGGTTGTTATTAAACTTTTGATACTCTGACCAGTTTCTTAAGAATATGTTTAATGATTTCAGAATGCTGGACAAACTTGGTCTTGCAGCTAGACTTGATTTCAAAGTTTTCTTGAGACGGGAACTGATTGGGCGACCAAGTGCTCTTATGGACGATCATCTTAACCACAGACCGGTATGATATTTTCTCCTTTTTTATAGTCGAGCCTTTATTATTGAATTGAAGACACCCTATCCTCTTTAAGTGTCGAGCCCCTTCGATTTTAAAGCAGCAAATATGTGTCAAAGATTAAAAAGAACATTTCACGCAGTTTTGCTGCTCAAAAATTAAGGGTGTGAAACAAACCTCAAGCTGCTTGAGGGTGTATACAGTTTTGATTTTTCCAAGTCCGTAGTTATATTGAAATCAAAGGCTTCGTTCTTATTTATTCATTTCAACATGAACAAGCTCACAGCAAGAAATACTGGAATTTCTCCAAAATTTTCAGGTTTGAAATCCAAGCGAAAAGAACAGTTTCTCCATAGTTTCCAAGGAGAGAAACGGTAATGTGCTTTTACCCTTAGTTTCCATGGTTTCTTAGAGTAAATGTGAAATTTCCCAAGGTTTTTCAGTGCCTTAACGCGGAATTTATGTCTCTCTCGATATTTGTTAACGCTTCTGATCCGTTACAAATATTACAATTAACGGGAAAATAGTTAGTCAAGTCAACTCATCGATAAATAAAGGGCGCAAAATATCTAATTTGGCACCCGAAAAGTTAATTCACAGTAACCAGAATTTGCTGTTAGCGGAAAACTTATTTTAATCTAATCTTCTCAATCTCCCGTCATTTTATTTTTACTTGCTCCACTTTAAAATGTATTAATGGTATTATTTCCATTTTTAAGGTATACTGGATGTCTGTTATCCATAAGCTACTTGTTGGAAGAAGAGTCCTTGACTTGGAAGGGTCTCTGCAACCAAAACGAACAGCGAGATTGTATGCACATTGTGTCAATGAGTTTGGAAGGTACTCATTTTATTTCCTATGATTTTCAAAGCGGCCTGATTTTTTAAGCTGTATGCGTCTTGGTAAATTTCTTGACAATTCTCTGCAAAATCTGACAGGTTAGATAAACAGCATGTCGGTACGAAGAAAGATCTTCTAACATCGTTAGCCATCATTCACCTACACATGTTGCAAAAGAATTAAGTTTTGTTTTGCTTAAAATATAAAGCAGTGCTTATCATGACTTTTACCTGTACGTAAAGGTTTTTGCATTTTTGTTATAAAAGTAAAGCAGCCAGAATTGTCTTTAAGACACTCTTTATTTTGCATGCATCTATCTCTCGCCAATGACTTCGATAAAGCTTTCAAATTGTTCTTGTTTACACATTTTAACTCTGCTCATCAAGCAAGTTTACAAAGGGTGGCCAAGTTTACTTGACTGCAAATCGAGCACTGTTCATTATTTTTGCTGTTGGCCTCTGCAAACCTCAATCAATCTATGAATAGTGATAAAGATATTCTTCTTTCTCAAAGGCATCACTATCAGAAAGGTGCTGTGGTTATCATCGCACTGAACTTGAATCTGAAAAAAGATGTGAAGTTTGCCTTAAATGGACAATTTGCAGGTCTACCTGCAGACAGATATCTTCTCGAAGCACCAAACGGTGATGTTTCTAGCACGTAAGTGGACGATTTTCTTCAAATTTCAGACATTTGTGAGTCTCTGTATTCTCCCGAATTCCTTTTCTTTGTTTACCTTTGTTTGTTTCCTTTGTTTTCTTTGTTTACCTAGCATGCAAACTTAGATCCACAAATTTAATTGAACAAAATCGGTCTTTTTGTGACAAGTTCCGAATGATTTTAAGAACAAGTTTCGTCTCCGACTCCTTCAAAACGCAACACGCCTCAAATTATTTTAATCAAATTTGGTAACATTTTCGCCTCAAGATGACGAAAACGTCGAGAGAAATGCCCGAAAGACAACCCAATGTGCTTGTAATTATGGAGCTGATTCTTTACCTGTGGAGCCCCTGAACGCTTTGGACAGTTTTCGATTTAACATTTTACATAAGTTGATAGAAGATCTTCACGCTCTTGTAAGGGGCCCTGGTATGATTTTCTTAGTCCCTTATGAGTGGATGGTCATACTCGCAGCCTTGTCTTGCCTAAAATTAAGCAAATGTTGTCTTTCTTTTTTTTTAGAAAAGTCATGCTAAATGGAAAACTGCTAGATCTGACTGATGATGTGAAATTACCACCATTGACATCAAAGCATGTAAAACAGCCATTTGTCCTTCCTGCGAAAAGTTATGGGTTCTTTGTATTAAATGAGGCACAATCAGAAGCTTGTCTCGAATGATCGAACAACATAATTGGGCCTTTTGGAATGAAAAACATTTCTCAGTAGCATTGTAGAATTGTGCATATTTATCCATTCTATATACAGTAAGTAAGTTGTTTTTATTTATCCATTTTATTTATAAGTATTTTCAATTCAGAAAACGTTATCTCAAATTTTGCAGAGACCAACCTTCTTTCAGTTGAAATGACATATTTCTAAGAGTACCCATACATAGTAGATCTAGAATTTGAAGCAAGCACTCCTATGTTATTGATAAAAAAAAGTTGTTTTAAAACTATTCTTTTTCCAGTTTGAACACATTGTCTGTTACATCTGGTCACCGAAATATAGATTATGTAGCAACAGAAGCATGATTTAATGTAGAAAGCAAAGGATCACAAAATTGTTAATCTATATTAACAGATCAAGATGGTGCTTCATATGCATTTTTATAGAGTTTGCAGTAGAAAATCTACGCAAATATGGTGTTTGTATGTCAACTGAAATTCATTCCAAGTTAACTAACTTGCACAATATTCATCTAACAAAAAAAGCTTTTAGTGCATTAAATTTTGGAATTTTTCGTGACCTTTTGAACGGAATGCCTTTATTTGAAGATTCTGATTGTCCAAAGAAAAGAATAATCTATAGAAATGTACAATAAAATTGCAAATGTTTGAATCCATACTATGAATTCTGAAACTGGTAAAAATCTTTTTGGCCTACTATGTTCCACAAGGTAAACACATAATTCAAGTTCCATTAAAGAAATACTGTTGAAAAACAATCCATTGCAATATTATATAACTATTAAAAATCATTTCTTCTTAGTGCATATTCTTGTATTTTTCAAAAGTCTATCTATAGGTCGAAGAAGTTCATACAGATTAAGTTATGTCACACTGGTGAAATTCAAGAATACTACCGTAGGTAGAAAATACTCATGACCATGAAGATGATCATTTACCACATGAATGACCTACTTTAGGGTTTGATATTTTGGTTTAGTTTTGAGACCAACAATTTTGAATGCAGAATGATGACAGAATTATTTTGATTACAAAGTTGGTTTGATATCTTCTTCCCATCTTTTGAGTGCTTTATCTTGACATTTTAGTTTAGTTTTGAGACAACAATTTTGAACGCTGAATAATGACATAATTATTTTGATTACAAAGTTGGTTTGATATCTTCTTCCCATCTTTTGAGTGCTTTATCTTGACATTTTAGTTTAGTTTTGAGACAACAATTTTGAACGCTGAATGATGACATAATTATTTTGATTATAAAGTTGGTTTGATATCTTCTTCCCATCTTTTGAGTGCCTTATCTATGTCATCAGTTGAAATCTGTGGGCATAACTTCAAAATGGCAGCTTTCATTTCATCCAAAGAGCTGAGCTTTTCTTCATGCAACACATTGTCATCACCTTCCGTTAACAATGAAGTATCTCTTATCGCAATGCATTTGTTGTTTTCAAATGTCAGAACTCTAAGGCTGATCAAAAATGGGGATGTACCAGGGACAGTGTACACATCATTCATCGGTGCGTCAAAGAAAGACAGACTAACTGACACAATCTTGAAGTCATAGAAACGCATCCATGTTCCTTCATGTTTGTCATAATTTGGATTGCCAGCAATCATGTGCTCCTCTGTATTCCTCAAATGTAAACGCTCAATGCTATCACCTTTTCTAACAAATTTGTACTTTGAAAATGATTGACTGTAAACTGGAGATTCTTCTTCAAAATTAAGGGGGATGGCATCAAATGCTGGGTAGCCACAGCCTACATCTACCAAGTACTGGGTGTTGTCAATCATTGCCACAATTATGGCATGATTGTTAGGGTGTGTGACTTGAGCTCCTACCAAGGTCACATCAAAGCCTAATGCTTCTAATATGAATTTGAAGCCAGCATTATTCACAATACACAAACCACCTTGAGTGGATAACATTGCATCCTTCATTTCACTTGGAAGAGGACCCCTTCTTGCATCTTTTTCAAGGCATAGCAATGTGATATTTTGGAATGGTATCACTCTGAAGAAAGCCTTGATTATCTCATTCAATAACTCTAATTGTTTTTCTTTCAATTTATTCTCTGAGAATTCAACTTTCAATTTCTTCTCAACAAATTCGACTGCTTCACCTTTAGTCAGCATGTTTTGCTTTCTGGATTGGATCTATTTATTTTGCACTTGATTTCAGCTTAGCAAAGTTCAGGCCTAAAAATAAAATTCTTGATTTAAGAAAGTTTAATAGTAGCTGATAAATGCAAAATCGACGGCGTCATGTTTAGCGAATATTTTTGTTGAGACCATTTCGAATCACGATGAGCCAGTTCAGTTCCGTTTCATTTTAAAATTCCACAACATACAACAATTCTTTAGACAAACAACAATTAACTAAAATTACTCTAAATAGTGAGACCACCCCAAAGCACACCAGAGGCCCCCACCCAATACCCATCATAACATGAAATGCCCAACCGCACCCGGAAGACGAAGCGAAAAGCCAGGTTGCATTGCAGCAAATTTATTAGGCCCAATAATCACCACTAACCAGTCTAAGGCGTCTAAGACATTTCTGATAGCTCACAAATAAACAGTCAAAGAGCAAATAAGTGCCTGATAAAAAGCTCATCAAGTAATTTTACCTGCAAAGAGACGTGCTTAGCTTTTAGATGCGAAGTGTACAACTGGTACCATAGAATGTGACAATAAAGTTACTGGTACAAATTGCAGCCCAATTCTTCCGGTTCTTCCGTTTTCTACGAACTCAAGCTGAGCCTGTGCGCATGCGTCGGAATACTTCTTGTTCTTTGATTCTTTCTTTGATTCTTTCAACGCACAGTCACTTTATTTTATTTTAACGTGCAAGGCTCTTTAACAATGTTTTTTAATTTTTTTACTGTTCTTTTCCCCGAAATTCAATGTAATTCTTTATGAATTCTGTGATTTTCCTCATGTCCTGCGTCTTTTCACTGATCCAAATATTGTTTTCATCTTTTTCTAGTTTTTCCCTGACCGTTCCGCATTTTATTATATGTTCGGTTGTACCTCACACATGCATTTTCTCTCATTTCCCATGTTTGTCTTTTAAATTTTTGACCTTCTTGGTGTCTTAATTTTCTCATGCTTTTTATTTTCTCCATTGATTCTTTCTCAACAAATTCTTGTATTCTAGTTTTAATTGTTTTCTTCCATTGTGATTTTTTTAAGGTTTTTACTTCTTCCAGTTTGATCATGTGTTTTTTGGCTTCTTGTTCTAGCTCACTGTCAACAGTCTTCATATCCCATTCTTTTTTGCTCCTCTACTGTCATCATTTGAATGCATAATTTGTTGATACAGCATTAAACGTTTGTAAATAATTTTCTCTTTCAGTGGCCATACTCCTAGTTCATTCAACTTTCCCCAATAGGGTGTGGATTTTGGTAACCTTAAAATACTTTTCAAAGATTCTGCTTGAATTTGTTCTAATGCTTCCCAGTCCTATTCAAAAGTATTCGAAATGAAATGCTAAGATACTTTTGTTATTTTGACACAGTCACGATTTATTTTACACGGTTTGCAAATGGACGACTGATTGTCTCATCAAGAGCTTGTGAAGTTATGGTTTCTGTCTTCGACGGCCAGTATATTGCCTTTTTCAGTAAATCAGCTGATTTCAAATCCTCTTTCACAAAAAAGTAAGGCTGTAGGTTTGCTGTTTTTCGGTAAAACTGCGTATTTTCAAAAGTCCTCATTTTCACCAAAAAGTAAAGCTATGGGTTTGCCTATTTCGCTAAAATCTTAATCGGTTGTTTTCAAGAGTCCATATTTTCACCAAACAGCAAGGCTTTAGGCTTACCTATTTTACTAAAAGGCTTGCCTTTTTTGCTAAAATCGGCTATTTTGAAGAGTCCTTACTCGGACTCATCAAAAAGGAAGTTCGACGAAGTCGCTTTGTTTCAGGAATGCTATCTGTGTGCTGCCGTGAAGGGGACTTCGCTAAATACTACACAAACAGTTGCTTTGACTGAACTTGAATCTATATTTTTAAGTGGTCTTGGACAAAGCAAAGATAAGCAAACGAAAACACAGCTTATATTGCGAATTTCTCTGATACAAAATTGCACAAGAAATGTCTAAAAATGGTACGAATAGGACACACATTTTTATATTACATCATGAAAATTCTACAAAGTATACTACTTATCAGAAATAGTTGGTGTTCCTTCTAAATTCACCTAAATAACCAAATACAGGGAGCCATTTAGGATATAGTATATTCCAACACCAAGATCTCACAAGGAAGGGGTATTTTGTTCAAGACCCATTTAGAACAATAGTCTGAAAGGCTTCATATAGCTATTCTCCAAAAAATTCCGTAACGAGCGAAATTATTCAATATTTAAGACACGACCTGAACAGAAGCTTTCAAAATGAAAACTAGGACGTTTCAAATCAAACTGGCATCCTCATTCGGAAGGAATAGCTATAAGGGCTGCTTAATAAATTAGATTGGCTTGTTTCAAACACAGCTGGATATAGAACTCTCATATTAAGTAGATTCGAAAAGAGTTCAACGGGGTAAAAAGGGTCTGCTGTTCAAAATCATCAGGGACAATCTGAATATCATTGAAACGGTTTTGAAAGTAATGGTCCCTCCCCCCGGGGGTCTACCTTGGAGGAAAACAACGGAGATGTGCCTGCCAAAGGAGATATTTCAGGACCTGTCCTGGAACAAAATNATCAAACTGGCATCCTCATTCGGAAGGAATAGCTATAAGGGCTGCTTAATAAATTAGATTGGCTTGTTTCAAACACAGCTGGATATAGAACTCTCATATTAAGTAGATTCGAAAAGAGTTCAACGGGGTAAAAAGGGTCTGCTGTTCAAAATCATCAGGGACAATCTGAATATCATTGAAACGGTTTTGAAAGTAATGGTCCCTCCCCCCGGGGGTCTACCTTGGAGGAAAACAACGGAGATGTGCCTGCCAAAGGAGATATTTCAGGACCTGTCCTGGAACAAAATATTATAAATACAATACCGGTCCCGGAATAAGGTGCAGCAAAATTGCTAATGCCGTTGTTATTTTAGTTTCTTCATCAAATTTTCGACCTGTCCTGGTCAAAGTAGCATTATTGACAGGCCTTTCCTGGAACCAAGGTACGAAATGTATAATGCTGTCCCGGATTTTCTTACTGAAATTGAGACCATTGGCAGGCACATCCCCGGGTTAAGTAGACCTTCTCCTCCTTCGTTTTGATAGGATGGAAGGAGGAAGTCCAAAATGGAAGTATGGCATAGGGAATACCAAATGGGAGTAAGAAGTGCCTCATAATTTCAAAATTTAGAGAAGAGTCAACCACCACAAAAGTGGAACGAGCCACTCTCTTTTGATGCCTGTCAAAGGTTGGCCAATCAAATCATGCCAAGTCTTGAGTTCAACTAACAGCAAGTGTCTGGCTTCTGTTAACTGCGTTGTATTTTTTGGCACATTTGGTGGCGGAAGGGGAGAACAAATATCACTGGTGCATTATCACAATAAGTCTACAAAAGATAGCTCAAACGACACGAATGCCTGACTGGGTGCACATAATTTTCCGGCAATGCGCAAGAATGGCCCAAATTGTGCAAGATTTTAAGACTAGCTGGATAATCATGCTAACTCATTAAAATAATTTGATTAATATGAATAAAATTAAGGAAATGCTAACAAAATTGTTTACCATGTATAATGCAAGTGGAATATTGATTAACATAATTTTAAAATAATTGGATACAAATACGAATAATTATTACATCATGTCGCCGTCATTGTTATAAACGGACTTTCTATTTTCTTTTACGCTAAATCATGCGAGTGAGATCATATGCGAACCAAATATAAAAAACTACTATTACCGATGTGACGTGCAAAATGTACATCATAAATCTTGCCACTAGTGAGCACTCATGAATATGCGTTCTAGCGATTCTGAATAANATAATCATGCTAACTCATTAAAATAATTTGATTAATATGAATAAAATTAAGGAAATGCTAACAAAATTGTTTACCATGTATAATGCAAGTGGAATATTGATTAACATAATTTTAAAATAATTGGATACAAATACGAATAATTATTACATCATGTCGCCGTCATTGTTATAAACGGACTTTCTATTTTCTTTTACGCTAAATCATGCGAGTGAGATCATATGCGAACCAAATATAAAAAACTACTATTACCGATGTGACGTGCAAAATGTACATCATAAATCTTGCCACTAGTGAGCACTCATGAATATGCGTTCTAGCGATTCTGAATAATAACGATCTCTATTTAAGGTAATCAGCCTCGCTTCCGTTGCCCATCATACCCCTGGTACAAACTGCCCCCAATTGCTGCCCTGGGTTCGAAGTTAAAAGGGGATTAGTCTCATCTTCAAAACAAGTATCTAGTGTTCAATGCAATTCATCAAGCAAGTTAATGCTATATGGAAACAATTAATCGACGTCAAAGGCTCCGACTTGCGTCCTATTAGGGGTTAGTTCCAAGACACGGGGCTGTCCCAAAGCCTAAAACGTTTGCAGCAAAATGTTTGGTTCATCCTAGTTGGTAGATGGGGGAGGGGTTCAAACAGAAACACATTCAGATCGCTGAAAGGCAATTTATGAGTGCCCACTTGCCCCTGGATATACCCTGAAAAACTAACCAATCAACACCTACCATATACCATATATTTACAGTCTCTCAGACAACGATAGAAATGTGGCGATTTAACTCTAGAATAGTCAGAGGAACTATGTCGCATTAAAGACGCAGGAATTAATATAAGCAATTCAAATCATCATACTCCTAAGTGTCCTCTCGATACAAAACAGCGAGTAAACAGCCTCTCCCTATCTGCATGGCTACTATGGTGCAAAGATAACTTTCCAGGCATGCTTAGCAAAATCATTCTGCCCAGGCACATACCTTTTCTCAGAAATTAAGCTCAATATAAAGCGAAATAATTTTCTGACATTACTTGAAAACAAGAATATATAATAAAACTGCTTTTTATAGAAATCTACATATCGATACGCGGTATTTAAAGCAATATATAATTCTGATACCATACGGAAGACTGATACTATTCCATGCCAACCGTTTTAGGCACATGGCCAAACGCGCGCGCAGAATTAAACCTTGTGTTTACTGCCGTTGTCCAAGAAAGATCCGTCCTTTGGCAGACGAAAATCGTATTTAGGGCAGGGTCGATCAAAATCTTCTCCTGTGAAGCTTAAAGTGATGAGACAGACTAATACATGCTTCATTTAGGAAATGTTAAAGCCAAATTTCCACTGGATAGAAACTTGCTCCTACACAAAATTCCCAACATCCGGACAAACAGTTTCCCTGCAGCTATTGCCTTCCTCATCTAGATTCTTGTTCGATTATTGCGCTACAAAAATTCTGGTGCTGACAATGGTTTTCGCTTTCACCAACATTGTAATGGTGTAAAGGGGCTTTATAATCTAAACTTCCCTAAAACCACGACTTTCTCTCCCTAATGCAGGCAAACAGCAGCAGATACAATGCAAATGAAGACATGTTCTATAGGTTTAAACTCCATAGAATTAGCCAGTACAATCAGATTTTTCATACCATCAACGACTTTGGAGATACAGCTGGATTCCGAGCCACCAGTTTTAGATGTGTTCAGCCTAAACACACGAAAGCCCACTGCAGGCTGAAGAAATTATATGACACGCGCCCTTTGTTTACTAAAATCTTGTACAGCCCCTTCAACGCTTTCCATTTACTTGTAAAGGAGGACCCATAAGATCGACACTGCTGAAAGTCAACCCCATAATGAACTGAAATTGAAATGTGAGATATGAAATTCAACAGTGCATATATTCACTTTTGTCGATCGATGTTTTTGCGTGAAGGCTTTATCTTGTTAATTTATGGAGCACTAATATGTAACTAAATCTGTATTACAAAATTGTAGGCGCACCTTTTCGGGCCGGAAACTATCGAAGCGATGATTGATTTAGAAGGCACTTCAATTATTCCATGCGATGGGCATCCATTGTGGCTGCGTCTCAATGAAATTCACAAGTTGCAAAAGTTCTGTGTATGCTTTTTCAAGATTTTGATTCGTGATTTGATGGTCAAAATAATGACCATAGTTTATGTCCATTTCTCGAGCACGTTCTATCAGGTCCATTAATTCTTCATCCTACGAAGAAAATGTTAATTAAAGTCTTGAAAAAGCAATAAAGTAAGGTCTCTTATCTGGCTTAAATAAAATATTATTTTAGGGCCCTTAAATTTCTCGTTTAGGCCAACAAGTATTTCAGCAAACTCTCAAGGAACAAAAGCGGAACGTTCCTCTGCAACCGAAAATGATTTTAAATCAACGTGAAACTCTACGCGAAAGGCACATCAAATTTGCATACCAACCATCTTAAATGGGTCAAAATTCTTTCATCGATAGTGATGACATACAGCAACAGCTCTCAGTGTTATTTTTTATGGCGAACTGGGGTTTATTTTGGAATATCCAACAAACAGAAAAGATGGCCTTCTAATATTTGCTGCATAAACCGCTGAGGCGGAAAAGGAAGCTACAGAAGATTCTGTGTATGAATTGAGCGAAGCATATTTCAACCTTTAACCAAATCTTGAGGATATTTCCACCTACCTTGACTCTTACGTTGGGATTAAATGGTTCTCCCGAAGTTCCCTGTAGTCTTTTAATTTGATCAAATGATGGTAATGTTATGAAAGCAACATATGGTCGTAACTTGGAATTCTTTAAGACGGGCAGCGCCTGCAAAGTGACAAAGATTCATGAACGTACATCGTATTACAAATATGATATTATTGTAGGCTATATAATTCTGAATGTTGCATCAATTGGTAGTGGAAAGCCTAACTTAAATTCACTTGAACAAACGACATTTTGGTGTCAGGAAAGTGCGATTTCAAGCTAAAATTAAAGACGCTGTTAATCCTCCAAATCTTGCAATAATCTCCTTTGAACAAGTATGTACATAGGTAGTAGGAACAAGTCTGTTAAAACATTTTTCTAAAATTTCGTTTCCCTTTCGTTCGTTCATATTTTTGGAAAGAGTGGTAAAAACGACCGCGACCAAAATCTGCGTTTCCTATTGTTCTCGCTATTGTTCTCTCAGCCAGAAATTCTTTTGTTCAAGAAATTCCTATGCCCTGTGAAATAATAATTATCGAAAGTATTATTTCGTTTATAGTCTTAGAAATACAAAGAATCTTGCTCGAAGTACGTTCACTTTCTAACCAATTTGGTAACGCTTTCTAACCAATTCACATACCTGACAATGCAAGTTGAGGACGCAGACTTTATTATCGTTTGTAACGGCTTTTATAGAATCAACACTCGTTCCATAATAATCTCCTTCAAATTGCCCATACTCCACAAATTTATGAGATGCAATGTCACTTTGGAATGTATTTTGGGAAATAAAATAATAATCTTTTCCATCGATTTCGCCATTCTTTGGGGATCGACTCGTATCTGCAATAAAAATATATATGATACATCCATCAAAAGGAAAAATGTTTTAGTACT
Source organism: Aurelia aurita (assembly GCA_004194415.1). Classification (NCBI taxonomy): domain Eukaryota; kingdom Metazoa; phylum Cnidaria; class Scyphozoa; order Semaeostomeae; family Ulmaridae; genus Aurelia; species Aurelia aurita. The sequence continues at coordinate 406,098 of REGM01000024.1, read as the reverse complement.
AGGACCACGATGAACATCGTCTTGAGGGTCATTTTAGAGAAAAAGACAAGTGAAAAATCAGTGTAAAATCGAAATTTCCAATAGACCATTTTGACATTTAGAAATAGGGTCTGGGGAGAATTTCTTTGTGTCTGCCATTTACCAGAAAAATATTGCTCTCCCCAGACCCTTTTCTAAATGTCAAAATGGTCTATTGTTAAAACAAATCCAGTTAGTAAATGTAAATTGATTACACCGGCCATGATTATAGTACGTTTCGAGACTAGCTTGTCTCATCCTCAGCTAAATGAAAATTACACGTGCGAGATTTTATAGTACAAAATATTCGCCAGATGTCTTATACAAAAACCTTGTAAAACAATTGTCAAATCGGTGCATCATTAAAAAAAGGCAGGATGAAGTAATCAAATTAAAATTCAATCCTTTGCTCTTTCTGTACGGGCAGCAAAAACCTACCCACTTGGCAGTGGCACAGATGTCAAAATAAAGGAGAGGTATATGCCAAGGAACTTCTGACGCAAATTACACTCCAAAAGTGAGTACTACACCGAACGGCTTACATGGATTATAAATGATGCTACCACACAATTAATTGCATCAAAAGCTTCACAATTTCGAATCAAATTCTAGGATATAAATTTACGTATACTGCCTTATCAATAGTCTAAACTTGAAATACTACTCACGTGGAATTGCAGGAGCGAAGCGGTCTGGTTCTGAGCTGATCAATTTCTGCCGTAACTCTCTTCTTCCAACTTTTGGAGGGCCTACAAAGTAATTTCAAAATGAAAATATAGTCAAGAAAAATTCTGGGCCCATAAGTTTGAAGGCCAATGTATTTTTGCGATAATTTAACCGGTTTTGATGATTTAACGCATATTAGATAGTTGAAAGGATAACTTGGAAAGATTTTCTTCAAAAATGTTTGGTTTTTCCATGTGCTTTTTATTCGTGATTTTGCTCAACTTTCTCCGTAAATCAGCCATCACCTACGTTAAAAACTGGTCAACTGTTTACGCCTCAGAAAGTAGCTTGAACGAAATTTATCATCGAGAGAGAAGGAAAATTGAATAACCAACTGCGAGAGAGATGTGCAGTGCTTCCAAGCGTAAAGTCAAGCTGAACACGCGTTACAATCTTACTTTTTTTATCGTAAGTTATATGTGAACTGAGGTGCTAACATTGTTTAGATATTTTATTGATGCCTGGAAACTTCCCCCTGAAAGTTTAGAGCTGATTAGAGATATAGAATGCCCTCATTTAGTGACTGAAGAATACGCGATACATCGAAAATTTTCACACAAGAGGTCTTGTTTTTCTTTGTTGTTAACTGTCAACATATTGATCAATTCTTATACAAGTGAAACTTTCGAGCAGTAGTAAAAATAAACTAATGTCTCTTACCAATAAGAACTATCGGCCTCTTTCTTGTGGCATCTGGCTGCACTTCGACCATCTCTTCATATGTTAGGATTTCATCAAGCGAGAAATCTGCAATCAAAAATTGCAATTCATAAAATACTTGCTAGTTATCTCGTTAGAACTTCATGTTCTAATGTGACGTGTAGAGAACGGATTTAGTGTTAATTGAAAACAACACAAGATGTTTCTCANTTCACACAAGAGGTCTTGTTTTTCTTTGTTGTTAACTGTCAACATATTGATCAATTCTTATACAAGTGAAACTTTCGAGCAGTAGTAAAAATAAACTAATGTCTCTTACCAATAAGAACTATCGGCCTCTTTCTTGTGGCATCTGGCTGCACTTCGACCATCTCTTCATATGTTAGGATTTCATCAAGCGAGAAATCTGCAATCAAAAATTGCAATTCATAAAATACTTGCTAGTTATCTCGTTAGAACTTCATGTTCTAATGTGACGTGTAGAGAACGGATTTAGTGTTAATTGAAAACAACACAAGATGTTTCTCATACTGTTGTTCACTGCGACGATGAAAAGAAACTGTGGATCACGTGGATGGGAAAAGTAAAAGATAGGCAGGACTGGATGATATTCTGGAGGTTATCTGCCTGCAGTGCAGTGGCATGACCAGCTGATGATGATGATGGTGATGATGATATTTTTAAATATTTTAGGTACCAACAACATTATTCAATTCTCACTGATAAAGCTAAGAAAATTTTCACGGCTACCTACCATGCGTTTGAGTTGTTTCTAAAGCTTTAGTCTTCTTTCTCCTTCCAGGAAGGCAGAAGCATCTTCGTTCTACGAAAAAAGAACAATGTGAAAATAAAACCTTATCAAGTAAATGCAGGGTTTTACCCGAACACGGCCAGATGCGTCAAAAAAGTTCACATGATTCAAAAAGTAAGTAAAGTGCTGGAATGACTGATGAATTGAACTCTGGTTGATAGCAGAAAAACTGAGATATTTTAACAGATTTCTCTTATGTTTGCTGAGCACTGGAAACACAGGTATTGTTTTGCTTTTCAGAAGGACTTTTCAAACGTTGTTTTATTTGTTTATTTACTTACTTTGTTTAGCAGTCTCTGGCTCTCTGACTTCTCTTGTTGTAACTTTTGTGGCTTCTCGTCTAAAGATAGAAAAGGGTATAGTATATTGGTAAGAAGAACACGGGAAATGGATCATTGGATATTATACCTATACCACTGTCACGGAAACCATTTTAAATCTTTTTACCAGGATGCATTGCGTTCTTTGACCGAACCCCTAAATAACCATTAAAAGATTCATAATTTGAATGCAATGCACCTCGGTAGAACGTTCATCACCGCCATCTTTAGCTTAATCGTCTATTATAAGATTGCAGTGTTTTTGTCAAACTTATTTCACACACTACTCCTACTCTATGCTGCGGCGCAGTTAAACATCTTCAGATTAAAACAATTTTCAAGCTTACATAGGCGTGACATGAATTTCATCAGCAATNAAAGTCAAGCTGAACACGCGTTACAATCTTACTTTTTTTATCGTAAGTTATATGTGAACTGAGGTGCTAACATTGTTTAGATATTTTATTGATGCCTGGAAACTTCCCCCTGAAAGTTTAGAGCTGATTAGAGATATAGAATGCCCTCATTTAGTGACTGAAGAATACGCGATACATCGAAAATTTTCACACAAGAGGTCTTGTTTTCCTTTGATGTTAACTGTCAACATATTGATCAATTCTTATACAAGTGAAACTTTCGAGCAGTAATAAAAATAAACAAATGTCTCTTACCAATAAGAACTATCGGCCTTTTTCTTGTGGCATCTGGCTGCACTTCGACCATCTCTTCATATGTTAGGATTTCATCAAGCGAGAAATCTGCAATCAAAAATTGCAATTCATAAAATACTTGCTAGTTATCTCGTTAGAACTTCATGTTCCAATGTGACGTGTAGAGAATTGAGATCTTGTGATGATTGAAAACAATAAAAGATGTTTTTCTCTACAAATATTTCTATCTTCTACTGTTGTTCACTGCGGCGATGAAAAGAAACTGGGGATCACGCGGATGAGAAAAATAAGAGATGGGCAGGACTGGAAGAGATTGTGGAGGTTATCCGCCTCCTGTGCAGTGGCGTGACCAGCTGATGATGATGATGATGATGATGATGATGACGATGATAATGATGATAACAATGATGATACAAATGATATATTATTTTTCAATGTTTTAGGTACCAAAATTATTCAATTCTCACTGATAAAGCTAAGAAAATTTTCATGGCTACCTACCTTGCGTTTGAGTTGTTTCTAAAGCTTTAGTCTTCTTTCTCCTTCCAGGAAGGCAGAAGCATCTTCGTTCTACGAAAAAAGAACAATGTGAAAATAAGAACTTATCAAATAAATGCAGGGTTTTACCGGAACACTGTCAGATGCGTCAAAAAAGTTCACAGGATTCAAAAAGTAAGTAAAGTACTGGAATGACTGATGAATTGAACTCTGGTTGATGCAGAAGAACTGAGATATTTTAACAGATTTCTCTTATGTTTGCTGAGCACTGGAAACACAGGTATTGTTTTGCCTTTCAGAAGGACTTTTCAAACGTTGTTTTATTTGTCTATTTACTTACTTTGTTTAGCAGTCTCTGGCTCTCTGACTTCTCTTGTTGTAACTTTTGTGGCTTCTCGTCTAAAGATAGAAAAGGGTATAGTATATTAGTAAGAAGAACACGGGAAATGGAGCATTGGATATTATACCTATACCACTGTCACGGAAAACCATTTTAAATATTTTTACCAGGATGCATTGCGTTCTTTGACCGAACCCCTAAATAACAATTAAAAGATTCATAATTTGAATGCAATGCACCTCGGTAAAATGTTCATCACCGCCATCTTTAGTGTAATCGTCTATTATAAGACTACAGTGTTTTTGTCAAACTTATTTCACACACTACTACTACTCTATGCTGCGGCGCAGTTAAACATCTTCAGATTAAAAAAATTTCAAGCTTACATAGGCGAGACATGANAGTGTTTTTGTCAAACTTATTTCACACACTACTACTACTCTATGCTGCGGCGCAGTTAAACATCTTCAGATTAAAAAAATTTCAAGCTTACATAGGCGTGACATGAATTTCATCAGCAAAGATAGAGCTAATCTAAGTATTAGCGCTCTTCTACTTAAAATTACCTAGTTGCACCTCTCTAAAAGCGGTCAAGCGGTCAAGCGAGAAGCGGTCTGTTTCACATTAGATGTCAGGCATATTGTCCGTGATAAAACAACAAAAGAGTTTTGCTCGCGACACCATTTCGAGTTAGCGCCACCCTGACCTGACATCTAATGTTAGACAGACTCTAGTACAGTATTCATATTCATTAGTTTTTTTAATCGTTGTAGTGTTATGTGTCATTGTATGTAGTTTAACATTTTTCATGTAATGGTCATGGGGTAGTCATAGTCTTTTGCTCGTATCGGTATCGTATCGTACTTGTAGTATTGTAAAGTAGTTTGTAGGTAGTGTAATCAGTAAAATATTTTGTAAATTTTCTAATGGGATATAAAAGAAAACGAAACTCAAAAGGCTGGAAAATTAAATTTCTCGTTCTTATAACAGCAATAGATAAGAGAAGAAACTAAACAACCAAACAACTCACTTTTGTTGAAAATCTTTGCTTGGTATTAGGCCAGCTAAGCCTTTCGATTCCATGTCAATCTTTTTTGCCTGATGATAAAGAATACAATTTTCAGAATGGAGAGAAAACCAAATCTTTATCCAATGGGTAGTCGAATGACTAATGATAAATACTACGTTAGTGGAAGGGTACCTGAAAGTTATTGTCTTTCGCCTCATTTTGCGTAGCTACCCTGTGTAAAAGATGTGAATATTTCGGATCCTATAAACGTTCTTAAAAATAACCCGAAAAAGGTACATAAGTACACGTAGTTACAAATTTCTTAATCGGAGACCGTAACTGATATTTTCTCGGCCAAAAACAGAAAGCTAGAAATAATTCTGGTCATTTATTGGCTTTTTAACAGTACACATATGGCACACTCTTTCACAAAAAGAACCAACTTGCACGTGAAATCAAATAGAAAATATAAATAAGTAACTAGTGGATGTAAAGTACACCAAACACATTTTTGGAGAATAAAGTTGGCAGCAACATTTTGTTCATTTTTTTTTCATTTAATATTCTTTATACACAAATTGACCCTTCAGCAAATTAAAATATATAACAACTACTTATAAAGATAAAAATTTGAAGAATATAAACCTACAGCCCTATAAAACCTAACCATTGCTGATCTTCCAGGGAGTTGTGTTTGGGAGTCTAGCTCTTTAGATGCGTTTTAAGTTCTTTTTTAAAACGACTCAGTGTTGGTAGCTCACGAATTTCGGCAGGTGTGTCATTCCATATCTTGAGAGCCGCGTAGTGAAGGCCTTTTTTGCAAATTCAGTCCTATATCTAGGGATCTGGAGATCTTTACAGTGCCTCGTATTGTAGGTCGAGTGGAAAGATCTCAGTTGGTATTTATCCCATAGGATTTCAGGGCATAGTCTGTTCATAATCTTGTACTTCATGACATTCCGATCGTAACGGAAAAGATTTTCTACGTTTAACCAGGAAGCCGACCAATTATCTTTTATTACATTCTGCAACAGAATTTTTCAAAGCTTTAATAAATAAGAAAAGGATTGCATACCTGCCACCAATTAGGATCCTCTTGATTCTGAATTTCTAAAATATCTCCTTTCCTGAAAGGAAGACCCAACTCTCGACATGGCAAATAATTATCGTCCATGGGATCATAGTCAAACTGTGCTCGGAAGAATGTATTATTTTCTCGAGAAGGTGATCTTCGATTAGCATCTCCTGGCAACAGTACGAACGTCAAAGTTCCTTCGATTTCCCGAAGTATTTCCACAACTTCGTTAACTGTTTTCCCTCTAACTGGATTTCCGTTTATTTCCATAATTTCATCTCCTTCGTGTAGTAAACCTACGGGAAGAAATTGAACTTGGATCTTATTACAGAAGGGTAACAAATTTATCTGGCTAAGAACACATAATTTTAACGACCATTAGCGATATTTGTTTAGGTAAAACAAAGAAAGGTTGGGGAAAAGCTCTTGTACACTCTTGGAAGTACACAGCCTAATATTTTATACACCTTTGAACTAGCGGCCGCTATTGCGGAAATTCGTCAAAATTTATTCATTTGAAACTTTTTACCCCAAGAAATCTTTCGCGGTCAAATCCCTTACATAATTCAAAACCTTCTGCAAAGATGAAATCGATATCACCAATACTTGGAGTGTGACAACGAGCATGCAAACTAAAGATTTGGTGCTAAATCTAAATCTGGAAGCAAACTTTCATCTGAAGAAATTTTGGAACATATCTGTAATGGTAGCCGTTAGTTGAAGAGGTGTATTACATACTGGACTACGTTCTGTGATGACATGAAGGTGATTTTACTGTTGTCCGATTGTTCCAAGAAGGGGAATAACATGCAGAATCCAAAAAAAGTCACGGCTCCAAGGCTCCACGGCTGTGAGCCGGAGGAAGGTTTTGCTTGTTAATGTCATATTTGAGGAAGGTTTGGTAATTCTTATAAGAAACCTGGGAAATTTTTGGGTTATTTTGGCAACAGCAACTGGTTTATAAATTTTAGGGTGATAAACAACGCGAGGAGTTTGGAAAACCTGGTTATTCTGAGTTGATAATATGAGGAAGGTTAAACTACGAAATTTGCATCAGGAGGAAGTCTTGACCTTTTTCTGGACTCTGGCAAAATGGTTAATACTCACCGCTCTTTTCTGCAGCTCCACCCTTGACAATCCTGCTAATAACAACAGCATCCCCTTCGTTCTTGACCGTCGCCCCTAACGGATCGTTTGTTTTATCGATCTGAACAATTTTGTAGGCCTCTTCATCTAGATCAGGGTAATAATCCCCCATTAATTCAGACCCATCCTCATCGCTGTCATCGCCACCTGAGAATGCATCGAGGGACTCCCGCATTGCTAGTCGATCATGTGCTAATAACAGACTCTGAAAAATAAACATGCATATGTATTAGGCGAGTCGAACACACACAAGTTGAAGACTGTTATATTATTGTTCCTTTCGCCTAATACCACCCTCAGTATACCATTATATCACCCTAATTATGTTAAACAATAGTTAGCTTTGTCTGTTTCCCCCAAGGAAAAGAAACGAAGTGCGCGGGCTGTGAATATTGGACACTAGTCTATTCTCGATGCAATTCTGAAATGTAATCGCGAAGGAGAACTATAGAAAAAACAGTGAAAAACTGCCGGCAGTTCTTCAACCGATAACCCAAAGCGGCGACAATATTGCCGGTACCTTTCATGAAACTCCATTCCACTCGACGAAGAAATATGCTGGAGTTTTCTACGGAAAACAGCGGAAGTTTAGGATTTTCATTTCCTAAATCTCCGAATAAAATCAACCATATAGACTCCGCCGATTCTCTTGAGACGATTCTGAAGATCAAATTAGTTTTTAACAACACTCCTGGACTCATTGTGACTAGCTGCATAGTCGCGCAGTAAGATTTTTGTAGGCTCTGATGTCTCTCTGATCTTTCACCTTGTGACCACTACATTATTTAGAAAGACAGAACATTTACCTGGAAATTAGGCTTGTTTACCAGGTTGAGTAACTCATCAGCTTCGTGGTCACCAGAATGTCCCAATAATGACTGCCGGACCTAAAAATATAACACACGTTGAATAGACGTCATGAATTCGAAAATCATTTAGATTTGCCGGTATATACTGTAATTAAATTTGACATGAATTGAATAGAATAAAAAAGGATCAAAGCAATAAGTCTACATACACAAAATTTTTATCATACCATCGAAATGGTTAATTTATTTTGAATTGTCTTTAAATTCCTTGTATGCTACCGTGATTTGGCTCTAGGATTATCGTTACAAAATAAAGAAATGTAGTTACCTCCGATAATAAGAAATTTGAATTCGTCGCAACTGGTTTGCAATCCTCTGCTGTCCTGTGTCGCGCTTGAATCCGTGTCATGTTGTTATGGGCCTACAGAAAAGGGATGATGGAATGAATAAATGATTAAAAGAAATAAAATTGAATGAATGAATCAATGAAATAATAAATGTTAAAGAGTGAGGTCTGTGTACATCATAAATTGAAATTCAAAGAGGTCATAAAGAGGAAACATTCGAAAAAGCAGAGGCTGATAAAATGTCTTTCTTCTTGGGAACGGCAAAAATTTCGTTAAAACTACGTGCGAAAATTTTTTGATTTGGCATTGATTTAGTGGATTGTAAGGAGTAATTCGTGCAAGTTGTAGATAGAATATAGTTCACATGCTACTTGGTGAAATTTAATATGTTCATAAACAAACAACTTAAGTTTTAAACTGTGCAACTGAAGAGCTCAAGGTGGAACTGGAGAGCTCGATGATAGGTTGACCTGGACATGTCAAATTCTAAATACTTTGTAAAGATTTTGCTTATTTAAAGTTACTTCAGCAATTCAATTCTGTTTTCTTGATAACAATTATCACAGGTTCTTGTGTTTGACAGCAGCATACAAATTTAGCCTGTTTTCAAAAAATTTCCTGCGGCCTAAAAATCTTGCCAAAAATTTCCTGGGAAGGGCGTTCCCCTGTTCCCACACTTTATCGGCCTCTGCGAAGAAGTTGATCTTTCCCTTCTCCTTCTCTCTTCTACCCTCTCGCCACCCTCTTCCCAATGATACCGGGTACAGAAAAAAGCCAGCACCATTTAGAAGATCGTAAAAACTATTCGATAAATTCAGCTAACGTTGTTTATACCCACTTCAGATCACGTGATTATCCTCTGGAGGAAATTTTCTTTTCATACAAGTTAAATGCTTCGTACCATGAAAAGCTTGATGCGGGTAACTGTATCAACAGATAAAGAGATAATTTCCCAAGTATTTTTTGACTTGACCTGAAGTGGGTATAAACAATGCAATGTTAGCTGAGTTTGTTTTCTAGTTCAACGATTTCAAAGATTAATGTTTTCACTCTCTTGTTAAAAGTCTAACTTACACTTAAAACACCAGATTTAGGTAGCTACGTTATCATTTAGCTGTTGCACAAGATATAGGGCTATCAGACCTATGAAGCCTTCTTTAGACAACAGGAAAGACTGGTCACTGTTTTACAGACTGTCTATGTGCCATTGGAGATAATCTTTACCGCATGTCAAACTATGTACAGATTCCTTCATATCTAAAACACTGACCAGCCTTTTCTTTAGGCCTAATAAAGTTGCAAAACAGATTTTAAAATTTTCATCGCTTTTACAACACCAGCCGTTAAATCTTGAAATAGAGTTCACATACTCTGACGGCTGATTGAAAATCGTCACTGTTGAATAAATTCCGCAAGAATTTCGTTTCTTCTTGCTCCCCCGGCTTCAGCATTTTATTTTTCAGATGTTCCACCAGAGCAACGAATGTGGGTATTGCTGAAAAATCAAAATAACAAGAATTTCAAACAGCGCATCATGGAGGGGTGGAAAGACTACAGGAAGCAAATGAAAATGACTACAAATAGCATGGATATAAAAGTCTTAATTTAGAAACTTCAAGAGCTCAAATAAAGGCCAATATAACGCAGTACAATTGTACATGTGTGGTTCACGAAGAGTCCATGATCACAAATTGACAAAACAGAGTAAAAAGACGCATGAATAAAATTCAAGGAACTACATATATCCTCTCTTTGGGAGGAAGAGCGATGTCCGAACAAACGTGATTAGAACAGGGGCATATCAAACACGAAACATCAACCTCTGATTTTCTGAAAGGTGAATTTCATTTTATATCAAAGACAACTATCTTTAGTCTGCAAACTATTTCTGCACGAATTCGTAGATATCAAGTCACAGAAGATCGGCACTGAGTAAACTTCTAATGTAATTTAACATATTTTCTGTCTATAAGAATTCTTAAAATTTCGTAAGAGTTTTCAAGACCTCTTGTGAATTCTCAGAATTCCTACGAATTCCTGGAATTTCATTTGCGGAACAAGTGTACTGTAAGTGTTTTAATCGTAATAAACAAAGCTTTAAAAAGCTCCTTACGCAGTGTCCTTGGTCGATGGGGTGTTGGTTTTGCCATTGAGCTATCGAGATCTTCGTCACTAATATCATCTTTATCAAATGCAGGGTTTATAAATGATGATGGCACTGTGCTCCCTATGGTTATTGACGTCGGTTCAAATCTTCCATTTGGTTTCCCTGTGGAGCGATTTAAGCTAAGATCACCATCGACACTGCGTTCTCTCGTAAATCCTTCATTTGTCGAATTTGGGTTCTTTTTGTACTTCAATGCATCTTCATAAGCTAAAAAAATGAGTAAATATGTTTTAGTAACAATCATGTGTAATAACAAATCTAAAAGCGAAAAGAAACAAAACTACAGTCACGCACAAAAAACAGCTATGTAAGACACTGAGACCCCTTTTACACGAGAGAAAACTGGATCGATCCAGAACGGTGTTTACACGGGATCGATCCCAAATTATTTGAGTTTATACGGGATCGATCCAGGTACCTATCACTGAATCCCAGACTCCTTATGAAGACTTGCACATAAAAGCAGAAGACTTAAAGGGAGTACAAAGACCAGCATGCTTTGCGCACAGTCAGCGACTTGCTCTGCACCGCTTCCAGAATAAAACAAACGATGGCAAAGGCTGCTGGTCTTTGTACTCCCTTTAAATGTAATACATGTACTTTTTTTCATATCACCATTTCATCCATATCATCTGCAACAATCTAGCAGTTTTCTAAGTCAACGGACCCTTGCACTGCAGACAGTGTGATTAAAGTTCGTCAACTGATTTTCCAGCTTGAATTTCAATAATAAATTTCTGGTGACCAAATTCTTCTCTTTATTGACATATTGTCTGACTGGCTCATTGAAGGTACATCCCCGACTGATTCAAACGTTTTACAAAAATAAATAATTCTGAAGGTTCAAAATAATCACTGCTGTAGAAAATCAATTTTCCGTAGTTTCTAAGCTTAATATTTGGCTGGATTTTTGAAACTTTATAAGTGATTTTCATAGGAATTTGAAGAAATGCAAATAAGCAAGTCTTACAGCGGGTATTCGGGAAGAAAACAATTTGAAAAAAAGATTAAAGAATCTGGATTGTATCATATTCATTAAACGGGACACTGAACATGTAAGAATGTCAACAGAACTATGTGTAATAACTAGATTACTTTTCTTGCTAGCCGTGGCTGAAAGATAACTTCGCAACAGAAAACATAGACCATTTGAGCTCTTTTTTTATCTATTATTCATGAGTAGGTAGCTAACACTAACTACTTTCGTCTGCCAAGATTATCGAAACCACTGCTCTAAGAGCAACAAATTAGTTGCAGTCAAGTTTATCTTCGTCAAATAGGCCTTCTTTTTGAACAAACAGAATTTTAACCACTGAAATTGGCAGTTTGGTATTCTACGTTTCTTCACTCGACGTGTTTACATTACTGAGTCAGTCTGCTGCTTGCCTACTCAAGGTACCATCAAAAATCATTGTACGCCCAAGAAAACAGGCCCTTTTAATCACATTCTTTCTGTCACATTCTTGTACAGGAAATCCCAATGTTTTCACAGCGGTCGCTGCAGTTTTGCTTGACAATCGTGTGAGCTGGAAATATTTCAGGAAAGTATTTTATTACTTACACATAGGGGCATCATCGTCGTCCAAGTATCGTATTATGTTTAGCGTTATCACCTTTTTGTGAATGCACTGGGATAAAAAGAAAACAATTTGTCTTAGTTTTCATCAAACTGCCTGAATGAAATTTGAAACAAAATAAGAAAAAAGGTAACAAAAAGATCAACAAGATTCAAATGACTACACGGAAACGCAATCCTCAAGGGTTTAACGGACACTAAAAACTCTAACAAAACAAGTCATCCGGGAGAAACAAGTTATATGAACGTCTAAGACGAACAGCGTATAACTTATTTGGACAACAATCAAATAGCCCTTCGGAAGAGTCCATTTCACGAATCAGGTGGCATTTAATGAACGGTTCCAAAACAATAACAACAGAAAAGCTGCAGTTTATTGTTATTTTGATTCAACGAAACTTGTGACCTTCTCGATTGACAGGAAGCCAGGCAGAAGTTTCTTGAATGGTTTTAGTTATAACCAAACATCTGCAGCCTTTTGCTAAAGACTTTGAAGCTGTTCATGCCAAATACAAGAAAAACAATACAACAGCTAAAAATTTGCTTCCTACTCAGACAGATGACAAAAGGTAGCTTGCCTCTTAGGTTTCAGATGGATATGACAACTTTACCATAAAATTAATGACATTACAAAAGTTTCTAACAGGGGCATATTTTGAAATGTTGCTCTAAAAATTAAAATCAGAATAAAATTCGTAAGTTCCAACCACAAAAAACTTTTTTGGTTTATGAATGTTTCTGAAACTCAAAATTAAAAACTACTGGTTTTTTAAATATTCGACCCTTTGCCTTTGTCCTTCAAAACAAAACTGAATCTGTATGCTTACTTTGTGTATCTGCATAATAACTTCACCGTGAGTCGCCTCATTGACAGGCATTCCATTGACTTCAGTAATTTCATCATCAATCAGTAGCTCGCTTCTTGCAGCAGGAGAACCTTTGGAGCAAAATATCATGGATAAATGTCCTGGAGATCTTAAAGCCTAGGATTAAAACTCATGAAAATTTCGGCCTAAGTAACATTCTGTAATTCATCTGTTTGAAACTCCCTTGAACTAAATCTAAAATTGATCTTCAGATGCCAAACGAAGCTTTTTCGACTGTTCTCAGCCAGGTAAAGGGTTTTACATCTATAAAATGTTGCTTCTTCCTCTGGCAATAGTTTCTTTTCTGTTTGATAAAATATCAGGCCTAGCTGTTCAATAAGAGCCATAGCTCTCACTCCCCTCCAGGCCCCCCTTGAGTGCTGGAGGGGAGCTATAGATTGTTCTCCTGAACTGTTGATAATTTTTCTCCGTGAAATTTTTTCCTTCGTTTTATATATATATTCCTTTAGAAATATTTTACCTGAACATTACCAAGAGGGCATTTACTGCTCCCCTGCCAAAGATCTCATGGCCAGGCCTGATCTTTATCATGTATCAGAAACAAAATTCTACCCTTGTGAAGTAGCAAGCATTGCCTTGGGTCGGAATAGTTACCATATTAATTATTCAATCAACTGAATTCGCTCAAGGATCCAAGACTAAAACCTCTTTATTACAGATTCTGTGAGGTCATGTTTCACTGAAGACACTTTGCAAAGTAATGATGTTATGTTGGCAAGTTTGTTTATCTGTATTAAAAAGTACTAGCATGGCTGACAAGTTGATGAAAACTGCAACACATACCTGGTGATATTTCTTCAATTCTCGGAGGAAAACCAGCATCTGATCCTCCAACAACAGAAAATCCAAATCTTCTATCAGATGGAAGAATTGTGATGGTGATGATTTTATGTTCAACCTAAAATTAAAAATATTATAAATATTAGTTTCTAATTTTCCTTCCCAATAGTACATTAATCATTGCAGCATTGTCGCAACATAATATTGTGGTGAGCTCCAATTTAGCAGACCAAGCTGGACCCATAGTGGAATCGAGGTAGAACCGCCCGCCCGCCCGCCCGCCCGCCCGCCATATGCGTCCGCTTGGAATATTTTCCATACGCCACAAGGCAATCCATAGCTTATTGTTCCCCTATAGCATTTAGAGATTTTAGGCTTTGCGTACGCCAAATGCAAGGTCCTGTCCGCCATATAAATATGGCGGAAACCCCCTCGATTCCAGTATGGAGCTGGACAAGCCTTGCTTTCCATGAGTCACATACAATACATATTCCTACTTTCACATGATTTTAGTTTTTATTAATTTATAAATATAACTTACAAATNATCGAGGTAGAACCGCCCGCCCGCCCGCCCGCCCGCCCGCCATATGCGTCCGCTTGGAATATTTTCCATACGCCACAAGGCAATCCATAGCTTATTGTTCCCCTATAGCATTTAGAGATTTTAGGCTTTGCGTACGCCAAATGCAAGGTCCTGTCCGCCATATAAATATGGCGGAAACCCCCTCGATTCCAGTATGGAGCTGGACAAGCCTTGCTTTCCATGAGTCACATACAATACATATTCCTACTTTCACATGATTTTAGTTTTTATTAATTTATAAATATAACTTACAAATAGCATAAACCAAAACTGAATTTGATAGCTGACGGCAGGTGGTGCTATTTTCAAAACTTATTATCTTTCACACATTACATGCAAAATAAACAGTAGATTATAAAATGATATTGTAACTCTCACTGAATATCTTAATCTTTGATTTTCACCAATGAGCAGTTTAGTCAAAAGTACAATATATATATATGTATGAAAAGTTACCTCTGCAATGGACTCTGTAGAAGCAAACCCGTTCATGTGGACTTTTTCTGATGAACCATTTGATTGTAAAGATGTTTTTGAGTTACTCAATTTGTTAGTCCCATTCAGCCATCCAAAATTACCACGAACTTGGCCACCATATTGACCATTAGTCTAAGGAATACCAAAAGAATAATTAAGGAAAATCAACAAACTCATGTGTGAAAATTTACTGACTGACAAATTTGAATCTTTTTAACAGAAATAGTTTGTATAATGGATGATGGTTCATTCAATTGAAACATGTTTTGGAAAATGCAAAATTTTATTCTACAGTATTTATCAAATTTCTAACTGGTTTATTACTTTCAAGAAGAAAGTACACAATTCTCAAATTTAAAACTACTACACTATGAAATGCTTTAAAAAATGTGTTTAATTGCTGACTCACTGAATCTGATAATCAGACAATACGGTCAGGAAGAACAAATCCCAGAAATGGAGTCATTCGCTAAAACTTTCATGGAAGGATTCCCTACAAACTTTCAAGGTCTTGAAACATAACCAAATATATGCCTTCTTTGCTGTGAAAAATCTATTGAATATCTTGGTTTCTAGTTATCTAATGGAAGGAGACATACCTTTGAAAACTTTTCTGCATCATTAGTGTGAACTGTCATCATCTTACTGTCTTGCCAAAACAATTTGCATGTGTTCTAGATAAAAATCAAATTCACATAAATCTAACATGCAATCGTAATATTAACACACAAGCACTGAGATCTTGAGTTGGCAAAGTTCTGGACAAGAAGCCAAGATACATAATCTGTAAAGATGGCTGGACCTTATGTCTTGTTTAATTCCTACCCTGACCATCCTCCCTGGGACACACCCAGGTATTTACTGAAAAATATCTCCCCACCCCTGGGCATTTGACAGTATTTTTCCAGGCCCGGGGCATTTGACAATGCTGGGACCTTCCGTATTATACAGTTACTGAGAATATGGCATGTCACCAAGAAAATGTCTTCGGCCCCTGGGCATTTGTGCAAAAAATTTTGTTGACCCCTGGGCAGCCCAAGGGGGATGGTCAGGGTAGGAATTGAACCAGACATTACCATCTCATAATGTATACTTCCTGATTGTTTACTAAATTTTATTTCTCTTTGCAGCCAATAAGCTATCACAACTTGTTGAATGTTAATCCTGTAGTCAATATGTACGTCTTTGTTTCAGAATTGGATACAAATATCCTCAAGGGATTTGAAACCTTTGGCAATATACAGACATCCTATGAAGCCCTCTCTTTCCATTTGTACTTTCTTTTCATGGTCATCTCCCTCCACTCATGCGAAAAGCAGAAAAGGATGCCAAAAAGCCTCACTTGTTGAAAATATGCATGAAAGTAAAAAAAATTCAAAATATCCACCTTTGACTGTATCACTGGAAAGCCTCATTCTATAACATATTTGCTGTAATGTTGACAGAAGGCCAACCATAAGATAAAAACATTAAACATAGAATTCTAAATGGTATCCAAACTGAATAAGATGCAGTAAGAGTAAGTGCATCTAAATTTATCCTCAAGTTCTCATTATAAAAATTAAAGCAATACTTCTAACTCTTCACAAATAATTTTTCTAACATTGAAAATTACTTACACATTATTTGCTGCTGGGGTAATTTTCCATAAACCAAGAATATTGTTTTCAAAAGCTGTAAAGAAAAACAAAGGTTTATGAGACAGAATTATTTATGATTAAAGTATATATATCAATTCCCAAGGAAAATCACAGCTTGAATTTAAATATGGTTGATGTTTGAAATCAACTGAAGTAAATTTGACGGAAACTCATAGATAAAATTTGCAAAACTTTCAGAAAACAGAAGCTGCATTGATTTTATTTCTTTTGCAGGACAATGCAAAACCTGTAGTTTAGGAAAACAAGAGTCAAACTTCATTTTAAAGCTAAAGTAAGGAAATTTAAAATCTAAACAGTACAGTAGACGGTAAAGATATGATGAAGTGGTTACTAGGTAATAAAAATACATGCAAGAAAAAATGTTTATCAATGAGCAAACATTATGCACTGTTTTTATCCTAGCAATTCAAATAATATATATATACACTTAAAGGACATTAAAAACAGTTAATATTAAATATGATATACCTAAAAAAATGTTTACTGATGCAAAGAGGAATTTGCCAAACAAAAGATAGAGGCCTGAAGTGACAAAACAATTTCAGAGCATCAAGAATAGCTTTAGCACATTTTTTTTTTTTTTTATATGCCATTAAAAATTTACAAAAACATATTACGGATTACTCTACCTACAAACTACATTGCAATACTACAAGGACGATACCATGAGGAGCAAAAGACTATGACTACCTCACGGCATTACATGCAAAATTATTAAACTATATACAATTACACATTTATACTACGACACACGATTAAAACTAATAAATACTGAACTAGAGTCTGTCTAACATTAGATGTCAGGCCAGGGCTGCGATAAATCATACAAATAATGTCGAGAGCAAAACTCTCTGTTGTTAATGCTGTTTTTAGCACATTCCACACAGCCAACCTTTTGTTCCCTCTGTCTATTTGCTTTGATTGTCTGCAATCAAAGGTGTGAAAGCTATTTTTGCAAACTGTACATTAACTTTGCTAAAATTGAAGATTTGCTTGTCTTCTTGAACCTCAATGCAACTAAGCAGCTACAGGAATGACAGAATCAGATTTGTCAATAGATCTAGCTTTTATCAAAATGGCTAATCTTCTTTAAATGATAGATGTTCTTCTTGGGTGGGACCTTTTCCTCCCTTTTTCAAGCATTATCAGCCATTGACAAACAAGAAGGGTGAAAAGTTATGGTGTGGTATAAATAAAGCATGTACCTCCTCTAATTAGCAAGTCTAAATAAGAGATGTGCATTTTTTTTAAGAAACAACAATGACTCCTGAATGCACCACAAATTGATTCAAGCCACATGCTGTCATTTTGCAGTGGAAAGGAGGGGGAATTGAGCAGAATCCAGCCTCAAAGAAGCAAAAATGTTGGAAACCACAATACCTCCATCATGAATTTTTAAAGCCTTGCTAAAATTTTCTAAGATTTGCATTAGAACAGTGGTAATGGATCCAAGAATAATTTATTCATTAGTGAATTAGGTCAACCTTTTAACAAACAAAGCAACATACTCTCCATTATCAACTTTCTGTTAGCAAAAATATGCAAAGTTTTCTTAAGTCATGCAAGTTTTTATCACATAAACTGCACTGTCTAAAATTGGTAGGCTGCGGTAAGATGGAATTTTTCAGGGCAGGAAAATGGTGCATTGTGATCTGTAAATCAACATTCACCATCAATCACGGTTGTTAAACAGAGCTTTGGGACTCCAGATTTTTGTCCATTATTCAAATGTTTTGCCTTCTTCATCTTACCCCAAGCAATTTACAATTTATCTAAAGTTTTCAAAAAGTATGTCGATGATAGTTTTTCGAACCTTGAGATAAATTTTCCCCCAAGTACAATTGTGCCCTAGACTGTAGGTGGAGCAAGTTAATTAAAATAATTGGAAGCCTAATGCCACAGAAAACAGTTTCAATTTCCTACCTACCTATGCTAATTTTTTTCTTCTTGTAGCAATGCAGAACATGTTTTCAAAATTCAGCTTGGTTTCAATACCTCCTTTGTTTATAATCAATTGCCCTTTGGAACTGAATTTCGTCTCAGACTGAAATATTTTTATGAAAAAATTGGTACCTTTGCTCCTTCAGCCTAGAAACTCATAGTTATATTTGGTGAAATGGGAGTAAATAACAATTGAACAAATATCAACTGAGTGTAACGACACTGACCCTTGCGTCATATGATCTTTAGATGGGAACAGTAACTGAGAAATTGTATGACTGAACACTGGAGGCAAAAGTTGGCCTTTTTTTCTTGACCGTTATTCAAAGTAACTTTTAATCATTTGAGAAACCCACAGAAATCCAACCTGATCCTTTGGCTATGCAATGATGACAGTTTCCACTAGCCAAAAGCCCTTCCTCTGTCCGCACTTGAAAACTATCCTTCAGCATTGGTCTGCCTCATGGCTCTGGTTTTTAACCATCAAGGCAGAAAGCAAAAGTGGCATGCAACTTTGCAAAGATAAACCCTGTTTTATGCTTTGAGCTTAGGAGGGCGATGTTTTAATCCTATCTGAAGGAGAACCCATAGGAGAACCAAAGCATTCAGAATGTGTGCTCTTTTGTGCTTTTATTGTCAACAAAATTAATTTCCTTCACAAGTACTTTGCTCCAGTGCATCCACTGATAATAACAAACAATGCCAATTGAATCTATGGCATTCCTGCCTTGATAAGAAAGTCAAGCAGGGCTTTTTCTCTCATGGGCAGCAACCAGTGGTGGAATGAAATAAAAGCACCCCTTTGTCTCGACATTAACTTTAGTCTAGTACCTGTCCTTTAAAGGTCTCTAAATCCTAGCGACAAACGTCAATATTTGAGTAGGTTAATTTTACGTGCATAATTGTAAAATTTGCCTGTGTCATCCTTCCTTCTTTCCAAGTGTTTGCTAGACTCAAAAGTCGTCATTCAGATATTATGGCGTGAATCTTGAGTTCAAAAGTCCTAAACTCTTAATTTTCGGACCCGATTAATGATAGCCACTATACCCATATTATATCTGAACAAATGGACGTAACTATTGTAAGTTGAGTAATAACGGAACCTCTTTCTGCTGAAGTAGACGATTTGGTTCCTTTACAAACAAACAAGGAACTCAGTGATTACGCCGCCCCGTGTTGTGTTATTATTAATGTCATATTTCTCAAGCTGACAAGCAAAATATTTTTACCAGACTGATAAATTTTGAATAGGAATTCATTAGCTTCGAACCAAAACTCAGTGATATGGCTTATGTAGAAATATACTGAGTGTTTTTGACAACAATATACCAGAATGGGTATGAGTCAGAGTTTTATGGTCCAGGCTGAAAAATTTTAATGTGATTATGTGAAATGTGATCCATCGATGGATGCCCAGCCAGGCAGGTACATTTGATACCATAGGCATAGCAGCTATTATGATGATATATAATTCGAAAATCAAAGGTACCAAATGCATCTGCTTTTCCTTTCTTCACACTTTGACACATCAAACTAAAGGGGCAAATCACTCGTTAAAGCACACACAAATCCTTTTGTTTTCTTGAGAAATCTCTAAAATTCTCAGGAAATCCTTTTGTTCTCGTGGGAATGGGCTCGTTCACTTTTTGATTCTCAAATCAAACAACGAAGTGACAGACACTCCCTCAGCACCATGACATACTAATTTCATTCCGAAAGTGAGAAACTTGGCAAGTCAGTTAGGCCCCCGCAGAATAACAACTTTCGTTCCTTCATTTTCTCACACAAAACACTCGCATTTATGTGCAATTGAGCAATTAAATTCGCGTTAAAAGCCTGTTCATTAATATCTAATGCAAAAGAACCTCGAGAGAGTTGGAAAAAGTTATATATTAGTAGCGAATTAACCTGTTTAGTGTGGGTGAGAAATGAGAGCAACTGTTTTCGAGGGCTAATGATAGCTGCTGACATCGAACCATCTTTTCGTCGTTATGCGCCACTCATACCATATAAATACCATTTGATAAAAGCAGAATAAAGTCTTACCTATTTCGGTCACATAAATTGAATTGTCATCCACCTGTAGTGTGTCTACGAGAGACAATTCTTGCAAGGAAAGTAAGCGTTGTTTATCGATGACTGTCTTCCGTGGTATTCAGAGAATTTCGAAATAACTTCGTCACAGTTCACATACCGTATTCCCACTGTAGTTAGTTATCATCTGCCAAGGCGACTATAATCCTCCGCAGAGACTGTATCTCAGTTTCTGGTTCCCTTCCCTCGACAAATAGTCATGCCCTGTCATGCTCTCAAATATCCATCAAGTTCAGTCAACAAACCTTTGTAAGAGCAAACAAGTTATAGAATTTTACCAAGTTTCAGCATGGTCATAACATAATCATAAGACAATGGTTTCAGAGAGCAGATGCAGTTTATTTGCCAGAAAAGTCGTTTTCTATCATGAGAAATTAGTTTATGTGGAGAAAACAAAACTTTTTCAGAAGAGCCCAGTCTTCCTAGTTGATAAGCTCACTTTTCTGAAGGACTAGGTTTCTCTCAAGATAAACCGAGTTTATTTACTCAAATACACCCAGTTTTTGGGTTTGTTTCTCAGAAAGTGTTAGACTGCGCGGGAGGAGCGTTTGACAACACAGCAACATTTTGTACAACACAACAACAACGCACACACGTGAAATCGAGTTCTAGTTGAATGGCGGATGGCCTAGCCACGAAGCCTGTGAAGAATACTGTGGAGTTGAAAGACAGTTGAAGTACAGAAAACAAAATGGAATGGGCGGAGAAACTTAGCAAAGCATGTGATGTCATTAACCTGAATGAGATACTAAGTGCTAAAGGACAAGGTAATGCTGCTTTAATGAGTTTTTAACATTTGCATGCAATGACTGAAAACCCAACCAAGAAACTTTTTTTACCTTGAAAGATTGACGCAGCCAGAAAATATGATGTGAATAGCTTTACAACAAAGTTGCAGTATCACAGAAGCTGCTTAGGAGACTGCAATGATTGATTTAGCACAAGCAGTTGTTCTTTTTTATTTTTAAATTTTAACAGAACACAATCAATAATTTTAGTATTTTAGTTAGGGAGCACGGAGCTATTTTAAAAGTCTAATGAAAATGGAGGGGCTGAGAGTTATTTTAAGCCCTAGATAGGAACTAAACCAAAAGGAATTAAATGGGAAATGAAAGATTTTGCAAAACCCTCTCCCTCCGTGCCCCCTGATATTTGATAATACCAGTTTGTTTATTGGTAAAGCAACTGCGCAGCTCAGATAAAGACCGTGTAAGTTCTTGTGGGGGCTCCACAAATTTTCCAGTTTGGCAATACAATAAATTCAATTGCCAGACTACAAACTAAAAGTAATTAACTTTGCAAACTTCACATTCAAGATTTTCTTCGAAATGATAAATGCATCCAAGAGCTGTCAGAGCTCTTACTTTGACCATTTGCTAAATACTAAATTTTTGGTAAAATTCCAATCTGTCTGAAAGATGCATGCAATTTGAGAAATTCAAAAACATTTTGTTTTGTTCATTTGTATTCTTTTGGTGTGGAATCAAGAGCATTATAAACAATGTCACAAAATCTTCAGTATGCAGAAAACAACTTTCACACATGGCCATTATTCAGGTGTTTCCCAGACTGGAAAGTTTGTACAGCGCGCGCAAGATATTGCGCGCGCAGGAACTTACGCGGTTTTCGATCTGAGCCGCGAAGTTGCCGATAAACAAAAGATCTATTGTTTTAACCTATTGTTCTCAACCGCGGAAACTACGAAATTTCCGCGCAAATAGTGCTTAGGCCATCTCAACTTGCAAGCGCAAAATACNCGCAGGAACTTACGCGGTTTTCGATCTGAGCCGCGAAGTTGCCGATAAACAAAAGATCTATTGTTTTAACCTATTGTTCTCAACCGCGGAAACTACGAAATTTCCGCGCAAATAGTGCTTAGGCCATCTCAACTTGCAAGCGCAAAATACAAACTTTCCAGTCTGGGGTGTTTCAGTTCGCGATTTTTTCATTAATGATAAATCCTTTTGAGAGTTAATTTTGAATACCGTCTGTTTTCTAGTTCTAACAACATTCAGAGAAAGATTATTTGATGATGTGAATTCACAAGATGACGAAGAAGAAACAAAATCAAGGTAGTTTTTCCAAATGACTGTACCATGTTTGTAGTTTGTGGAGAAAATTTGAATGTATATACAAGGTGTTGTACTGATCAAAAAGAGAATATTAATGAGCTGAGAATGAAGGATGTAAGGAATTATGACAACATAATTTTGATTTTTGAGAAGACTGTAGAATCTCTCTGCTAATATTTCTGCAGAATGGCAATTGAATTCTAAGATTCTGCAGTCATGTCTAACTGATACGACTGAGAGTCAAAATTTAACAAGTTTTGAAATTAGAAAAATCAATGAAATTTGAAAATTCATTTAATGTTGAATTTTCTTTTTGAGTCATTGCAACAAAGATGAAATGAAATTTAGTCATATCGATTATCCAAGAAAAGGCTTTTCAATCAGCGGAACTCTAAAGATTTCTAAGAATTACTGAAAATAGAAGACCTCTATGAGCATGTGACTGTAATTTTTGATTCGCCAAATAAATTATTATAAGTTAAACTTATTCCAAGCATAAGGCACTAATAAGTTGTCAAATTTGTTCTTGTTTTTAGATTTGAATATTTACAAAATGTTGCCATCTCAAGTCTTCATCTTTTTGTTATGGAAAATTGGACTGGTCCTCCACTAAAACAAGACAATGTTACAGAGAACATCAGGCAGCTTTGCTCAAAGGTTCGCAAATAATTATTTTCTGGTTACTTCTCTGAAGTTTTGTTAATATATGATGACCATCAGCACTGACAAATATTTCATTAAAGCATTTTTCAGAAAGAAGAGTTCTGACAGAAAGCAGGAGCTGTGCTAAAAAATTCACAGTGAAAACTATCGGCCATTGTAGACTAATGGTTAAGTCGCTGGACCGCAAATCTGGAGATCATGGGCTCGATTCCCCTTGCTGGCTGATATTTTTCTCTGTGACTTCTCTGACAAGATTTACAGAAAGAAATGTAGTCTCCTTTAATCTTATTCTGAAATAAGAAATAGTTGTTATTTATTTGTAGGAATTCAATGACTTGGTCATAGCAGACCTTCTCTCAAATGACGAGGTATGCATTTTTTCATTGTGACGCTGTTTTCATGTTCTTACTGTAGCACTCTCAGGAACGCACAGTAGCATCAAGAGGGTAGTAAAGGGAATGACCAGCCCCCAGTACCCATACATTTTCTTAAATGTATTGTAAAAATGTAAGAATGTCTTGAATACTTGGCTGAAAACAACAACTCATCGAAGAGGCCTCAGTGGTGAGACGAAAGCTCCGGCAAACAAACAAAATACAGTGTAGCGAGTGAACAAACTAATGTCAAGTAGAAACTACTTTACTTTAATATTTTTTTAAATAAAAACCTATTTTTAACTTCTAGGGAATTCATAATTTGGTTAAGAATCCTGGTTTCTTTTGGATTTCATATGTGATCTTGATCGAAATTTTTGGACAGCTCAAGAAACAGGTAATGTTCTCTCATGGAACTGTCTGATATCATTCATATTATTAATTTAAATTTTTAACCTGAATGATACCTTTTGTTGACAATTGAAAACTACCTATCATAAAGGCACACTGTCGTAGATGTGACTGGCTAGATGTTAGGATGAAATCATTTGCAAAATATCTGGCCTTTGAGTAATTACCAAGCCTGTATGCCTTTGGGTCAGGCTTTCTTTCAAGAAGAAAAGAGTCAAATTGTTATCATCCTACTGAATTTTGATGTACATTAAAACTACTCAAGCTTTCCTAATTCTGTTTTGTTTATTTGTTTTCTTTACTCAGTCGGTGCCACAGCTGTGTGTCTTTTACAAAGAAATAAACTTTTGGTTTTGTTATTGTCCGGACACAACCTGCTGTATGAGAATTGAATATCTGAGTCCTTTAAATAGAAGATGCAAGTAACTGTTGTTATTTTGTAACCCGGGCCAAATCAGCAAATAGATTTAGCGTTTCAAGACCATTGCAGAACATTTATTTATCCATTTCAAACATGTTCTTGTTTTTGCAGGTATCATCAACAATTTGGAGCTTGAGATGCTTGGCAACGTATCAAGCGCTCCTAGAGGAGAAATCTCCATTTGTTTATGATAAATTTCTGTCATTTGTTGAAAATTGTAAGTGTTGGTATGTTTTTAATTTAGAAGCCGTTTCACAAAATTGTTTCAAATGAAGAGAATGGTTTTGAATATGAAATCTGTATCAAATCACTCTTTTAGGCTACTGTCTATGGTCCAGGCATTTATTGGGTAAATAGGACAATAACGAAGAATATAATTAGGCAAGCTTCAGTAATTCCGCTGTACATCGAAATTGATGAAAATGATAATGGTCTGACTCCTTTTATTCAAGGAAGAAAGCATAATCCAAGAGCATAAAGGCTTGGTAATTATTTGAAGGCCCGAACTTTTTTTAGAGATTTTTACATCATAACTAGCCAATCACATCCACGACAACAGTTTACCTTTAAAGGGATCGATGAAAATTTGTTTCGTTTGCGAACTTTCTGGCTCATTAATAGGAAATTAAAGTTGCCATAACTTTCTTTTGCAGACGAAAACTCTATAGCGGATATAGACAGGTAAATTATTCAGTCTCATCTTAATTAATTACCAGATGAATTGTAATTTATTAATAGCTTTCCATTTATCTGTGTTAAATGATATCCGAAGTAGTTTTAGAGCTGCTATAATTGACGCCTAATTTTTGCATGTGGTCTGTTTGTAAAATGAATGTACAATCAATGTATCCGAGTCAGACAGTACCTAAATAAGGTGCCTATTTCAATTGTCTAGCCACCCAGTTTGTTCTTTTTGATAGATCATAAGTCAGTTTTACTGTCGAGGCTGTGTGCAGGCTCCTTTACTACTGATTCGAAGGAAAGCAGTGATTTTGGATTTCGTTTCTTCTGCCACCGATTTTTAATGCCGTGAAATATCTGATGACGAACCTTTAGTAAATGTTTACGTTTCAAGATAATTCAAAATTCAGCATTACTTGTAAAATCATAAAGATTAAGCAAGACACAGAATCATGCTGTGTTTCTGTTTATGCTACTAGTCATAGAAAGTCTTTGAGTGCAGTTATAAGGACTAGATTGGCGAACGGCAGCTCCTTTTTCGGCAAGCCGATATTTGTGTACCGTACATTTGCATTACATGAACGATTTGAAACAGTTCTTTACTTGACAGTAGATTAAATGCATTTCAGAATATGCAGTGCTTATATTTGCATAACTTTTCTCGTATCTATTTGGTTTTTTCCGTTTTTTAGAGAAACAAAAGTGCAGTTTCATATTGAATGTTCGCATCTATACTTGCAGTATTTTGAATACCAAAAGGCAAAGGTTAGCTGATTTATTTTTGTTATCTGTTTAATTATCCAAGTCCTTTTACCATCTATTTTCTTTTTATCGAAATTAATTGTCATTACAGAATAACCTCACGTCTCTATTTTCTTATGTTCTCTAGACAGGATAATCTCAATCAGAAAGAACACTATCTTAGTCATTGTTTTGCCTTGTGGTATCACAGAAACTGAGATAGATTCTCGAATGTGCTTTGTGTTTCCTTTAAAACCTAAACTACACCTTGCTTGCTTCTTTCTTATTTTCTCGGCATCTTGAACATTAAACCTACTGTATTTGTCGGAGCAACGTGGAAAATATTGACCAGTTCAATTAACATGTCTTTTATTGCGTTTTTTTCTATTCAAGGAGCACCTTGAAAGTGCAAGAGAAATTCTTGGTATAGCGATTGAACTGACTGGTAAGTAAGTGGATCTAGTAATAGTTTAGTTTTGCAATGACCTGTGTGTTGTCTGCATATCACAGTAAAACAAGAGTAGTATAGATGATCTACATGTTCTACCAGGTGAATCAGAAAAAGTTTTGACGTTTGAAAAGTTCTGCAACATTTGGTTTTGCTATTTATCTTTAAATTGTGTTCTTTTTCAACCTCGTCCCCATGACCCAAAAGGAGGCTGCTGAATCCTGTCCTAATCAGTATTGACGTAGGAAACTGGCCCTCGGAACCAGGTTGGTTCTTTTTCAGTTGTGGAAGGCCAAATTATATTCAGCAACAATAACAATTGTGCCAAATGATGCCAAAGACTTTGAAATGATAGCTTGAAAAAAATTCATCTTTTGAGCCATGGGCGTTAGAAGTAAATCTTGCGTAGGATTCTCAATTTTTTATTTCACATTGACTTTCGATTCGTACATGGTCACGAGATTGATTGATGGCATAATCAGCTGTGTTAAAGAATTTTGTCTGGACAAAAAGATTACTGTAAATTTTGTGCAATTTTGCAGTATGCTTCAAAACCAGACAACTAATAAAACTTCAGAATTTCATCAATTGAAAGCCGTTGATATGATAATCAATGCCTCTTGATTTAATTTGATCTTTGATGCAACCTAAAAAATATTCATAATTGATTGAAATTTCGAATTTTGGTATTTTCAAATACCGAAACCTTCTTGACTCACCCGGTAGGTCATCTCCTTTTGCCTTTAAATTTCGAAATATCGTTGATTCTCGTCTGGATGCTCGACACTTTTTGCTTGCCTATAACATTGAAAACCAGTCAAGTCAAAACTGCTTTCTTCTAGGATCTCCCGGGAAAAGAACAAAATTCCAACAGAAAGAACTAGCGCAGCTTCGACTTGAAGTAAAGATCTCAGAAAATCGAGGTAAGTTTAGCAAACATTTTGGATCTTGTAACGCGCGTATTGCCTCGAGAAACGTCAAACGTTTACTTTGATTTTAAAAGAATTTTAATTACGCATTATTTTGTTTTTGTTGCGTATACCTCAGATATGAAAGTAGGCTGTTTTTCTTTGTGGAGCTTTCCTGGGCAGCATCTTTAATTCCAGTTATTTCTAAGCATATTTTTAAATTGACGTCCTGTTCATGTCTTTTGAGAACCTCCACAAAAACCTCAATTGAGGTAAGGCGTCAGCTTTAGTTTGACACAGTGATGTTTGCTGGAAGAGTTGCTTTTCAGCAATTTGAAAAGCTCATTTCTATGTCACTATTTGGACTAGGAACCAAGCTGTTTCCATTCATTTCCGGAATCGAAGAAAAATCTCACTTTCTTCAAGGGTTTGATACAGCTCAATACTTTGTCTGTTGGACTTTGCAATGTCCAAGTGCACCCTGGTTTATTTGCTATTCTTTTGTTATCTTAGCTGATGAAAGGAACACAATCGATTCAGAGTTTAGGAAAGATTTACCAAAGGTATGGTATTGTTGTTCTTTTTATCCATTTTAATTAATTTTTGGTGGCAGCAGCACCATCCGCCGATTATTCGAAGAGGAATAAGAGTGTAGGACAAAATTTAACACCACACCCTATTAAAGTATCCCAGAATGTCCTCAATGATGATATAAAATAAAAGGAACAAAAACACATTCAATAGACGATTGCTTGTTGACGATGCTAAGTATGGCGTCAGGGATATCGTTGACAAGATCCTTTTCCTTCCATGGAAAATACTAGACTCAATACATGTCGTAGTTTCGCTCTTTGACTGAACTGATAACGCTACAACTACTGCAGTTACTGCAGCGACAACAACAACAGCAATTCAATGAGATGAGATGAGATGAGCGTAAGTTGAGGGCCTTATGCAGTGAGGCTAGGAAAATACTACAATAGACGATTACGCTAAAGATGGTGGCGAGGAACTTTCTACCAAGATACATTGCGTTCCAATTACGAGTCTTTAGCGATTCTCTAAGGATTCGATTAAAGAACGCAATGCATCTTGGTAAAAAGTTCCTCGCCGCCATCTTTAGTGTAATCGTCTATTGGATGAATCGAAAATCTTTGAGACACGAAAAATCACGTTATAAAGTCATGAAGAATGGATTCAACCACCTTACATAATCAAAACTATTTTGTACGACTGTACAATCCTCTGACGACGCAATTGTAGAACCCATTCGATAAAGCTGCGGCTTTTTGTATTTACAAATATTTTGACAATTAGATCAAGCAGATTTGTTTCTACTCTGTAAAGTTGCCCACCAACATCTTCAAATACAGACCCCCTGTGGCATTTATATCTCATTTTAAGTTGTTTACTTAATTTCTAACATTCTTAATTTCACAGGATGTTCTACTTGAAGATGAAACTCTTCTCCCAAAAGTAAAATATTCAAACAACGAAAGCTTGCCACTACTAAAACCACTGGAACAAGCTTACATTCTTTCAGAATGGTATGTCATGCTTTATTTGTAACAAAATAATCATTCTTTTTGTCACTTTATACCAAAGGATATGCTTGCAAGGTTTTGTTTATGTTATAATTAGCTGGAGGGGATGAAGGGGCGTTGATAAGCCTCTGTGTGGAGACAAAGCAAACAACCACCCTGAATGCTTTTAAGCAAACTATTTACACCTTATGTTTTGTTTACATTTTAGATTGTATACGTTATTAGTAAACTGTAAATTATGTTTGTGTTCAGGTTTTATGTGGTTATCTTGTGTTGTTATGAAACGGGCGCCTTGAAAACCAGCCTTTGGTCGAAGTTATGGTCTTCAGCAACGGGAGCTCTTGTGATTTAGGTCTTACCTATCCAACCGGAAATAATTTTGTAGGGTTCATGGTGTTGCATCAGACAAAGGGGACAGAGAAGTTTGTGTGCCACAAGGCTCATGTCTTGGCCCCCTTCTCTTTCTTGTTTATATCAGTGATCTCCCACAGGCCGTCCAGAGTTCTACTGTGCCACTGTATGCTGACGATACCAGTTTTTGCCACCAGGCGTTGAATATGACTCAGCTGAATGAGGCTATTAACAATGGTCTTAGGCAAATCGACATGTGACTACAAGGCAATAAACTTAGCTTAACTTAGATTTTTGGTTCTTTTCGTTGGCGTCTGTCTTATGGAAACTGTTTGAACCTAATTTTTTTGTACAGATATGAAACTTCCAACGAACATGTTTGCCCCCATCTATAATATATTTTACATCATTTGAAATCTGTCTCTTTTATAGCAACTTTTTACAAAAGACAAAACCAAAAGATAATTTATTAGTTGAAGAGCTGCATCCGTATGTTCAGGTAAGCCACAAGCATGTTTTCAAATGCATTTTCTGTTCAATGATATTGGATGTTTGAGCACAAAGTAGAGTTGCAGGAAGCTTCTTGCGGGCTGTAGATATTAGAAAAGAACCATGAAAGGGAACAGACAGCGGTTATCATCATCATCATCATCATCATCATCATCATCATCATCATCAATTTATTTACAGTAGGCTAACAATAGACAATAACGCTAAAGATGGCGGCCACGCAAAGCATGCTGGTAAAAAGCTCCCTGACGACCACCTAACGACATAGAAATTTTGGTCTGCCGTTTCGACTAGCTAGCTGGAACAAAGAATCAATGTAAACGAATATAAAATTCTTGTAATTCGAACGCGAATCTTTAATTAATACTTCAATTCGAATCAAAAGTTCACTTTTTCTGCTTTGGAAAGGTTTCCTTTCGTTTCGAACCATGTTCCATTCGAATTCGAGGGCGATTCGAATTCAAGCTAGCTAGTCGAATCGGCAGACCGAAAATTTTACGTCGTTAGGTGGTCGTCAGGGAGCATTTTACCAGCATGCTTTGCAGCAAAACACAATAGAGTCTTTGGAGCCGCCATCTTTAACGTTATTTTCTGTTGAAAATAGCTGAAATTACAGCTGATTTAGGCCTACAGCGAAACCGAGAAGGGGAAGTTGAGTGAATTCTGAACAAGATAAGTTGAGAAATGTTTAGCATGAAGTAAATGGTCTTTGAATGCACTATTTGTAACGCCGAGTATCGCTTCTCTAATCTAAGAAACTGAAGGAATTAATACGTTTAAAGAAACATGAATATTATCAAAATATATTATGTTGCATTTGCGACGATTAATCACGAGCCAATTTTTCCTTTGTGAATGAAATTATTAATAGAATTTCAAAAATATAGTGAAACTTTTTCGAACGTACTGATTTTTATCTTCATCGGTAATGTTGGATTTATGATGATCAAAGTCTTAAATTGTTTTGGAAACTGTCTTTAAAATAATTTTCCTTTTACTTGAAGAATATTACTTTGCCTGATTTATTTTCATTAGGCGGTGCTATGTGATCCACAAACATGGGTAGTAGAAAGCNAAAGCACTTTATATTCGATCAATGTTGGAATCCAAGAATTCGAGGACAGTGGAGAGATCTATGATGCAAATGGAGGTACGTTTTTGTTTATTATTGCATCTTACTACCAGGTGTTAGACTGATTACATAAGTCTCAGTTTTCCGCATTGAATTGAATCATAGTTATGGCTTCAAACTGAGACTCATGACAATACAGCTTCAAAACGGAAACTACTTTGGCCTAAGGCGCCGCATTTAGGGCGCATCCAATCATATCTCGACTTTCTTAATAAGGTTATACCACGTGCCTGTTTAGAATCTTTAGAAAGTTTGGTCGTGAGTCCTTGTATGAGAGAAAACAAAAACATCCGATTAAAAAACATTGAACGAATACAAGGAATCACGTCGTCAGTCTAACCGGGTGTCCCAAAAAAGTACTCCTGTTTGAAAAATCACCAAAAATTGATTACATGGCCGATCTTTAAATTTCTTTTTGGGCAAGTAGATCAAAAACCAAATCATTTTCCCAGATATAGCTGATTTTGTGATTGGTTTTAAAATTAGCAAATTTAGCTCTTTTTATCGCTGCCTGGTTTGAAGGATACTGCAAATAGTATCAATGATTACCAGTTTAACTTATTTTTGTATATTAAGCTTCTAGTTTGGTCATAAATGTCAGAAAGAAACGCAAACTATCATTGTAGACTCGAAGGATAATCAAAAATATCAAAACAATGGCTCTTAGGCAAGATTTACAATGTTGCTTAAAAAGTATTGGTATAGCTCAGAATAATGTTTCTCAGCCTGTTATTGTATACTCTTTAAGTACTGAAAAGAAGCATTTTATCATCTTTAAATATATTTGGATCACTGACAAAAGAGATCAAAAAGAAAATTTGATGATAGGTTTGATAATCGAATTTTGGTGGTTTTTTTAACGGGAATACTTTTTTGGGACACCCGGTACTTTATCTTGAATTTGTGTGAAGGTTGTATCCTTCCATTGTTACTAACTGCTTGGAAGCCTGTTATTTCTTGATGCTGTGGTCTTAAGAACTGATGTAATCTTTTGCGCAACTTTCTTAGTGAACAGTTCTCATTCGCCCCTTGCAGTTTCAATTTTCATCCAGTAACCTATCTTGCTAGAATCGACAATTGGCTTAAAAAAGGTCGTGCAGTAAACACTTTCTCAAGTACAATTGAAAAGTCATTGAAATGCAAACATTTGTAATATTTTACCTAACGATTTTTTCTAATATTTTACCTATTAATTTACCTTTTTTAGCGACTCGTCGAAGAGCACAGTAAAATTGACCCCATCGTAAGTATGAATTCGTGTATTTTTTAATGATATTTCTATCAAGCTCATTAGTATACTATTCATAACTGTATGGCACAGCAGTGATCTTCTGTAACTACTTTAAGTTTTTGTCAAACACGAATACCCGCTTAAAAGAAGAATGAAATATGCACTTTTCGTTAAATACAAAGAACGAGTGTAACAAGGAGAAGCCTTGAGGTGCTCTGCGAAGCCATAAAGATGCGCCGTCAAATTTTCTCAACCTCGTTCCCAGGCCCCAAACGGTCTTCTCGTCGCGATTTCAAACATCGACCGATTTGGATCAGTATCGACGCAGGAGTAATGACTGTTGTATCAAGGTTGAACAATTCTTTGAATAGGTTACAAGAAATGTCAAAACTTTTAATCTTGTCTGTCTTTGTTACGATACTGTTATGTGACTATGATATTGTTATTTATATAATGCTTTTTAATATTATATAAAGTGGTAACAGACATTTATAAACTAAAATATTTGTATAAGCCATTCAAGCCTCTAGATAACTCTGACTTGTATACAGATTCGTATGGAATGAGGATGTATCTGTTTCTTTGTAGGCTGAAAACAGAACATGTTTATTACACTCCGTTGATATGCCCCCGCGGTGGATATATGAGGTAATACGATTTTTTACATTGATGTTTAAATTGTCATTCATTATCAACCTGTTACCATTTGCCTAACAATTGGTAGAGTCCTATTCAAATACTATTACTACGTCGAATGCGAGTTGTAGAACCATTTGGCTGTTGGCTCTGATTTGCAAAATGCTATAATTTTTTATGGATGTATATGATATTGAATACGGATCACTTTGTTAAGATTCCTTTTGCTTATCTGCCAACGTTCCTCCACCTTAAGTCAAACCCGAACCAAATCACCTGACGTCAGTTGAGCGGGATCATTCTCTCAAAGACTGCGTTGACTTTGAAATTTGCTGATAATTGCTTGGGATGCCGTCTGTTGCCATCTCCATAGGCTTTAAAGAAACGCAAGCTGTTCTTTCCTACAACAGTTAATTATTTCCTGTGTCCCTGTGCCCATGAATGCTGTTGTTTTATAGGGAACAGGGATGCAAGGGATGCCGGACACAGGGACACAGGAAGGAACAAAACTCGCGTTTCATAAAGACTACGGAATCCCCCNTTGCTTATCTGCCAGCGTTCCTCCACCTTAAGTCAAACCCGAACCAAATCACCTGACGTCAGTTGAGCTGGATCATTCTCTCAAAGACTGCGTTGGCTTTAAAATTTGCTGATAATTGCTTGGGATGCTGTCTGTTTAGAATCTCCATAGGCTTTAAAGAAGCGCGAGCTGTTCTTTCCTACAGCAGTTAATTCTTTCCTGCGTCCCTGTGCCCATGAATTATGTTGTTGTTTTAAAAGTCACAGGGATGCAAGGGATGCCAGGCACAGAGACACAGGGAGGAACAAAACTCGTGTTTCTTAAAGACTATGGAATCCCAGAGAAAATTCAGGGCACCAATCTATTAACTATCGTCGCCTCTCTACTTTCGTTTAAAGTTAAGCTCACCTCGTTTCCCAAATCAGGCAAGTCTTGCACGCATCTTAGTCAGCCTCGGATGCACAAAAGCAGCTTTGGAAATCTTTGAAAGAATTGAATCATGGGATGACGTCATTACATGTTATCATCAGCTAGGAAGACACGAAAAGGTATTGCTCCTTTGTTTATATTTTTTGCAGTTTTTTATTTAAATTCAAACAAATTTTCAATGCATTCTACTAATTACGTTGCTTACCAAAGCGTAACGATGCTAAAAGAACGATACGAAGGAAAGCACCAAACTTTGCCTTCTACAGGAAGATAAAACTGGTAAACTACACGTAAAAATGAACTAAAACGATATTTCCGAAAACGGACTTGACGTTTTGGCTGCTTATAAAGGAGTTGTTTAAAGGTAGATGTTTAGGAGGAGGAGCATTTGCAGTTCCTATTTTCATTTCTCCTCTCCATAAGACCTAGTCAAAGTTGGGGGCATGTTTTGGGGACATCCAGATTTTAATTATATTCCACTGCCAGATTAGGATTATATCTCTGTAATTTGAGTCATCTTTTAGTTAAATAATTCAATTTAAGCAAACTTTAGAGCTCATTTAAACTCATTTTAAGCTCATTTTTAAGCCCCAATTAATATTTCTTTTGCAGAAATCTGGTATCATTTTGTTGTATTATTCTTTATGTGTCCTTTATTCGGAACCTTCGCCTGGATTCATGCAAATTGGCTAAAATTATTATCCAGCTTGATGCTTATAAGGAATTTGCAAATTGAATACCTCGAAGGTAGTAAGCTGTGTGATATCTTCTAAAGAGCCTCCAAGATAGACCACTGGCGCCAGGGTTTACAGAACAGTAAGAATAAACTTCCCTTCCTTCCCCCGTGAGAGCTCCCTATCTTTTGCCTTCGGAAAAAATCTCGCCAGTAACCCAATTGCCATTTACTAAACCACCTGGCAGAGACGTAGGATCCGGGGGGCACTGGGGCACGTGTCCCTCTAAGATTTTGCAATAAACGAAAAGTGCCCTTTTTGTTTCATGAAGTGCCACTTTAGCTAAATGAAACAAGTGCCCTTGAAGTGTCTTGTCCCGCTAGTTTAAGATGCTTCGTACGGCCCTGCCACCTGGCACATTCTGTTTCACGTTGATTTTCAGGTGAATTGATATTTCATTTTTTACAGGCGGAGAACATAATTAGAGAGCAATTACAGAAAAATGAAACAGCAAAACTTTGGTGTTTACTAGGAGATGTGACTGAGGTTCGTTCGTGGATTTCCACAGTGTTCTGTTTCTGTTGAGAACCCCGATTTTGTACGAGTCTCAGGCCCCGTCCACTCTAATACGGTTTAAGATGAAAACACATAGATTTGTATCTGTTTTTACCTTTGCGTCCAACGATCGAAACCCCATCGTTTTATCCTGCAAACCGGAAACATCTGAAAACGCTTTTCAAAGTGGAGACATTTGAAAACGGACGGCAAAAACGACTGAAAACGGAGATTGTCGAAGACGATGACGTGACGTAAAACCGGAAATGAGAACGAAACAGAACATTGCAAGACGCCTGGGAATGAGAACAAGAAAGATCGAAAACGGTGCAATGTGGACGCAAATGTTTTGATGCGTTTTCACAAAATCGAAAGCGGAGACATACAAAAACACCCGAAAACCGTGTTGGTGTGGATGTGGTCTCAGATATTGTGAAAGCACACCTTTCGTAAAATTTAAGCCTGTGTTGCATCAAACGATTGTAGGCTTAAATTAGCTGTAAATTAGAGCTATAATTAATTCTCGCCTCCTGTAAAAATAGATTAATGATGATGATGATGATGATGATGAAATGAGATCGCACAATCAATCTTGAAATTAATTAATTCTCTTTGATGAAGGCAAGGATGGACGAAGGATAACTTGAAGCACATGTCTTACTTTTTACAGAACATCGAATTTTATGAAAAAGCATGGGAATTTTCTAATCATCGCAATGCAAGATCACAAAGATCAATAGGATTCCGATTGCTAAGAACTAGAAAAGTAAGTCTGTTTCATTTTTACTTTAAACCCCTCCCCCCGATTGGGTCACGTGGTTAAATTTCAACTTTTCCCCCGCTCTTTTTTGCCTATGTTTGTAATGGGCCTAGCCACATAGCCGAAGCTGCGAGCAGTCCAGATAACTGTCGATGATTGTCTTACTTGCCTTAAAGACACTTTGCTCGTGGCTCAGTTCGATGGTCAAAGATTTTGATAAAGTTTCTATGTTGGCTTGTGGGTTTGTGTCTCGGTTGCGTCTTGTTCACTGCCATCTTGATCACCGCTTGCTTCAGTTTCCTTTACCGAATTGAATTGAATTTCCATGCAACATGTACATTTTTTATTTCAAATGTTCTCACTAATCAACTTCAATTTCAGCTTGCAGAATGTATCCCATATTTTCAAAAATCACTGGAAATAAGCCCATTACAGGTAAGATTTAAATTAGGATTGTTATTTCCTTCTTTCTTCATTCTTTTCTTGAATAATTAAGCTTTTACCTAAATATTTTGGTCGGAACTAGTCACGGCTTAGTCATCCAATAACATTAAAAAGATAAGATCCAGTCTTTGCAAATATGTTACAAATCTGAAATGTTTGTTAATCAGAAGGTCCATAAAAGATTTGCAAGCATTAATTAAGCTCTTCTAGGTTGAGCTGTGAAATTCTTGAGAAATTATCCTTCTACAGGCATACCAAAGTGACCCCTGTAAATAGAGTCTCTTCCGAACATGAAAATAGGAGAAAGTAAGAGAGTTTCAGTCTCATTTCACCTTTAGTTTCTCATATACGTAGTAGTAGTACGTACGTAGTAGCAT
Organism: Aurelia aurita; assembly: GCA_004194415.1. Taxonomy (NCBI): domain Eukaryota; kingdom Metazoa; phylum Cnidaria; class Scyphozoa; order Semaeostomeae; family Ulmaridae; genus Aurelia; species Aurelia aurita. The sequence continues at coordinate 369,618 of REGM01000024.1, read as the reverse complement.
TAAAGGAAAGTAGAATAAAACTTTGCGATTAGGGCAGTCATTCTGTTTTTAGGTACTCTCTATCCCCAGATAATCTTATTCATTATCGATGAAAGAATTACAAAATGTGTTATGTTATGATGTATATGTTATTTCTTTATGTGCAGCCCTCTGTTTGGTTTTCACTTGGATGTGCAGCTATGGGAACAGGACGACTTGATCTGGCTCAAACTGCGTTCCAAAGATATGTCACACTTGATCCTGACGTGAGTTTTACCACATTTTTAACGGACATTTCTCTGAAATTCGTTACTTACCACATCTTCTTAGCAAAAGTTACATATGATGATTATGATAAGTGATTTAAAGAGCCATTGTCACCCAGTGTCCTTTATGGGCACGATGCAATTTCAGACTTTCTGAAAGTCAAATTTGGCCTAAGCAGAAAATATGGATCCACACACTGCAGTAGTTGAACTGATAGAAAAGTCAACCAAAGTCAAACTTTTTCTATCAGTGCAACTACTGCAGTGTGTATCCATATTTTCCGCTTCACTAAATTTGCTTTTCAGACAGTCTGCAATTGCAGCGTGCCCGCAAAGGACCCTGGGTGACAATGGCTCTTTAGGTCATGAATTTAGCATAAGCAGTTGTTCTATCTTATTCGATGATGCCACATGTTTGTTAAAATATAGGGCCACCTATTATCGACAGCATAGGGTTCAAGTCTTTAAAAAAGGTGATTTAAAATTCTATTCCACTTTTTTCGAGTCGAATGGCTGGAAAGGAACTTAGTGTGCTTTGCTGTAATTCTACCGTGAACATTTTTGATATCTTGATTATTTTCAAAATGGCGGTATTTATTATATTTGAGGCTGTGACGTTATCAAATTTCTAAATCGTAAACCAGAAGAGCGACAGATTTCTGATTGCCACCATACTGTAGACCTTCATAAACTATGGTTTTCTTGGGGATTGTATCATTCTTCCTCTATTTAAGATTTACGATGATCTTAATTTTTTCAAAACTTTCCATGAATTCTTTCATTAAAAAGAAAACCGCTGCCATTTTGAAAATATTCAAGATATTAACAAATACGGTAGAATTACAGCAATGTACCTGAAATTCCTTTCAAGCCATTCAATTCAAAGAAAAAGGTAATCGAATGTTCCACCACCATTTTAAAGAGTTGGAACCCTGTGCTCCTGTGCTCCTATCGACCGTTTAGTCCATGTGCAGATCAGCTGTGAAGCCCCTTGTTGGAGGGCCCCTTGAAAATCAGCCTTTGCTGAAGGGCAACCCTCCCTAAATGAGTCAAATATCAAATATCAAGCCGAATCTTGCTCAACGCGCCATATTATTTTGACTGATATGTTAATAGATACCAACGTGTAAACTTATGAACAAATTTTTATGTTTTTATTACTCTTTGTCATATCATTTTCTAGAGCCACGAAGCTTGGAATAACCTTTCAAATGTTTTCATCAGAACGAAGCAAAAGTAAGATTCTTGCTACTTTAAGCCATGCTTTTTGTGTACAGGATGTTCCAAAACGCTTGCATGTGTGTGTTTTAAAATGAGTAAACTTCACTGTACCGGGTGACCCAAAAACATGATCCAAGAAAATCTTCACGCATGAAAGAATAATCATCAGAAATCAGTGATTCAAACGTTGCTTGGTAGCTAAATAGCTTGGCTACATCCCTACTATTTTTTGCTATTTTTATCGACATGGCTAATTAGTGAAAGAAAGGCTTTAGTGAAAACGTTTTTTAGTATAGCAGTAATAAAACGTCCAAGTCTGTGTTTAAAAATCAAGCATTTACCTCATTAATTCTAACAAGGCGAAAAGAAATACCACGTTTGAAAATATCGTCAAAATTACGACAGATTTAAGGTCATAAATGTCATTGGTGTTAAAATAACGTCGCATTAATTCCTGCTTGTGATATTTTTATTTTTACAGACATAAGGCATACAAAGCTCTCAAAGAAGCATTAAAAGCGAGTCACTCAAGTTGGCAAATCTGGGAGAATTTTCTTCTGGTAAGAATCTTCAGTTTTGTTTTCTCTTTTTATTTGTTCTTATTTCAATTGAAGATAACACGAAATCAAAATTTGATATCATAAATTTAATTTATCGTTTTTGTGAGCAGTATTGTCGTTGACACTGTGCCTCCAACTTAATCTTTGTGATTGAAAAATTTGGCATACAAATTTTCTGTGTAATTATGTTCCAATGATGTATGTAAGTTTTTTTCTCTAGGTAACTGTTGATATTGGTGAATTCAAAGACACTATCAGAGCTTTTCATAATCTGCTAGAATTGAAAAGAAAAGAAATTGATACGGAGGTTGGTAGCTTATTTGGAAACTATCTATTTTGTGTCTGTTTAACTTCGAATTTTGAGCATGAATAATTTAATTCGACTGAACATTCTGGTTGAGAAAAAATTTCCTGTAACCCATGCGAGAAGCATAATTACTTTTAACACGTTGTTAGGTTTTAAAAGCAGCACCCTTTCGTTTCGAAATTATTAGTTTACACAAATGAAGAAACTTTTCGCTTTTATGGCTTTTCAAAATGGATATTGATTTGAGACTTCATTTTTGGTCACTTGCAGAGCAAATGAGCATAATTTGACTGAAGACAGCTCTATTTTTAGAGTTATTGTTATTGAAGATGCTTGCCTTCGTTGAAACAAATAGAAAATAATGGGCACGCTTGTGTCTTTTTTTAGTCTATGTAAAGCCTTCTTCACTTACCTCCATCGATTACCTATATCAAAAATTATGGATGGTTGGATGATGGATGGTTAAAAAAATTCTTTGAAGGTTCAATGAAAAGCGGAATGCTTACTGTTCAAATCAGTTTGGAAGTTTAGAAAATTGTTCTATTTTTCTCGCTTGTACCTGATAATTTCTTTTTCTCATAGGTCCTGCGTATTCTTGTAGGCGCTGTTAAATCAGAGATCATTGATGCCAGTGGTATACCAGGTGGGTTTGAGTTACATCTTGGAACCTTAGTAGAGCAATTTAACGAGAACAAATTTTGTTGATGGTAAACGTCTGAGATAGTTATCTTAAAACTTCTTTAATCTTAATAAGAGAGTTTTATATCTCCGGGATTCCGGGCGTATGACTGCCAATACTTAACTTACTTTGGCGTGACAAAATCCAAACATTAATTGATTGATGAGTTTAACAAAGTTATTTTTATTGCAGCTTCCGTTTTGATGCCAAAAATGAAAGAATTGTTTGGCAGGATATCTTCACAGGTTTGTGTCTGAATGTTGCTTGACTGATTTTGAGAGGGGAAGCAATAATATTAAGCAAATGAGTCAATTTCTTGTTTTGATAACAGACCTTTTAGCTATTCTACAAAAGAGTCTGCTGGATCGAGCGATATTTTTATACATTTTTATATACGAAGGTTCGACTAAGTGGCGTTAGAGCTTCTATCGCTATTGTGCACATTCGAAAATTCTACAAAATGTATAAAAATATCGTTCAATAGACCTTTTTACAGAGGTCTGGGACGGCGCGCTACTTTTCTGGAAGATGGCGGATCCGCTGCGAGAGGGAATCCCCTTCGCGATGCAAACACTGAACTGGAGTTGCAGTTGGCGAAGTTGCTAGCAAAAAATAGCATTTAACTCCCAGTTACTGAGCAATTAGAGGGCGAGCAAGGCTTACAGAATCAAACTGAAGACTTATCTACTACATTACAGTGATATTTAGCATATTTTACAAGGACACTTTCATTTCTTCGAGTTGTTTCAGCGAAGTTGGATTTTATGATTATTGATGATGAATGAGGGACTCCGTCAAACTAATTTTGGATTTTAGTTTATGAATCGAGCTTATTGCCCATTGACTGCTGCAGGAATATGAACGATCGTATATTTTAGGAACCAAATAATGATTTATATTTCTTCCCAATTCTGAAGCTACCAGAGCAAGCCTTTCTAAATCAATCAAGTTAGCTAAGAATAAACAGTTTCTTCAATTTCTTCGCATATGGGTTTACTGACAAACAGTGTGGCTTGTGATATTTCAAAATAAAGCACTACTGTGCATACTCCTAAAATAAGGTGACTTACCGGTTCAAAGCAGCTTCTCAACTTGCACGCTACTCCGGGGTTCTCATTTATTCGTACAATTATTGTTCAAAATGAAAGCCAAACACAGACTGCATTAAATTTTCCAACCAAGGCCTATGCCACCAAAATAATAAATGCCTTCAAGCAAAACAACATACTTCAGCAATTCTTTGACTTGGCCTCTCATCTACAATTGTAAAGCTTCCAGAACACTTTTTATTTGTTTTCGTTTGTAAAGCATATAAATTATTTGTTGCAAACCACTTTCTTCTTCTTTGATTTTGAGAAACAACAGAGAGAACGAAATGACGAATGCATTTATAATGGCGAATGTTTTCCCGCCAAAGTCTCTCTTTTGTTACGAGGCTAAAAGCGCACAGGAAATCTTTGCCTGCATACATTTGTACCAAAAGTGCACATGTCCCTTCGTATTCCTCTGGTTAAAGTGCAATATTTAATCTCCGTTTATTCATAAACAAAAATCTAAAATTGGGAAATAATCATCATACAATCCAAATTTACCAAACTCGAAGAAATAAACTTTTCCTTGTAAAGTATGCTAAATACCACCTTAACGTGATAGGTGACTATCTGTTTTCATGTTTTAAGCCTTTCTGGTCTCCTATGAACCATTTAGCTGGATTTAAAAGCGAGATTTCATGCACAGCTTCTCCCACTTCAGCTCCAGTTCAGTGATTGCATCGCGAAATCGCGAAGAGGATTCCCTCTATCCGCCATCTTCCAGAAAAGTAGCGCGCCGTCCCAGACCTCTGTGAAAAGGTCTATTCAGATTCTTTTTTAGAATAGCTAAAAGGTCTAATTGGAGATTTTGGAGATTCAATTTCGTGTGCTGTTGATTGATAGCCTCTACCCCCGTAAACCAAACTTGTGATATTAAAAGCTTTATTATTTCATCAAGCGTTCTTTAGGCTGTTTCAGGCCATATTCAAAGCCAAGCTAGTTGTATTAAATTCAATGTAACTGGCGTGATTCTCCTTCAACGTTAACCAAATTGCTACCAAACCTCTTTTGATAAACAATGAATAAGAATCCCGCTCCTATGAATTTAAAAGCCAGGGAAGTTTCCCAGACCCCCCAGGACGCTATTTGAACCATAAGGTCGCTGACACACTGACAAGTGTTTAGGATTTTCATGTTTCACACATGATATCAAAATGTTTACCACGAAATCACGCAAAATTCAAATGTCTGTTTGTTGTGCATTTTTTGTGCTTGGTGTTATTCAGTTTAGCCAAGGCGATCCCCACGAATTTTGTTATTATAAAAATTCGAAATTTCGCACTTGGTTTTATATTTTTCATTTTATGAGAACTGTTACTTTTAAAAGCGGACTTTTTGCAGCGAAGCGTTTACCGATAACAATTCTCGATTATTTAGCCAAAATGATCTGGATAAATTTTCTTATAACAAAAATTAGAAATTTTGCATTTGTTTTTAATTTTAATTTTTACCAAAAGCGTTACCCATCCATAACAGCGATCTATTTACAGTCATAAAATTTGATTATTTTTCATCATAATCGACAATTTGATAGCAGTTTTTTATCGGATAATCTGACTTCAAATTAGTATTTTAGAAAGCTTGATTTTAAATTTGATTTCAAGCCAGGCCGCCTGTAAAGTAGACTTATGACAAAGGCCCTTTGCTTCGCTATACAACCACAACGACAACCATCCACCACCGATCAACAAGGACTCATGCATAACTGTTTAAAAACCAGTACGACCAATCTTGTGCCTTAGGAAAGCATTGCTAAGAATGCGAAGTAAGCCTTTTTCCAAGCACGAGTTGGAGCACAAACTTTAACGTCTTAAAATCTGGTAATATGCCAATGTATCAAATCTTGATATCCCTAACCCTAACCCTGACCCTAAACCGAACACTAAACCTAACCCTGAACCTAACCCTAATCGTTCCCCTAACCCCAACACAACCCTAACCCTAATTTATTTCAATATTAACCCTAACCCTAACCCTAATTTATTTCAAGGTTTTGATATATTGGTGTACCCCCTAAAATCTTGAAGCAAAAACTCGCTGAACATCTTTCAACTTAAAATTGGATTTATCTTTGATAGCGTTGTTGATACCCCCTTCTAGACTGATTACAGTGAGTCCCATAGTTATCGCTCACCAAAACGAGACTACCGCCAGCCAAACCGAGAGCGGGGTATATCAGTTCGGCAGAGGAGCGAAACTACGACATGTAATCAGTCTAACCCCCTTCCTCTATTCTGTTTGAACGTCAAAGCAAAAATGCACGCGAATGCAAATTATTTTCTTCAACAAGGCTCTGAGACTGTTTCGCAAGCAAAATACTGGAGAATAACCTCGGGCTTGTTTACAGCTTTATCTAAACACGTCACCGAGAATTATCGCCGTCCCAAAATGTTGAGGCCATTCGCCTGGGTTTTGAACAGTAAAGTCATGAGTCGTAGTTTGAGCGAATAGGTAAATTTAATTCAATAAAAGTCTGGAGCGAAGCAACGAATCAGATCATTAGTCTACCTGTAGAGCACGTGAAGTTAAAGCTCTTACAGTTGCATACTATTAATTTATAAATGCTGTGATAGGCGGTAGGCGTACCTATTAATTTATAAATGCTGTGATAGGCGGTAGGCGTACAGCAGATTTCACTTGCAATTGCTCGTTACTAAACAGCTGCTTGCTAATTGACAAATTGTTTGATAAATTGCGTTGCTCTGTTTTGCACAGTTTGGTAGCTGGAAAATGATAAACTCCTTTTCAATTTATTAGAAGCGAAGTTTAAAGTGATAATCAGCTCGAAATCAACAAAGGATATTTTTAATAGCCGTTTTTTGCTCGAGGAAAGCATAATCGCTTGACAGCTGAACTGTATGCTGCTATACAGCCAACATGGATACTAAAATTGACTAAATATGGTAGAAAGATACCGAATCAATTTACAAGCTACGTTTTTTGGAAAATTTCTGACCCTGTATTTATTGAATCTAAGAGGTACAATAACCAATATAGAACATGTTTACGATATGTTTAAATCCATAGCCTATATAAAAAATTTCTAGAGTTCTTTCCGGTACTTAATACAAACTGTTTGACCTTCTTTGACTCCTATCATTTCAAAATGCAGTTTTTTGCCCGCAGGACCTGCACTGTCTCAATAGTTGCTTTTTTCATTTTTCTTTTCTTAACGTCTCATATCTTTCTCTTTTTTTTTTTATACACAATAAAATCAAACCTACACTTAACAGATAAACTAAACATAGATACACTGTGCTATTCATAGCGGGAATGGACACATGGTCATCGAGCTCCTTTCTCTTCAGCCTTAAAGACCCATTGCTAACCATGATCCTTCGTGGCGCCAAAGTCGACTTTCGTATTATCTGAAATTCGTTTTTGACCTACATTCTCTTTGTCTTGCTTTTCATTCCGTGGTTATCAATGGGTCTTTAAATTTCTCTATTCCTGCCTTCCTGCAAATTTTTTATTGTATATTCACTGTTAGGTTGGATAGACAATCAACCTTTTCATGAATGGTTTTTCTCTCTTTCAGATAACTAATAATGCAGAAGTATGGCTTCTTTATGGTGATCTTTATTGCAATGCAGAGGAACTGGAGGATAAAGAAAAGGTATGTCTTTAATATACAGCATTCAGAAATTCACATTTCGCATTTAGGGCCTGTTTACATGGGAGTTTTCAGCCCGGCTGAAATTTCAGCCCGTTTACCCGAGGTGAAATTATTTTGCCATTACATGGAGAACTTCAGCCCGGGCTGAAAGTCTGTCTAGCGCCAAATCTAGACAAGAACGCATTCGCCATCGATATTCAGCCCGGGCTGAAAAAATAAATGCCTTTACATAGGCGCATCTCTTGCAAAACAATGGGGATTAACACGCTAATTAAGAGATTAACGTTTCATCTCAGCTAGCGCAAAGCGAGCTGAAATTTCAGCCCGGGGTGAAATTTTTTTTTCCATGTAATGGCAAACTGCTATTTACAGGCATTTGACCATATAGAGGAGGGATGAAATTTCACCTCGGGTAAACGGGCTGAAACTCCCATGTAAACAGGCCCTTAGGGAATAGACAATGGAAAATAGTTTTTTCTATAAATTGAACAAAGAATACATCCACATACAGCATTATTTCTTTGGCTATGCTTTGTTCTTTGCGCGTAGCCATCTTCGATTTCAATGAGATATTTTGTTGGGTTTGCAAATGCTAGCTTTCATCTTTGCAACTTTACGACAAAACGGTTAATTTTTTCATCTAGTTTTTGGGGTCATCAAAATTCAATGTAACTCCGACTTGTTCAATTTCATACAGGCTTTGAACAATTACCTAAAGGCACTAAGATGTTGCAATCACAGTGCTGCTTGGGAGAAGGATGTAACCAAGTTGAAGCTTGTGGTCGAAATATGTTTAAAATTGATAGAAGGTAGGGTTGGTATTTCTTATCATAGTTTATTCTTACAGCATACACCATTCTCGTCCCCAGAGTGAGTTCGTTGCTCTACCTCTACTCTGAGATACAAGTGGCCGTTCTGCAATTTGATTGGCTATTCGAAAACAATAGATAACACAAACTATTTCTCGAAAACTTACTAATTATTCGAATAACAACAATATAATCTAGTCACTAAGCAACAACCACTATAATGTTACTTTGTTGTTTGGAAACGAGGTCGCATAATCAGCGTTACCCTGCCAACCGCAGATCCATATGTGTACCAGGGTGTTCACTCGGCTTCGTGACTAGCGTATGACATAAGAACACCCTGGGAACGAGGTTGAGCATACACTGCTTGGTATTCAATGCTTTTTATTCCAGGAAACGAGAAAAATTGGGGTAGCAGCTTTTCAAATAGGGTGTTCACGAAACTGCAAATGCAGCGCATTGTTGCTTTTGTTTCAGAACTTCGTCTTCAATAGATTTCTTGTTTTTCGTGCGAATTTGCTTCCCATTGATAGACTCTGCAGTAGTCCTTCTTATTTGCACAACTTGGAAATCCCACTTCCGTTGTTCTGCACTTCACATCTAGGCCTTCGAAGTAAAACTCACTTAGATTAAATGTTAGTTTTCAAAGGAAAAAGATGGTTCTGATGCATTTAACGAAGAAGGAGGTTTCATCTTGACCTTTTCAATAATATGTAAATGTAGGGTATAGGGAACAATGCTTGGTTTGCATGATACACAAATGACGTTCTGGCTGGTCTTGCCATCCTCGTTTCATAAACTCTCTAGGGGTATTGAAGTCTGTTTAGAATAGTTTCATTCAGGATGAGAAATGTTTTGTATTCCCTTGTGGCATTTAGCCATATATTTTATAGTCATTTGCTCCTTCCCAGTGCGTCTTTGTCGATGGCGCTTGTTTTCGTTTTAATGAATTTTAACTTTCACCATGAACTGATAATTCCACCTCCCCTCCCCCCCTTGAGGGAGTGTTATCATTTCATTTTCTTCTTATTTTCAGGTACTTTCAGTATTATCAAGCCAGAATCAATCCAAGGCAGAGATGTTCAGATTATTTCGTCAACTAAAATGGCGGTTTCTAATTTTTTGAAGAGATTTGATGTAAGTTGCTTTTTTTCTAATACATCCAAATCAGACAAGCATTATAAATATGCTTAGACAGAAACTGCTCCGTTACACATAGCGATACAGAATTGCTTTCTTCAAAGTATAAAGCAACATGGTTATTCATTTTGTCATGTTATAAGTTCCAAGAGACAAGTTGCTTCGAAATCCAAAACAAAAATGAGTCATTTATCGGTTACTTCAACGATGACCTTAAATTAAAAAATTGGCACTACATTTGAAAAGTACAAAGAAACTTTAATGCTAAAATTAAAGCTGATTGCGAAAAAGATGTCCTTGTACGCTTATTTGGAGTGATATCTACTGCAGTTGTATGTTTTGTGCTAAAGGACGTTTTTTCTGTCACGAAATATTTCTGGAGCGTTCGGAGAAATAAAATCATGATTTTGCACTCAGAAATGAGAAACCAGTGATGAAACTTTAAGTCCTAAAACGTTGAAATTTTGTTGAGAAAATTTCGAAACTTTACCACAATAGACCTTTTAGCTATTCTATTCAATATCAATATTTAAAATTGGTATTTACAGTAGTATAAGGAGAATACTAATTCAAACCAACTATTTACAAAATAATATACACAAGATCAGTAAATAATATAATTATATGATTAGCGACATATTTTACAGGTGCATTTATCTCCAGCCCAGTCTTTGATCCTCTTTATGAAAGCCGATAGTGTTGATTCATGTTTGATACTGTCATCGAGAGTGTTCCAGAGGAAACTACCTCTGAAAGACAGTGATTCGAGTCCAAAGCCCAATGTCTTAATTGTTGACAGTTTGCATAAGTATTGAATTCTTAGATTGTACTTTACATGTTTCTTTTCATGAAATTCCCACACAAGCGAAGGATTCTGGATTAAGCGATATTTTTACAAATTTTCCAGAAATTTGACGAATTTGTGGAACAGCGATACATAAGCGTAGGGGAAGATAAAATCTGGGGGGGCTGCCCGATAAAATTCCATTGTTTACCAAATTTTTTGCCCGACTTAAGGTGGATTTTTGCCCGAAAAAGGCTGATTTTGGTAGATTTTTCCAACGTTGGGGGAGCTGCAGCCCCCCCAGCACCCTGGCTCCTACGCCTATGCAGCGATAGAAGCTTTAACGCCGCGCAATCGAACCTTTCGAATAAAAATGTATAAAAATATCGCTCGATCCAGATCATTTTGTAGAATAGCTAAAAAGCTCTGTTGGCTGATAAAACATGTCTTGCAAACAAAACAAAGCTTTTGGACGCAATAACTAAGCAAGGCAAAATATATTCGTATTTGAATCAATTTTTCCTCTTTCAGATTGTTTATCCAGACGGATTTTCAACGGGAGTTGATGAAGAGACAAACGAAAATTTTAAGAAATTAAAAGACGATTTTAACAAGATTTGTGAACTGCTAACGTAAGGTGTTAAAATTTACTCTTTATGGAGTTTATAAGAAACAAAGAATATGAAAGAAATTGGGATTTTTTAAGGAAGAGACGTAAATTTTTGACAATCAAATACACTGCATATAAAATGACAGGCTGGCTTGCAAAACAATGCAACAAGAATGATGGGCTGTAGGAAACTCTGAATAAAAATTAGATTTGCAGATGATACATCGAGTTTTGGCCTTGTTTATTATTTCATTCCTGATGTATCGAGGAGACGCGCGTGGCAGAGTGACGCGACCTAGAGCCATTATGCCACTCAACGATTGGCTGATTAGCGTCTGCTGGGTCAACCGTCGAGTGGCTACTAAATAAGAGGAAGCCGCTGTGAAAACATTGCGGCTAATTTAATCTTTAAAACCGCAACCTATTATGACCACGACATTTTTCAAAGACCAATCCGAATGTTTCCTACAGCCCGTGCAAGAAACCGCCACTAAGAACGCTAAGAACCCTAGTTTTAAAGTCAAGCTGTACCAAAGTCATATCTGTGAAGATCAGATCTAGTCAAGGGCGCCTACCTTGCCTTGTATGAATTGGTTTTATTCACAATGCTGTTTCGTGACATAGTACACGGAGCAATTGCTGTCCTGTTGATCCGTGTAACGGTGCTATTCAAAAATCACGCTGTCTGGTTCCCTGTGGTCATCTCTTATAACAGTTGATATCGTATTACATCAACACCTAAATTTGAACCACAATAATATTCTTACGTCATCTTACGTCGTCCGGTTCGGATTACAGAACAACAGGACAGCAATTGCTCTGTGTACTATGTCACGAAAACAGGACTGTGAATAAACCCAATTCATACAAGGAGGGCGCCCTTGATCTAGTGACTGTTTTATCAGAAATAAATTTGCGGATCACTGTTTTTGGGCATTTTTATGAAAATCTTTTGAGCATACCCAGGAAGTTTCTTAGTGCTAGGTTCTTACTGTATTCACATGGTGAATGTTGAGTTTTTACTTCTATGCTTTCTTGATTCTCCAGGGAAAAAAATTTTGTCGAAATAAAGAAGTCTTCGTGTTCTTAAAGACAGTTAAGTCTAAATCTATTAGAAAGAAAGAAAACATTCAATGAAATAAGAGAGATGAAATGCCGGGAGAAGAAAACGAAGCGAGAGTTGNGGGGGGGCTGCCTGATAAAATTCCATTGTTTACCAAATTTTTTGCCCGACTTAAGGTGGATTTTTGCCCGAAAAAGGCTGATTTTGGTAGATTTTTCCAACGTTGGGGGAGCTGCAGCCCCCCCAGCCCCCTGGCTCCTACGCCTATGCAGCGATAGAAGCTTTAACGCCGCGCAATCGAACCTTTCGAATAAAAATGTATAAAAATATCGCTCGATCCAGATCATTTTGTAGAATAGCTAAAAAGCTCTGTTGGCTGATAAAACATGTCTTGCAAAGACGTCTTGTATAGATCAAACATGTCTTGCAAACAAAACAAAGCTTTTGGACGCAATAACTAAGCAAGGCAAAATATATTCGTATTTCAATCAATTTTTCCTCTTTCAGATTGTTTATCCAGACGGATTTTCAACGGGAGTTGATGAAGAGACAAACGAAAATTTTAAGAAATTAAAAGACGATTTTAACAAGATTTGTGAACTGCTAACGTAAGGTGTTAAAATTTACTCTTTATGGAGTTTATAAGAAACAGAGAATATGAAAGAAATTCGGATTTTTTAAGGAAGAGACGTAGATTTTTTACAATCAAATACACTGCAAACAGACAGGCTGGCTTGCAAAACAATGCAGCAAGAACGATGGGCTGTAGGAAACTCTGAATAAAAATTAGATTTGCAGATGATACATCGAGTTTTGGCCTTGTTTATTATTTCATTCCTGATGTATCGAGGCGACGCGCGTGGCAGAGTGACGTAACCTAGAGCCATTATGCCACTCAACGATGGGCTGGTTAGCGTCTGCTGGGTCAACCGTCGAGTGGCTACTAAATAAGAGGAAGCCGCTGTGAAACATCGCGGCTAATTTAGTCTTAAATACCGCAACCTATTATGACCACAACATTTTCCAAAGACCAATCCGAATGTTTCCTACAGCCCGTGCAAGACCCCGCCACTAAGAATCCTGGTGTTTAAAGTCAAGCTGTACCATAGTCATGTTAATGAAAGATCGGATCTAGTGACTGTTTTATCAGACATGAATTTGCGGATCACTGTTTTTAGGCATTTTTATGAAAATCTTTTGAGCATACCCAGGAAGTTTCTTAGTGCTAGGTTCTTACTGTATTCACCTGGTGAATGTTGAGTTTTTACTTCTATGTTTTCTTGATTCTCCAGGAATAAAATTTTGGTCGAAATAAAGAAGTCTTCATGTTCTTAAAGACAGTTAAGTCTAAATCTATTAGAAAGAAAGAAAACGTGCATAAGAGAGACGAAATGCCGGGCGAAAAAAGCGAAANGGAGGGCGCCCTTGATCTAGTGACTGTTTTATCAGAAATAAATTTGCGGATCACTGTTTTTGGGCATTTTTATGAAAATCTTTTGAGCATACCCAGGAAGTTTCTTAGTGCTAGGTTCTTACTGTATTCACATGGTGAATGTTGAGTTTTTACTTCTATGCTTTCTTGATTCTCCAGGGAAAAAAATTTTGTCGAAATAAAGAAGTCTTCGTGTTCTTAAAGACAGTTAAGTCTAAATCTATTAGAAAGAAAGAAAACATTCAATGAAATAAGAGAGATGAAATGCCGGGAGAAGAAAACGAAGCGAGAGTTGCGAGGACTGATAGCGATGCAAAGATAGGAATAAATGTGGTAGGGTTTAGAAAACGCAATGATTTTTGTTATCAACAACTGGCGAGACCTGGCAACAATGTTCTAATTAATTTACTTTTGCTCATGACAAATTTTACCATTCCCGAGCCGAGTAAAAATTATATTCTAAGATATGCTAACTTTAGAATAAAGCTAGTAAATTTTACAAAGCTCTGTACGATTTCTCTTAACAAAATCTAAGGAGACCTTTTAGGCAGTTTTGGCCCTTCATGACAGTCTCTATAATTTCTAGTCAAACTGAAGACCAGCTAGAAACATATTTACTCCTGTATTGTTCGAATTCTCAGACACATTATCCTATCTATATCTTGTGGTCGAGCATTGAGCAATTCAAACCTTCTTTTTACGTAATTCTAGTTTTAATGAGCATGTAATTTTCTTAAATAAATTTCTCGCGGAACCTTTAATTCGGCTGTTTATTTGACAAAAATGACCGCAATATTTGTCTGTTTTTTAACTCTCAATCAAATAACAGGCCTGAATAATTTAAATTCACCTGTGATAGAAAATTTCTAATTTTTATTTGTCTTACATTCTAACGATAATTAATTGATCAAAAAGTTAAATTTCTTATTTCTCTGTGAAGTCTTCTCCTCCTCTTTATTGTTGCGGCCACAAGCAGTATTTATTTTCAAGTCATCATTATCAGCTGTTTTTGATTGACAAATAGACATGCCTACCCACCAGGTTAGAACGAGCAGGACAATAAGCCTTTTATGATTTCCAGCTGATTTCAAGAGATGATCGCGTAATAACGCACTTTTGTTTGTTTATCAAATCATCAAATGAGTGAAAAATGGTCAAGCTATAAAGCTCATTGCGTGCTAGAAAGTGGGGGTATTGCTGAATTGGCTTCATCGCTGAATGACCGCAGAGAAAGAGAGACCAGACATTTTTCAAGTGGCTACTAAAGTATTTTGCTTGCTCGCTTGGTTGATTGATTGATTAGTTGGTGGACTGACATTAGCAAATCAAAACGGTATGTTGTTTATGCCACCTTTATGTCTCTCTTGTTTTTGTCCTTGTGTCCGTACTAAAATGCGGAACGACCCAAAACGACCCAAAATCAACTTTTTGGGTGGTTATAGGTCTTTGTGGGTCGTCTTAGATCGTCTTTCGTGGTTGTGAAACATAAGAAACAACGCAATTGAGAAAACCGTCCAAGTCTAGAGTAAGAAAGTGACTACAAAAAATTTATGACAGTTCAACTTCCGAAGGTTTTTGTTTCTTTGACTGATACCTAGTTGATTATTGATACCTTAGTTGTTGACTGATACCTTGTTGATGATTCGAACATTTCGCTCTCAGGAAAAATAGTTTCAAGAATACCTCGTGAAAGAGTTGGGGGATCAGCATCGTTGAGAAAACAATCATAGGCATGAGCTAGAACGTTTAAGAAAGCTACAGTTGTATACGTTATTGTTTCGATAACTAACATTACGGAAGTTGATGATTCAGAAATTCTTCCTGTAGGAACAACAGTTCAAAGAGAGTTTGTGAAACATGGTAAGAAACAACACGATTGAGAAAACCGTCAAAGTCTAGAGTTCGAGTGCGACCACTACCAATTGATGACAACTTGAGTTACGAACGTCGTTGTTTCTATAACTGACACCAGTTGGTGATTCAAAAATCCCCTCTTTGGTTAAAAGTTTACAGAAGAGCTTCTGAAAAACTAGAAACAGCACAATTGTGAAAACCGTCGAAGTCTGGAGTTAGAATGTGACAACAACAAAGCGACGACAGCTAAAGTTGTGTACGTATGTATTCAAATGCTCCTCTCCAGGGAAGAAATATTTAACAAAAAGCTTGTGAATAAGGGAAGAAAAACACACGCCGTTTCTGTAACTAATACCTCTTGTTGGTGTTTCAAAAGCTCATCTACTAGGCAAAAAGTTGAAAGAAAAGCTTGTGAAACATGGGACCAAACAGCACGATAGAAACTTGCTTATTTCTAGAAATCCACGATGTTTCAGGCAGCCTCGCAATAGAGATAACCGCCATTGCAACTTCAGTTATCGGTGGATTATCAGCATTTGGGTCAACTTTTGGCAACGCACTCATCTTGTATCTGTTTTTCAAACATGAGCGTTTGCGGATACCATCGAATATTCTTCTCGGCAGCCTTTGCATGACAGATTTCCTAACCGGCCTAGTTGTAGTTCCAACTATTGCTGCGCGTCGCATCACTGAAGCATATGGCGATGGGATTTGTAGCATTCGAATCATCTGCGCCTATTTCTCATATCTATGTGTGATAACATCCATCGTAACAGTTGGGCTTATCAGTATCGACAGATATTTCGCTATCGTTATGCCGTTTCGTTACGCGAGGCTCGCCAATAACCGAACTTACGTCGTCATAATTGCGATAAAATGGTTAATTCTCGGCGTTTATTCGCTGTTACCATTCTTACGAGTTCTCACAGGCTCTGCTTTCTTTAAAGTAGCATTCAGTTTGATGGGATTTATAATTTTCATGTTTCTCATAATATACGCAAGGATTTCGCGTATTGTCGAATCACATCGGCGTAAAATACGACCAAGTGTAAAACCGTCAGCGGCAACAAACATCATATCCTTATGCGCACCAGCAAGTCATCGACGGAGCAGCACTCGCTCAATGGAACTACGAGCAGAAAGCAAGAGAGCTAATACAATCGCTGTTGTTGTTGTTGTTACAGTTATATGCTATAGTCCCCTTGCAGTTATATTTGTTCTACGTGGAATATACGGAGACACTTTTGTACTAGTGAATATAGCGGATCCATGGGCAGACCTTGTTATATTCATTAACAGCATGGTTAACCCGATTATATATTGCCTTAAAACTAAGGAAATCCGTGATGCAGCAGTCAGAGTTCTTCCAGAACGTTTAGCAAATCTTTTGAAAGAGGCTTAAGCGGAGAGTAAAAAATCGAATCTGACTCGTCCAAGGATCATGCGACAATAACGGAACGCTTTTGTCCTTGGATTACTCCATCCCTGAAACAGCTCTTCAGAACGAGAGATAAACTGAAGGTTAAGGCAGTAAAAATGAAATCTGAGATACTAATGAGCGCATACAAGCAAGTCCGTTGTAAAGCTAACAATTTGAACCGCAAAATAAAAAGGGATTATTTTTCCAATAAGCTAGAATCCTGTGAGGGGGACATAAAGGAAACTTGGAAAACTGTTAATCAGCTGATAAATAAGAGGTCTAAAACCACTAACATCCTCTCTATTAAAGAGGACGAGAAAGTGCTTTCAAATCCGGAAGATATAGCGGANCATAAAGGAAACTTGGAAAACTGTTAATCAGCTGATAAATAAGAGGTCTAAAACCACTAACATCCTCTCTATTAAAGAGGACGAGAAAGTGATTTCAAATCCGGAAGATATAGCGGAAACTATGAATCACTTTTTTTGCAACATTGGAAAAGATCTCAGTGACAAGATACCGGCGACAAAAAATCCTCTTCTTAATGGAGATTTTGGTGATAAAATTGTTTCATCTTCGTTTTCGTTCTCCCCCCTCGACAAGGCGAAAGTTTTCAAAGCTTTTTCGAAAATCAAAACATCCAATGGGTTTGGTACTGATATGATCTCCAGCTTTTTCTTAAAAACTGGCATTGAAATTTTGGCGCCCTCCCTTGTACTGCTGTTCAACTGGTCCCTGTCTGTTGGACGCTTTCCTGACAAATGGAAGACTGCACGAGTTGCGCCTATCTTCAAACAAGGGTCCACTGATAATAAGTCTAATTATAGACCGATTTCAGTACTCCCCGTCGTTTCACGTCTGTTTGAAAAATTAGTCTTTGACCAGTTGTATTCCTATTTCAACGACAACAAACTAATATTTTCGGATCAGTCAGGTTTTCGATCACTCTATTCAACCCTTACGAGTCTGCTCAGGTGCACGAATGATTGGTACCTTAATATCGATAAGGGCTTATATACGGCAGCTGTCTATATTGATCTCAAGAAAGCCTTCGACACAGTTGATCACGAGATTCTATTGAGTAAACTCAAATTCTATGGTGTTAAAGGGAAGGAATTTAAATGGTTTCATTCCTACCTTGCCGACAGGAGGCAATTTTGTAGGGTTAACGGACAAATATCTAGTACCGAGCCTATAGATTGCGGAGTTCCTCAGGGATCCTGTCTTGGGCCCCTCCTCTTTTTGGTCTACATTAATGATTTACCAAAATGCTTGAAGCATTCCCATGTATCTATGTATGCCGATGATACTAGTATCTATTTTGCATCTAATTCTGTTTCTGAGATCAATGACGCTATTAACGCTGATTTAGCTGCTTTGAAATTGTGGCTACAAGGAAACAAGCTATCATTAAATGTTGCAAAAACTGAAGGCATGATTATCGGACGCCCAGGTAAACTGAAAAAACTTACTTCACCTGGCTCAGTTAAACCTCAGTTTAAAATCGGGGAGGACGATATTAAAATGGCTGAGGATACTAAGTACCTAGGAGTTCAAGTAGATCAGCAATTAAAATGGTCTTCGCAATTGGCCTCATTAACAAGTAAGATTTCCAGAGGTATTGGCATATTAAGATACGCTAAAAGGTACGTGCCTGCATCCACTGTTAAACAGATGTACAAAAGCCTCGTGGAACCTTACTTTAGATATTGCTGCCCTGTTTGGGGGAATGTTGGTGAGACCTCTCTTAATAAACTCCAAAAGCTACAAAATCGTGCTGCCAGAATAGTTACCGGCAGTCGATATGACCAGTCAGCCTTGCCACTCTTTCGTGCCCTAGGATGGCCCACGGTTAGGGAATTGATTGATTTTGAGACACTAAAAATGGTTTTCAAATCCCTAAACGGTGATGCGCCGTCCTATATGAGCGACATGTTCAATAGAGTGAACGAAACAACCTCTCGCGTACTGAGGAATTCTAATATAAACCTTAGGACTCCAATGTTAAGGACATCATCTGGTCAGAGATGTTTTTCATTCAGAGGGGCCAGTCTCTGGAATGGGTTAAATGATGAATTAAAAGGAGCACCTACTCTAAAGAAATTCCGGGAAGGGTTGATGAAATCCCACAAAGCATAAGTAAAGATGCTTTATGCAATGAACTCTTTTAATTTTACTTTTATTGATATTATTTTAATTAGATTGTAATACCTTAGTTTAGTTTTAGTATTTTTATTGCATGGCCCCCTGTAAATCAGTTTTTCTCTAACTGAGGGGCTACCATGCCTAAAAAATTGAAAAAGAAAAAATGAAATGAAATAATGCAGTCGTGGATCTCAGACTCAAGGTTCAATCGCGGATGACTGTTTGAGATAGCCTGTTGTCCAGCATTATGGGCTTGATAACAGGCTATGTTTAAGATAGATATGTAGAAAATGGCACTGGAAACATCGTGTTGCCCAGCTTTTGAGATTCTGAACTATAGATTAAAAAAATTCCGGCCGCAGATGTTTAAATTTATTCCTCTATCGTTGATATATACTCGCTTCTTCTTTTGATAGCTCCTTTTCGCATGTACCACGTGTGAATTAGCCATCCGGGTTTCAGAGCACCTTTTGCAGCTTTTTTATTTACATTTGTGGGTTGACTTATCGGCCTTCAAAATTATATTGTTTGCCATCACTTTGTATTGGCATTTTAATCAAAAGCAACAGATGCTGTCATTACCAAATCTGAATCTTAAGAACGCCTCCTCTAAGCAGCCCCTGTTTGCTTGTGGAACGAGTGGATTCGCCATCCGGGTTTCAGGACCTTGTTAGGCCTGTTTCTTTCACTATTCTTCGGTGAATATCGTAAACATTTAACAGAATAAAATATGACGAGAAGTGTTCTGGAACAATTCTATTTACACTATATACACTGTTACAAAATCTACTGTTTAAAATTACCATCTAAGCTATATCAACGCGAAAATTTTACCTAGGTGTACCGGAAATACTCTAGTGTAAGAATAAACGCGTCTACCCCGATTAGTGGAAGCAAAATACCATAGATACACCAGTTCACATTTCCAAAAGTTTTCTGCGCGCGCAACTTTCACATAATCCTTGTGTTCCTTTGACAATCAAAACAATCATGATTGTATTGTGTAAGATTTTAACATTGTTTCAGTTCAAAGCATTTCGATCGGGCTGGTTGAATTTGAATGAAATCTTGATTGTTTTGATTGACAAAGGAACGCAAGGATAACGTATTCTAATGCGTGCGCATTGTGGGAAGAAGCTATTGTGACCTCTCTTAATAAACTCCAAAAGCTACAAAATCGTGCTGCCAGAATAGTTACCGGCAGTCGATATGACCAGTCAGCCTTGCCACTCTTTCGTGCCCTAGGATGGCCCACGGTTAGGGAATTGATTGATTTTGAGACACTAAAAATGGTTTTCAAATCCCTAAACGGTGATGCGCCGTCCTATATGAGCGACATGTTCAATAGAGTGAACGAAACAACCTCTCGCGTACTGAGGAATTCTAATATAAACCTTAGGACTCCAATGTTAAGGACATCAGCTGGTCAGAGATGTTTTTCATTCAGAGGGGCCAGTCTCTGGAATGGGTTAAATGATGAATTAAAAGGAGCACCTACTCTAAAGAAATTCCGGGAAGGGTTGATGAAATCCCACAAAGCATAAGTAAAGATGCTTTATGCAATGAACTCTTTTAATTTTACTTTTATTGATATTATTTTAATTAGATTGTAATACCTTAGTTTAGTTTTAGTATTTTTATTGCATGGCCCCCTGTAAATCAGTTTTTCTCTAACTGAGGGGCTACCATGCCTAAAAAATTGAAAATGAAAATGAAAATGAAATGTGTTGCAACAATTGTTTGCGTCATTTTCTTCCAAAAACGCGTGTGGATACATAAGATCAAATGCGCGCGCACCGTTTCTTCAGAACTGTGAACTGGTGTGTTGTTGTAGCATGGGCAATAGGACATTGTATATAAATGCATTGAAGATACAATCTTCTTACTCTTTCTTCCCTCTCCTGTGAAGGTGCTATTCCTGTTATTATCACATGTGTCAATGACGTTATTGCTCTAAGACCATAGCAACTTGCCGCAATAACTTATGGTCGGGTCAATCATGCACGCGGTGATAACAAGAATTGCGCCATCACAGGAGATAAAGACAGAGAAACACAAGGTTATGCTCTGTTTAATCATCTTATACAGCTTTCTTTTGCTGGTAGTCGTACATACAAGATTTTATTATCGTATTTTATGTGGTATCATTATCTAAACATTAGACTTGCTCATATTCTATTTTGTTAACTCAATCATAAAAAACAATTCCTCCGCAGAGTCCTCCGCAGATATAATATTTTTACTTTGTCGACTGAGTTAACGAAACAGACTTGGAGCAAGTGTATATAAACATATAAGCCAATATTTCTAAGGTTTTTGTGACATACACTCTTTTTATAAGAAACCATGATATTACTAGGATCCTAAAATGATTGGGAAACTTTCAGGGCTGACTTTTGAAGAACAGCGAGGAAATTTATGGCGTTGTTTTCATAGGAAATTGATTGTGTGCCGGGTGTCCCATAATGATGTATCGGCATTTGCCAAAATGTACTATCATGAATTGTGCACCGATTTAAATGAAACACAAATCATTTTGTAGCAGAAAGCTTAACTTAGATGCAGAAATGTATTTCACTAAAATCGGTCATACCATTCTAGAATTATTTTGCTTTGGAGTTATTTCTGAAAGGTCTTGAGAAAAGCTAAAAGTTACGAATAGTAGGTAGTTTATTCAAATCGGTGCATAATTCATGATTGTACGATTCTGCAAACGCCGATACATCATCCTGGGACACTCGGTATATTTACAGGATGTTAGATCAAACAAGATTCCTGTGATCAGGATAAATTTATTCTGCTTTTGCATACCGGTTTCTTGATTTTTAATGATCTTAGAGTTTAGCTTCTTATAGGGTATTTCTTATAAACGGAACGTGTACTTGTTTTATTCTAAGAAACCTCGATTAGCCAATAGTATTCAAGATTCTTAATTTCGAAGGTATAAGCTACTATGCTAGTTTTAGTTCTGACATTTTCTTAATTTGCATCTTATTTTGGATGTACGTATCAAGAAATCAGTGACCGCCACAGATGCCTTTCATGACAGATACTAGTCTATGAAGCATTATTTGGCAAGAAAAGGGGGTTACTAGTCTCAAAATATCGACTTTTAGGGAATATTTATCAAGAATTATGGTGTAATTACATGTTTTCAGTAATAAGTAGCTTTTAAAGTTTCTTAGAGCATCTCAAGCGTAGGAGAGTGCAGTTTGCTAAAGGTTTGGCGATCCAAGAACTATGGTTTCTTATAAACCAGTTTCTTAGAAAGAAAATACGTGTATGTTCAAATCAGAGTTAGATTTATTTCAAAGGTTAACTATTTGTTAATAACAATCTTCTGTTGAATTTCCAAGTCTTCTTGCGTTACGTGAACAACGCTTGCTCAACTGCCAGCAAAGGAAATAAACGAAAAATATCGAACATAACAAGATGACAATCACAGACCAACATTCGTACCACTGCTGACCTTGGCAATTGAGTCCTTTCAGTGAATTTAGGCCTGGCGTTGTTGTCTTGTTAATCTTGTCGCCTACATAATCACCGCTCCTACCGTATAAGAATTTCTTCCGTTTGTTGCTATTTCTTCTTGCGACTTCATAACCTGTGATGTAATTTAGAAATTAAGAAATACTCGAAACTGTAGTTTTGATGCTTGACTCTTGAAGATTTACAATAATTAAAGTGAATGACCTGAGCTATATGGCGCAGTCTATAAATAGGACAGAGGAAAAACCTATACACGCCATTGTTTCTTTTGGCTTTGATTTCTTTGGCCACGTATCGGATTATCAAATACAATAGACTATTTTGAAAACTATGAGATCTCATCTTATTCCCTTTGATCGAAGTTATAACTTGTCCAGCTTTGTTCACAAGGCTTGGTTCACAGTAAAGTACAAACGCATTAAGCAGAATTCATACTTGAAGCATCGTTCTTTGTGCGGTGCGGCACGTGCGGCAAAGTTAAATTCGGATGCTAGGCAGAAACACAGAGAAAAAATGCAATCTTTTAATGACATTTTTTTTGGATTTGAAGCCAAGAACACAGTCTTTAACAACCTGCCCCAATACTTAAAAGGAGATATCCGAATTTCAGTTCATTGCGGCTGCATAGAAATCAGCATGATGTATAATGGCATCATCCAGGTAGCAAAATGCATTTTTAACAAGCTTGTGGTATTTAAAATTGACATTACTTTTAGGCAGAATTATTCTCAGATTTTTATGTGAGAGCAATTTCATAAAACTATAGTCGTTGAAGAATCTTTGGGAGCCGTGTCTGGACAACTGCTGCATATTAAAAAGCTTCTTAATTCGTTTGTCCTTGCCCTGTCGGGGCCACTTAACTTCCTTAACCTGAAATTCTGTTCATCTGATCAAATTCTAGGAAAAAGCTTGCTCAAAATTTGGCTGAAGTTTAAGTTTCAATGACTGGTTTCAGTTCATCATTGATTTGGTCTAAGCATGAGAAATAAAAAACACAACAATACCAGAATCATAGTCGACGCAAAAAGAACAGACTTATCGGATGGTTGACAAAACAGTTTTACTGTTCACCATACAGTCATGAGTTTATCCATCAACGAGTCAACGAGAATTGTAAAAATCTGATCGCATTTTTGGACCTTCGTCAAGCTTTAACACAAACAGGCTGCATGCATTTTCACCCATAACTAAAACAATAGGACCTTTTTTGATGAAAAAGATCTTCACATCTACAGCCTTCTGTTGTCGAATGAGCTACAAGGCTACGGTTTGTTAAAACTGATTTGTAGATAATTTACGATCTTCAGTTTCGGCAAACTCTGAACTATTTTCTGAGGTCCCCTAAGGGTTTTCGGGCTCCGAGTCTCTAGGCCATATTTCAATTGGACTTGCCCAAGTCGTCTTGGGCAAGTCCATATTTCAATGGGCTCCAGGCTCCACGAGGCAAAATTGCTGGGCTCCAGAGCTCCATTAGATCTCCTTCAGAGCTCTTTTCTGACCCACTCGGTATAAAATCATTGCAAGTTGTATTCCTTAGACTAGCTTATCATCGGCAGGGCTCTAACGGACTTAGCTCTGGATTAGCTGAAGTAAGTATAGGAGACTTTGAACAGAGACTTTTGTAGTAACTCCATTGACAAGCAGATGTCATTGCTCGTTTGAAAATTAGCTACGCATGGACAACGATTGTTTCTTGGTTTTCATCCGCTGTTTTTGCCCTTGTCATTCCTCTCTGTTATAAGCTCCTGAGCAAGTATGGACTGTGAACTAAAGAAGGGCTTTGTTTGTGTTTGCTCGGTTATTGCATATCACGACGAGGCGACAATATGCTTTTCGAACGGAACTATTGAGATTTGAGATTTTTGAGAGGTGTGGCAAAGTTGACAAGGCTCTGTCAACCAGCGCGTTTTAGGCCCTTATAGTAAATTCGCAGGAAATATATGCCCATAATACTACGTTTGACCCTGTTATAAAATCGATAACATGAGCAGGATGTTTAACCTTCCAACCTGCTTGGCTTGGCTAGCCTTGGAATATACAAGATCTTTGTCCGGGGTGGGGCATGACTTATGGTCGAACGGTTTACCGAAAGCTAGCCCCATCTAATTGCTAAAATTTGCTTTAGTACCCGTATTTGACTCACAGAGTACAAAGTACGAAGTGAAGTCTATGGGCTGGTGAGCCAATTTCGTGTGCGGTGTGTAGTGATTCGTTATGAGGAATTTGTCGGATAGAAAACTATCCATTTGTGCCGATCTTTTTATGATTTCAGCCTCCTAAAATAAACATTTTCATGGAGAATGTAGATGTACTGATAAACAACGGTTGGATAGAGGAGTTTGAGCCTTCAAGTCCCCCAATTTGAGCGGCGGCACATGCACGGATGCTCAACATATGGTATACCCCTGCCATGGGTTGTGTGCTAATCGGCGATGCCTATTAAATCGGCCCTTGAGCAATTGCATCGGAGTTGCCAAAGGAAGTCTTATCCAAATGAATGCCGTCTAGAGAGTCATCAACATAATGTAATTCCCAACAATGGAATCATCAATATAATATCTAAAACGAAAGAGGCAATAAATCTATCACTCTTTGATGTGACAAATGTGTTCGATATCGACACATAGAAATGATCTCTCCTCATTCGAATCTAGCAATCTATATGTTTCATTTCATGTTTCTACCATGTTTAGTTCGTTCTTTCGAATAAGCGAATAATGCCGGAACAAAAGCTCAAAAGAGTATCAATTTTCCGTACATTCGTTTGAAGCTTTTAGGGCAAATAAAGAATTGTTCAAAATAGTGCAAACTTATTATAGTGCATTATTTATCTCTCTATGTTAATAATAGAAGTGTGGTCCCCCTGGTTCTTACTATCCTTTGCTCTGCTCGTTTGGGAAAGGGGCGAGGGTAAGGCTATGGGAGGGATTGTAATTATAGAATACAAACATCGAGCAACGGTAATGAAAACAAAAGGAAAAGCGAATAGACAATTTCTAATCATTTACCCTGGAATCCTAGAATCATTCAAAAGTGCAGAATGTTTTTAATAGGATTTACAGAGAGTTGTATTTACCGGGTTGGACAGCTATAATCATACTCTGTTAAGAACAGCTCTGTCCGATAAAATAGAGCCAGGATTGTTCATGGCATTAAAAGAAAATACAGTAATGAGGAAATCTTACAGGTAGCAAATTTGGGATCCCCTTTCGTACATTTAAAAAAGAGACTGTTGACTGTAATCTATGCTGTAATGCAACAAGTCAACCTGGAGAAAGTTATCCCAACAACTGGACAGCTGTTCGCCAAAAAAAACAGGAGCAAAGATATGAACTGAGAAGGAAAACTGTCTTCGAAATTCCTTCATTTAAGACAGAAATTGGCAGAAACACTGTAGCATTTAGGGGAACAATGATATGCAACAGCTTATGGAACAGTTTGGGAGAAGATTTGAATTAAAATCCATTGACAATTTTAAAGTACGATTAAGGAAACATAGGAATCATATTAGAAATTTTAATTTTACCAAAGGCACAGGACAGCAAAGTTTCAAAGATAACAATTTTTTGTATCTATGATTAGCTTTTATTTGTCCACATTTAAACTAATGAGAACATTCAAAGAACATTTTAAATAGAGTAGATTGCAGGTACATATGAGATGCAAGCTGCCAGGAGCCTACCTGCTCATCAAAAAATTATGTATGTATGCATGTATGTATGTATGCATGTATGTATGTATGTATATGTATGTAGCCTGGAAACTGAAGAGTTCGTAAAACGAATTTTTCTCTTGGCTTGTGAAACTAATAATGTCTGAAACGAATACAATGCGAAACAAACCCATAGTTTATTGTATAATGTTCTCATCCGTAAACAAACTCTAAGTCTTTAAGCTTATTTTCTTGGTTACTGAAGAAAACCCATACCTTAAAATTAGTCAATTGTTTCAAAGCTTACCTCTTAATATTGAACTTGCGTAAACCAACAACTGTCCTGTGATCCAACCAAACGATAAAACCCAAATTTGCTGTTTCATGATTATTTGTTTCATAAATCAAGCTGCGAGCCGGTCAATTTGCGTCACAAGTTCATTTCTGTTTATTGGTTGCCGAATGAAAAGCTCTTGGTGATTGCGATAAGTAACAATGTTCTCTTAATGATTTCACGTCAGTAAACGTTGCAGGTGAAACTCTATGCGAATGTACTCATCTCCTATTCATATCGGAAGAGTGCTTTCGAAGACAAAACTCTTGTATAATCAATTCGACATGTATAAACCATCAAACGAGAAACATGACTAAATCCACTATTAATATCTCGTTTTATTATCGAAGGATTGTCCGCAGAACAACCAGGCAACATAGAAGAATTGCGAAGTCCTCATCGCCGGGGGTTCATCTAATTTACGAAAGTCTTTCAGTTAATCTTGTTTTAACAACATGCAGCAGATAAAGGGCTTATTCTTTTGGACAGTTAAAGCCTCAAAAATCCTCTGAAAGCGGTGCATTTTTAGGCGAGGCGGGAGAAATAACAAACAAAAACCCGACTCTGAAAATTGTAAAGGTAAGCCAATAGACTCTGAAAACTGTACCGGGTGAGTCAAAAAAAGTTTGCAAGCCTGTAGTTTGATACTTCTTCATCAGATTCCTTAAAATTGATTATTATTGTGTCGGTAACATATCAACTTAAATGCAAAAATTGGTGTGTCAAAATCTGGCGCCTCCTTCTCGCGTTACAAGCGACTAAATAAAATTGTTTCAGTGTAAAATCCTTCAAAACAGGCCTAAAATCCTTGATCAAATTTGCTAATAAATCAGGCTGACGATACTGAAAACTAGGTGGAAAATGGCTGAAAAAATTCGCAAATTTAAAAGAATAATAGGGCAGGCACTGTATACATGACAGGTTGCCCAGGCAATAGGAAACCCGATTCAGTTTAATATTCATCGCCGTTTAAATGTTAGCAAAATTGATCCAGAAGATTTTGCCTGTTTTGAAGGATTCCGAGAGGAAACACTTTTCATAAAATCGCTTGTAACTGGAGAACAATATGACTGATTTTAGCAAAAACATTTCATATCTAAGTTGACATGTTAGCTGCACCGTAAGAATCAGTTTGAAGGATTCTGATGAATATCTGACAAACTACAGGCTTGCAAATTTTTTAACTTTTTTGACTCACCCGGTAGAGGTAAGATAGTAGAGATCAAATAGGGAAATGCAAAAAACTATCTTCATTCTGAAAAAGGAAGAGTTTGACAGATTCTAGGCATTCTAAGGTGACGAAATAGGTGGCAAAATGGAGAAAGAGGCCCAAAATGTTTTTACGCAATGTGATTGGCCAAAATCGCGGAGGCGTGTCTAATTTGTCAGCCAATCAAGATTTGGTACTTATACTGTTGGACGGAACTGTCCAGAGCGGACTCATCATATAGTGTCGTACTGTTGTTGTTCAAATACCAAGAGAAAAGATCTTTACAATTTATCCATAATTCATCATTCTACTTTCGCACGAGAACTCTCAGATCTCTCCATCATGTTCAGAATGTGTGTTGAGATTTTTTTCCGAAGTCTACCGTTTCTAGAATATTTCTCCGAGACTTTGGAAGTTCCAAAAAATACATCCAAAAAGTCCATGCCACCTAGTTCACTCTGTCTATAGAAACAGGGATCTGGAATCACTTTAAAGTGCACTATGATTTTTAGCAAGTTTTCTTGTAAATTTTAATGCTTGTAAGTGGCTTAAACGTCTCCAAGTTTGCCATGTTTGTGTATTCGCAGGTTTTCACGAAATTCGATGAAAATTAATGACTGGTTTCAAAATTTGTATAAAATGTTGTTTTGTAGAGAACTTTACTCTGGCTTTATAGCAAAGAAGCTTAATTTAAAAAGATTTTGAAAAGCTACGTTTGTTGTCGCTTCTTCAGCTTCTTCCTATCAATCGATTTCCCATTTGAATTTGAATTGAAGAGTTATATCTATCAAGTCAGCATGGATTCGTGTTTTTATTGAATATTTTCTTGCCACTGCTGCTGAGAGAATTGTCTTTAAACGGCGCTATGGATATTTAATGACAGCTGTTTAATCAAGGACTGACCAAACTAGGCCAGGCAAGAAACTCATCGAACTGCTGATTCTGTCCAAAATATTTCTTCTGGGTAGTTTAAGGTCAGATTCTGTGGCATCGATTGCTTTTAATTAACACGATTAGAGACTGCAGACCGATCAGTCAAACAGCAATTATATCTACGACCGATCAGTCAAACAGCAAATATAGATAATCTAAGCTGCGTAAGACAGCTTGAAAGCCAGGTGGCTATCTCACTTAGGCTGCATACGAAAATGGGTTATTAGGAGGAGACATGTATATATACATATATGAAAAAGAGGAGAATATATCCAAACATCTACCTCGGGGATTTCATTAATCTAAGTTAGAAGCCGAACAAGGCATTAAAAGTCTCATATTGTTGTGAGGTTTGTGCGGCTTCTGAATTAATTGAATAAAATTCCCGTATATGGTAAGAATTAATCTTCTACCTTTGATATATGTTCTATCAATAGCCCCCTTCACGCATGCAAAACAAATGAGTTAGCCACATAGTTTACAGGGTTATCTTATGCAGCTTTGTTTATTTACCTTTGCGGTTTTGCTAATCGGCCATAAAATTTCCATTGTCTGCAATTGCAAATCGGTTTGTAGTTATATGTCAATCAATGTTTTTCGAATCTCTGGTTCTCAGGGTAACGCAAAAGATGCTATCGTAAAACTGCCCTTGTTTTGCTTGGCAACAATGACGCCAATAACAATTCAACTGGACAACTATTAGGCCTGTGCAAAAACTCTTTTTACTCAGTTACGCGTCACACAGTTACACCAAATAGGCATAGTGCCCCCGGTTAGCAAATGAAATCCATTTAGCCGGTATACGAAATGCCATTAGGAGTATTACAAATTTTATATGATGGCTTCTTTCAGTTTCAAGTGGATCCACGCATGAAGTGACTTAGCCAATTTCTTTGAACTGTCTTTGAAAACAATCCTTTATAAAGTGAGCCAATCAGCTTATAGTTTCGGATCGAGACTCTTCAGTTCATAACTCCTAGCCAAATTATAGCGATGCTCCAAACCTGTGGAAATTATTTGCTGACATCATTTTTTGGCTTAACCTGTGCGCAAAATGAGAGGGATGATTTTCAATGACATCCTTAAAATAAAATCAAAGACATCCTCAAACAAGTATAAACATCCCTCATTCATTTTTCAATTTCAAATTTCAAAAGCTTTGAAAATTTTGTCAAGCGATAAAGAAAATCAAAAGTTTCAAAAGCCATCCTTTACAAACGTTGTTTCTACCGTCTTATTACGAATTTTGGTTTTTGTTTGTCTTGCTTCTTCACAGACATAAAGGCCGGCCTCCACTTGCAGTAGTTTTAGTTAGCGACTGGCGCCCTTGTCTAGTGCGCATGCTCTGTTATTAGAGAGCATGCGCACTAGAGTAGCGCACNTAACCTGTGCGCAAAATGAGAGGGATGATTTTCAATGACATCCTTAAAATAAAATCAAAGACATCCTCAAACAAGTATAAACATCCCTCATTCATTTTTCAATTTCAAATTTCAAAAGCTTTGAAAATTTTGTCAAGCGATAAAGAAAATCAAAAGTTTCAAAAGCCATCCTTTACAAACGTTGTTTCTACCGTCTTATTACGAATTTTGGTTTTTGTTTGTCTTGCTTCTTCACAGACATAAAGGCCGGCCTCCACTTGCAGTAGTTTTAGTTAGCGACTGGCGCCCTTGTCTAGTGCGCATGCTCTGTTATTAGAGAGCATGCGCACTAGAGTAGCGCACCGGTCGCCGACCAAAACTACTGCAGTGGAGGTCGGCCTTAAGACTCTTTGATCAAGGTGGCTGATTAGGGCGATGCGACTCTGTTTAGTGTTCCCAAGTTGTAGAAATGCCAAAATGTATCAGAAACTTTAAGAAAGTTATTATTATACCGGGTGTCCCAAAAAACAGTACTCCCGTTTAAAGACCGACCATTGACCCGCATGCTTTGCGATCGTTTGTTTTTGTTTTTCAATACTTTCTGACAGTCAGAAACTACGGAGCAGTGGAAAGCAAAATCACTGACTTCGCGCAAAGCATGCTGGTCAATGGTCGGTCTTTAAAATATCACCAAAACTCAATTATCAAACCTATCACAAAATTTTCTTTTTGATCTGTTTTGTCAATGATCCAAATATGTTCAAAGACCTTAAAATATTTGTTTCCGTCACTTAAAGGGCATAAAATGACAAGTTGAAAAACCTTATTCTGAGCTATACTCTTTAATGAACATCGTAAATCTTGCCAAAGAGCCACAATTTTGAAGGTTTTCTTTATCCCTCAAGTCTCCAATGACAGTTCGCGTTTCTTTCCGACATTTAAGACCAAATCTAGGAGCTTAAGATGCAAAAAGAAATTAATCTGGTGATCATCATTGCTTTTGCAGTATGCTTCAAAACCAGGCAGCCATAAAAAGAGCTAACATTGCTAATTTTAAAACCAATCACAAGATCAGCTATACCTGAGAAAATAATGTAGTCTTTGATCTACTTGCCAAAACAAGAAATTTGAAAATCGGCCATGTAATCATATTTTGGTGATTTTTCAAACAGGAGTACTTTTTTGGGACACCCGGTAGTATGTGTAAAATTCCTTTTTCATAATTGTGGCACTGGTCTTTTTAAATTATATGCTATTAAATATGCATATCGACTTAAGATAATATTAGAAATGTTTTTCTTGTGTGGATGAATATATTAGGCAGCAGACAAGATGGATTGTTGCTTAATTTTGTTTTGGAATGACCAATAAAGCTACTTTTCAGAAACAGCTGCTTTGCGTGCATAAAATGCAAACTCTACAAAATCCAATTTTGCTGTTTATAAACGCAATTAGAAGATTGATAGATGCCGCATTTTATTGTCTCTAACTAGCTAACTTGCCTAATTGGAGCTAACTTGCTTAATATAGTCTAGTCTCTCTGTATGTATGATTGTGAGTCGTGGCAGCAGGGTAGCATCTTGTGGCAAAAGAGGCAAACGCTTTTTAATTCTGAATAGCTACACCATTAACTCTGATCAGCAAAAAGGAGTGACGGACACTTTCTTGTCAAAGCTATTTGATTCCCATTTGAGGTCTGGGTTGGAGAGTAAGTCTACTCTTTGTTACGAGGTTTATTGGGTGGGTCGCAGGACACCTTTTCAGCTACATTTAGGGCCTGACCAAGTGTCCTTACTTTCATCGTAGACTTGTGGTCAATTCATCATTTGCAACGGTTCTGTGGCAGCCATTTACTCCATTTACCAGATTTGTTTCCACCATTTATCAGAAAAATATTGCTCTCCCCAGACCCTTTTCAAATAGCTAAATGATTAAATGGTGTATTGTACAAGGCTTATTTTATCTCCCATTTCATTCGGTCTGACAAGGAAAAACAGTTACAGAGCAAGTCAGCTGTGAAGATGAAGTGATCTTAAAGAACGCCGGTCAACCAGCATCCTTTGCGGTCGCGCTTTGCAGAGCACTGCGCAACTACAAGGTCATATGAAAATGGCCGCCGCAGTCGAAAGGCAACAAGCGAAGCGCGCAAAGGATGCTGGTTGATTGGCGTTCTTTAAAATCTTCTGGCCATGCCGCTCTCATTTTATTCACAACTCTTTTGGGCTCCTTGGCGCACTCGAAAAAAGTCACGTGACTTTATCAATTCACACTCGAAAATCGGAGTTGAGGTAAACGAAGCCACGTCAAAGCATAGCGTCACACTAGGATTTCCAGCGTCTCGTTTATTCATGGGTAGTTAGGAGCTGCAGCCGCAGGTGTGCTTGTGGAGGAGCGCCGCAGGTGTGCTTATATGCTTCTGCGGAGGAACAATTTCTATACTTCTGCGGAATCCGATGTACTTTTCAACGCTGATGTGACGTCATGCCATGCGGACGAATGACATTGTATGCACAAATATGCATTTTAATATAAACCATCGTAAAGTTTCAATATGTAGAAAGGTTTAACGAGGCTTTTAGTAGGGTCCTTTGATGAAAACTGTCGAATGTTTCATAAATCAAATTAAGTCTCTTTTTCACGAAAATTCGTTCAGTTCACCTGCCCTCTTTAGACACAAATGGTTACGCTCGGTTACGCTGCATGGATACGAGACAGCGAAAGCTTGATTGCGACCTGAAGCTATTACATCTGCTCCCAGCTATTTGACTCAATTCAATTTACGCTAAGTCTTATCGCTACATTGCGACCTGAAGCTATTACATTTACTCCTAGTTATTCGCGTCAGTTCAATTTACGCCAAGTTTCATAGCTTGCTTGCGACCTGAAGCTATTACATTTACTCCTAGTTATTCGCGTCAGTTCAATTTACGCCAAGTTTTATAGCTTGCTTGTGACCTGAAGCTATTACATTTACTCCTAGTTATTCGTGTCAGTTCAATTTACGCCAAGTTTTATAGCTTGCTTGCGACCTGAAGCTATTACATTTACTCCTAGTTATTCGCGTCAGTTCAATTTACGTCAAGTTTTATAGCTTGCTTGCGACCTGAAGCTATTACATTTACTCATAGTTATTCGCTTCTTTTCAGTTTACGCCAAGTCCTAACGCCTGATTAGCATCACATTAGCATAGGAACCTAACCGATCAGGGGCCCTTTGAAATGAGCTATAAAATGACCATCTTAATTAAGACAATTTTGTTCGACTAAACCACCTAGACTCCCCCGGAAACAGGGGTAAACGTCCTCTTCTAGCACCCCTTTCTATCTATCATTAAGTCTTTGGGAATCTGTCCCCTGCCTCCCATTCAGGNCCATAGATAACCATGATCCTTTGCGGTGCAAAGTCGACTTTCAAATGATCTAAAATCGTTTCTGGCCTGCTTCTGTTTGTTTTGCTTTTCATTCGGCGGGCAAAGGATCATGGTTAGCAGTGGGTCTTTAAGTCAACTTAATAATAAGCTTTTCAGCTGTTCTGTGCCTGTGTAACTGTTGCGGGTAAATAGTTACCATGACAACTTTCAATAAAGCCGTATCCTGTCCAAAAGACTACGCAGGAGTCAAAAGCACAGCAAAAATGAGATCCTTATGAGAAGGAAACAGTCATTCATTGAGATCCTTCAACAGATAGTCCTCAAGTCTCTTTCATAGTTAATAAAATCACAGATCATTGGAAAATAATCTCCACTATCTAAAAGCGACTTGGTTAACGAAACTTGGGTTACCATATTCAGCACAATTTTCAGTTATCTTCAGAACAATAAATTTTCAGCCAGCGTCCCAAACTTACTAGACGTTTTCATAATCTTTCGTAATCGTTACTGGATGCTATGTAGCAACAACATCTCAGCTGAGTTTCAACCACAAATTTCTCGATTTTCTAGTTCTCAAACGGCTAATCATTTATCTGTGTTATAGTATCGGTACATTCCACTACACCAACAAACTTTTCACCAGCGCATCATTTTTTCTTTAACGCACACTATTGCACAGTGAATAAAACTTTCGTTGATTCTTGACGTAAACTCTTCGATTTTCCATGTTTCAGTCCGCAGCTTCCATCTGTTGAAGAAAGTTGTTTCCTTACCTTCCTTCTTAGCAAACATCAAACGCTTTCCAGGTTTTCTTGCTCCCAATATACGACCAAACTGTTGACTTGCGGCAGATTTAATGTTTGAATTTCCCAATAAATGATTCCTTCGTTTCACATTTTGTAATTGGCAAGCTAAAAAACTTGTTCATCATTTCAGCACCTTGTTTAAGTGCACGAACTTCATTTTATGCTTAACAGATACCTCTTGAATTGATGAAAGATTGTTTCTCCAAGCCTACAAAAGGTCGGTCATTTTTGTGGAACTGTTCGTTCTTTTCCGCAACTTCTTCGTTACTCTCTTTTATAGAAATAAAATGCCTTTAGATGTGCAGTAAAGGATTCTTGGCCAGTCTATAGTTTTTTGTTGGCAGCTCTAACTCTCAATTGTTTATCGTTTTATCGGATTAATTGGCATCTTATGAATAAACAAGCGCTTTAGCAAAAAGAAACTGGTTGAATTCTCGCTACCACTTTCATTCGATGTTGTTGTTGTTATTATTGCAATGAGTTATTGAGACAACAACAACAACAAAAACGACAAGTCAAGATGGTAGCGAATACAGAACACAGCTAGCTCACATTCCCCGTTGCATAAATAACTTGATTTTCTAATTTCCATTCGGCGATTCTTCCTTCCTCGTTTGTTCATCGTTTTCAGCACTTTCATCAACATGGTCCAATAAATCTCTAACGCGATTTGATGCAAAAGGTCTCCTTGGCCGCGATGAGGAATTCTGGGTTTCATCCGGTTTGCAATTTTCATCATTTGAGTTCTGATTAGAACTCGAATTTGCGAAACATGTCTTAATTGTTTTCGAAGGTGGATTTTCTTTGTCTTCACTTACTAGCTTTCGCTTCGTTGATGATTTGGTGAGCGGTGTTGAGCCGCTCTTGCGTCCTTTCCGCTTAAGTCCTTGCGGCTCTGACGATGGCCTAACACAAAGTACTATCTTCCTTTTAGGCGTAATATCATCATGCCTTCTCGAGCTATTATCTTTATTACGTTCAACTAAAGCGCTTCTTTGTAGTTTCTGCTGCTCCGGAGAGGCTGATTCAGTAGCAGATGGGCTGGGTGTTGTTTTCAACCATTTTTCTAAAATCAATCTCGAATTTTTGGGCGTCGCAGAGGGAGTCGTTGCTTTTGGGGATTCAAAGTAAGGTTTTGGGGTTGAAAATGTTGACAGTTGTCGTCTTGCTTTGATATCAGGACTATCAATACTTGAAGCTGAAGTGCAGGACATTGTATCTGTGAAGGAAGAGCGAACGATTGTTGATAATCAACTCACAATGTTTACCAGTTTTTCTAAATCTGCATCAAAGTGCTGTAAACACGTTGTTTCTTGAAACGGAAAAGTTCGGCAAAAATTATGCCATCCTCACGTGAGTAACTAGCATAAGCCATAAGCTGATTTTAGACTGAATGCCATCAACAAATGTACAAAAAAGATCTCCCCAATGAAATTAATGTGTAACTTCCGAAAGTAAGCAGGTATGAAGCTTCTGACACTTTACTTTTATATTGATATGTTTAGATAATGACAACATCCACTTACCATCTAAGAAACAAGATGCAGGCGTTTTAGGAGTGCTTTGGATGCCATTTGATGCCTTTTTAGTTGTCCTAATTGCAATAAAATTAGCTGCTGCTTTCTTGCTTGTTGGATGAGATGAAGGGATTCGTCGATTCATTTTTATGTCCTTGATAGGCTCTGCAACAAAGTATCATGAAATTAGACTCAACGCTTGTAAATCACGATGTCACTATTAAACGAAGAGAACGTCTCCTAAAGAGGTTGAAAAATCAAGCCTTCTCATTTTTTCATCATTGACCAGGGGCACCGTTGATGACTTTTTCAGTGGAAGTTTGAAATGAAAATCATCGCAGTGTAGGAGCTGAGGCGTGAGAGACAGTTTGAACTTGAGTTGAGTAATAGCGGCCAATTCAAGAGGTAGCAAGAACAAAATAAAAACCACATCATCAAGCTTGTTTGGCAATCCCATGGAAAAAGGATGACACAGTTGGTAAGAATAAACTTTGGACCAATACTAAATTATAGGTGGCCAAATCAACGGTGCATTATTGCCCGTGCATTAACTTCAGCAAAACCCCTTTCACGTAATGTGAAACCAAGACAAGGCGACACAACAGATGTTGATTTTTAGACTGGGGTTTTAAAACTGTGCTTGAGCAAAAATTTGTTATCAAAAGCGAAGCAATCACAAAACGAACCAAAAAGACGCATTAACGGAAGACTTCTTGAACAAATGATGTCTCAAAGTGGGCTTACATAGATAATCTCACCTTCTCTTTCACATGTTCCAATCTGTGTATTTGCCGTGTCGGATTGTTGTCTTACGCCACCAAACGATCTCCTGATAAGATAAGAAATAAAATTTAGAACACAACAGTGTGCAAAGGAGCGTAAAATAAGCATGATTTTCAAATATGTTTTAAGCTTAGCGAAATTTATATCTTTCGTACAACACTTTATTAAAATCTAAAAATTGTTCTTTACCAAGTCTATGTGTTGCACAGGAGCGAAACATTTGGAAAAAATCTGATTTGGTATTGAGCAGTATACAGAAGTTTAGATGAAACCAGGTGAACAGCTGTATCAAATTAAATTAGGTTTGGCCATAATCTCAAAGAATAAAACTGGATTAATCTAGGTGCGAGAGCTCCTTCAGCAAGGCTCGTTTTTACATCAATTTCTTCAATTCAGTTTCTATTGTTTAATTTTCTAAGTTAATGGTTGGCATGCAAAGTCCGAATTTACATGTTGGGTGCAGATTCAATTCAATAATACGTACAGGAAACCGAAGCAAAGCTGTAGTGGAAGCAGCAAGCAAGATGGCAGTGAACAAGACGCAACAGAGACAAAAACCCACTATACAAGCCATCGTAGAAACTTTATTCAAGTCTTCTACCATCCAACTGAGCCACATACCAAGTGTCTTTAAGGCAGGTAAGGTAATCCTCTACGGTTTTCTGCATTGCTCGTAGCTTTGGCTACGTGGCTAAGCCCATTTAATCTGTGTTCCAGTCCATCCTTGTTGAAAGGATGGACTGGAACACAGGCTAGGCCCATTATGNCCGAATTTACATGTTGGGTGCAGATTCAATTCAATAATAGGTACAGGAAACCGAAGAAAAGCTGTAGTGGAAGCAGCAAGCAAGATGGCAGCGAACAAGACGCAACAGAGACAAAAACCCACTATACAAGCCATCGTAGAAACTTTATTCAAGTCTTCTACCATCCAACTGAGCCACATACCAAGTGTCTTTAAGGCAGGTAAGGTAATCCTCTACAGTTTTCTGCATTGCTCGTAGCTTTGGCTACGTGGCTAGGCCCATTTAATCTGTGTTCCAGTCCATCCTTGTTGAAAGGATGGATTGGAACACAGGCTAGGCCCATTACCAACGTTAGCGAAAAAGGGCGGGAAAATACATCGAACTTTAATCACGTGATCTACCCATGCGCGCCTTTAACTAACCCCCTGTTCTTGGGTCCAAGCCTACCACATACAGCATGGACTAGCATCTGGAGCATATGCAAACAGTTGATCTTGGGATATGGAAACAATTAGTTTCAAGGTTGCAAGATAAACAACTTACCAAATTCTAAAAGTGTTGTCATCAGAGCAGGTCGCTATCTAATTGAAGGAAAAAGATAACAAATAGGTGACTCATAAGATAAGATTTTAAAATTGATAAATAAGTTTAAGGAAATTTAACGATGTTTCCAAAGTTTAATCATCATCGGTTCAAGTGCATTAGCTCCTTCAAGATAGTCCGAGCAAGACAATATTCACTATGTTAGTTTCTTCAAGATAGTCAAGAACATGAATATTAATCATTGAGATAGACTTATGGCTGATTTCCAGTCGGTGGAATTTTCCGAGCGGGCGGAATTTTACACAATCAAAAGTCATTCAACCGTAAATTTCTATTCAATTGCAAAGCGATCTTTTTTGTTGTAAACAATAGAATTTCCGTCCGCTCGGAAAATTCCACTGACTCGAAACTGGCCTTAAGCCTATATCTGCATATCGGAAGACGCTGACATCCCTTTTAACTCTACGCCATGGCTTCACAAGCTCCTGAGTATTCATAGTAGTCTGGGAACAGCACGCTGAATTGCAAAGCTATTAACATCTGGGAAAGCTACTAGCTACTCATTCTGTTCGGCGCCTGTAGTCAAGGTCACCAAATTTAGTAAGTCTGGCTAGGTCTAACAATCTAGTTGGCGTTTCAAGCTAATTCGTTCCAGAGGCCCTCCCAAGGGGGTCATAGTTCCCTTGCCCCCAGGAATTTGTCTGTTTGTCCCCTGTAAGATGAATCAGAACATTCATCAATTTTTTCCCTAAAAATATGATTTTTCATAAATTTGTTCCCTTGTTCCCTAGCCTGCATGCAGACTCGACTGATTCCCTTAAGAGAAGTGAGGTTCCTCCTCCAGTAGAGATTCCTACTGGAGGAGGAACCTCACTTCTCTTCAGGGAACTCAGTCGAGTCTGCACGCAGGCTATTGTTCCCTGACTAATGTCCCCTTGTTCCCAGCTTAAAATTCCAAGTTTCCCCTGCTCGCTAAAACCTCTGGGAGGGCCTCGTTCCGGTAGAGCAGAGGCTTCAAATGTTTAAAAAGGTAGTGTACAAGGCTATTAGATCTTTCTTTGGATTTAATGGCTTGAAATGAACTTTAGGTACCTTACTGTAATTCTATCGTTTATTTTTTTCATGTCTTAATTATTTTCAAAGTTACAGCGTTTCCCTTTTTATGAAAATAATCCAAGCAAAGTTTGAAAATGATAAAAACCATCGTAGCTTCTAAAGAGAAAATGTTAGGATTTTGAAGAAAACCATAATTTGCGAAGGTTTATAATATGGTGGTAGGCAGAAATCGATCACTCTTCTGGTTTACGATTTAGAAATTTGATGACGTCATACTCTCAAACACGTTGAAATATAAAAAAACGCTGTTATTTTGAAATAATCAAGATATCAAAAAAGTCGAGGGCACAGTTCTTAAAAAAGTTAGATCGTCTTAAGAAAGTTTTCAGCATATGTAAGCACGATAATAAATGCTTACCTTCGAGATATCTGCGGGACACCACGCAACACTCGTGACTTCTCCAACGTGTCCTTTGAGAACCCAGGGGGGTTGATGAGGCTCGTCGACCTTGAACACATAGCAGTTATCATCTCCCGAACCGGAAAGTAAGAACCTGATGTGCGAAATAAAGAACTGCATTAAAAGATTAGCAAAGGCTAAATCATTTTTCACGGTTTTTTCCCTAACTTCCAGCATCGGAAAAAGGAATTTTGAGCTGCTTTGTCACCGCCATTACTATCAAAATGATAGTGTCAAAGTCCCAAATTCAGTCTGATTTTCTGAGTATGTATGATTATTAGTCGTAGTTAGAGTGTCCACAGGTCTATCAATAGCGATAACTATGATGTATCATCATGTATCAAAGGTCAGGTCGCATTCAAAAGGTCAGGTCGGATCAAAGGTCAGGTTCCAATCAGATCGCATATTCATTATATTTATCAATTCTATCTTTATCTATTTTGATCAGTAAGGTGTTTAATAGTTTAGTTTTTATATTATACCTTTCCTTTATCAGTGTAATTTTCTAGTCAATTTTTAACACTGTAAGTTCTTTATGCCGGGGTCCCTTGTAAATCAGCCATTTTGCTGAAGGGTCACCACCCTCCTTAAAGATATGAAATATGATCTTGTAATCAATCTAAGTCATTTTTACGATTGTGAGAAGCAGACAAAATTTGAAAATTAACAATGTAGTTTATTTGGTTATTTTTGCCATACCTGTCATCAGGACTTAGCGACGACTTGATGTAAAATGTTGATGACTGATGACCATAAAAACTTGCGATTGGTTGCGTTGGCAAAACAGAGGACTGGTAAGCATATATGACGTCATTTATACAGGTTGCATACAGTTTAGATGAGGTTGAATCCAGAACGAGTGAACTGTATCCTGTAAACAAATAATGAAATATACATAAGAAACTCAAAGTAATTACGCAGAGCATAAAAAGATACCAGTGCAATTATGTTCTTGGTTAGATGGGTTTATGTACGACCTACGATATAGTAGAGATTTTTTATCACTGAGGATAGCTAATTATACGAAGGATTTTCTAAACACCTTTTAACGTTTAAGTACATTCGTGCAGAGCTGCAACAAGTTAGGAGCGCTGTGACTGCCGGTCGTAGGCACAAATTTAATTTAAAACAAACTTTACTAAGCTTCAAGTCAAACTGTTTTCAAAGAATATGCTCCATTGATGCTGCAGGCATATTTTGCTGACAAATTTGGTCGCAGGCACGAACACTTTTCCAGCTATGCATACGTGTAATCTGCCAAAACCCTTCAACGAGGTCCTTTATTTTTTACAATGAGGTTAGTCACAATTTAACGTTTCAAAACATGCTCCTTCAAACCATATTTGACTTTCCCATTGTAGTTACTTGAACAACATCAAAGAATGGACCAATACAT
Organism: Aurelia aurita; assembly: GCA_004194415.1. NCBI lineage: Eukaryota > Metazoa > Cnidaria > Scyphozoa > Semaeostomeae > Ulmaridae > Aurelia > Aurelia aurita. Next base: position 328,986 of record REGM01000024.1, on the reverse strand, counting down.
CAAATGGAAATGACCTGATTCACACATGTCAGGATCGAGAAGCATTGAAAAGCATGACCGTCAACGCCCTCGCGAATGACACGTAAAGAAGAATTGTAGTTACTAGCACTCTAGAATGACTAAAAATCGACACCATTTAGGATCAAGGCTTACTTACCATGTTTCCTTGAAGCTGACTGGTCAGGATACGGGATCACGTGATATGGAAGCGGTGTTTCTTTGAAGCAAGTGTAATTTTTTCGAATGTCCCACATTTTAATGGAGCCATCACACGCCCCTGATGAGATGATGATATTTTCATCTTGAAAAACCACCGCTGTTACACTTTGCTTTGAATCCTGTGAAGAAAAATGAAAATTAAAGGACCTTTGCAACCGGCATGCTTTGGGAATGCATCCTCTTGTGTTCTCTTTGTTGTCGCCATTCTAATGGTCCCATAAAATGGCCGACAACAAAGAAATGGCACATGTGAGGTATGCCAGTTCATGATCGAAAAATGCTCGATGGAAATAATTTGTGGACTGTTTCTAATTTTCAAATACAGCTAACATTCACTAGCTCGACTGCTCATTACCTCAAACATTCGCTATTTCGAACGAATTCTCATCACCCCTCGTAAGGGTTTCCTACGAAATATTGCCCGTTAATTCAAATATTTTGTCTCGAACAGATTTCCATTTCCCCTGAGATTCGAGATAACGGTGGCCAACTTTACTTTGTTAATTTTCAGCAGGAAAAACATTTCGAGAAACTTCCGCAGGGCTACTAAACTAATCTTCTCCTCCACTTTAAAGAAAAAATATAGAAATTTATCAAGGAAAACTGTGCGAGATAAGACAGTGATCATCAATGATCATTAATCAAATTATGCGCATGTACTAAAGTGCATCTCAAAACTAATGTCAAGCGCTAAAATCCACGAATTCAATAATTTTGGAGTTTTACACGATGTATTTCGCGTTATCGCAGATCTAACTTGACATACATTTTGAGACAGGTTTCAATAACTATTAAACAAGAGAATAAATATAAAAACACGGTCTTACTGAAGAAAGAACTGAAGGTCTCCTCGGCTTTCTTTTCCGGTTATTAACATGCATGGCGTTCTTTTCAATGCGAATATGAGCTCCGTGGATGACATTAGTTGGTCCATAATAACCATTCTTCATATGACATCGTGTGTCCCATATCATTATTTTCCCATCACGTGCTCCCGTCGCAAACACAAACAAACTTTGAAACTGAACGTTAATGGATTTCAAGCTACAGGTATGGCCGCGGAATATTCCCAAAGTCTCCGCTTTCTCAACATCCCAAAGTCGGGCTGTTTGGTCACCCGACGCTGTTAGCTGTAATGGCAAAATAAGAATAGATATTAGAGCCTGTCTCATGTTAGATGTCGGGCGAAAATTTCCGTGAATAAAACAATTGAAGTATATTGCATGTGTAATTTTGCGTAATCGCAAATCTCACCCGACATCTAACGTGAGGCAGACTTTAATTTTGACGCTAGACTTATTGCACGTATTCCTCCTTCAAGAAACTCTTTATAAGAAACTCAACTCATCAAAAATGAAGAAACTCGAGTACTGAAAAAATTACTTAAGAAACTGTTTTATTTATTTTCATTTTATTTCTCGGAATCTGGAGAATACCTCCATTTGCTAGTTGCACTTTATTACTCAGTATTACTTGATTAATGATTACTTGATTACTTGATTACTTGATGTCTAGACTTAGGCAGAGTTAGCATAGGGCTCAAATCTTTAAAATGGTGGGTGTGAAATTCTATTACA